>CM065728.1:8987818-9267818 GCA_033310375.1 Conus canariensis | reverse complement strand
GCTTGAACTTAAGAAATAGGGCATGTCAGGCTACCAGGAACCCTCTACTAAGTTCTGGCGGGATGTTACGGATGGTGCGCGGTGCATGTTTTGCTGTCTGACTCTCACCTGAAGAAGTTTGGATGCGTGTACGACTTTTCTCTACACACACCCACACCACACGAACATAGAAAGCCAGGCAACAAGTTTAGTTTCTACTTTTTTTCTTTTGCTACCTGAACCATCAAATCAAAACCAATACATAATACATAACAAACAAAAGCAGATCATTAGTATACTCTCGCCACCACCAAAGGGTGCACAACGACATGAGACTCTTATTGTCACAATAACGTATTTCCTTCACTCAGCAGGCCATGCTGGCACCTACAGCAGTGTCATCACGGACAGTCTGTTCTCTTGGCCGCGTCCGGCCCGAATCACACAGTTCTCACACTGGTCAAAGTCACTCACAAGAACAGTTTGTGGAGTCCTCTCCCGGGAACTCCCACACAACAGAAACACACAAGTCATCATCCGGATGAACTCTGAAACCCTTTCACACTCCAGCTCATTGCTGTCCTCACGGACATGCTCTCAATGTTCCCCACCAGGCAGAGACAGCGGCTGGGCTTGTGCTGCACCCCACACTCGGTCGGCAGTGCAGACACGACGTCTACTGACCCTCAGTCATCCGCTCAATACCCTGGCAGGGTAGAGACAGTGGCTGGGCACAGGCTGCACCCCACACCCGGATGGTAGTTAGTTCCAGGTTGGACAAGGGACTTTACCGACACCTGGAGGAACAGGCTGCCTGCAAGGACATACCTCCAGTCTCCCTTCGGCTTGTCTGGACAACTTGCTCGGCTGGTAGCTCTTCGGAAACTGAATGGAAATGCTCGCTCACCTGACTTACACAAAACACAGGTGAGTAGCAGTCAAGTAAACAGGCCAACCGGTTTTACGGGTTTACCTGTACCGGTCAACGTGTCCCCAAAATTTAGGACCGGGCGAAATAAGGTCTGTCACACAGGAGTTATTTCTTAGACCGTTAGAGTTTGAATACTAGAATTTAAAAAAATAAGAACGCACAGACGTGTGCACGCCGTAGACAATGGAGCTCTCAGTCGGCGCACGGAACCGTGTGTGCTGTAGGCAGCAGAGCAATGAGCAACACATGGAGCTGTGCGCAACATAGGCTAAAAGTTAAAATACGAAAACCTCGGAACCTACATAGTTGTATATATGTCACTGAAGTCACAGAATTAATGTATTTTATTCATTACAACCATACTGAGCCGAGAAGCCCAAATTTTCTTTAAACTGGCATTTTGCACAATTAATTTTGGCGTCCTTTTCAACTGTCTGAACAAACCTTGAATAATTCTTGATTTCACAAAAAGTATGAGAAAAACTGAAGAACCCAAAAATGCACATTAGAAGTAAAGTCCATAAGCTCTTATTTTGTATATCACATGCCTAGGAGCTTTTCCGCACAGGCTTGCGACTATACAAAATGACTGACGGTGCCGGCCTCCTTGAGCAAGTTGCCTTCTTCATTCATTGTTAGAGTTTTGATCCAAATTATCATTCTACGAAATTCAGACTTCCCAACTGAAATCTTGCTAATGAATCAATTTCTGTTATGAATATAACTGAAAATGTATAGAAATTATTATCCAACAGTCCATTTCAACAAAGTATTTTTCAGTTGAAAATCATATTAACCCTTTCACCGCCAGACATTCTATTTTGCATAATTCCCCATCGCCAGCCATTTTTCCAAAAAAGCTCTTATTTTATACCAGCCTATGTGAAACGCGGATATCTCTGGAACTAAACAACCAATTCTCATGCTATTTTTTGTAAAATGGAGGAGATACACTGTACTTTTATTATATCATAACATGTTAGTAATGGTAAGTAAACAACAATTTCAAATTTTTAGTACTTCCAAGTGCAAAAAAAAAATGCAAAATAAAAAAAAGAATGTTATGTTCCTTCTAAACGTAAAAAATGAAGAAAGAATGCCAACAAACTCTCAACAAGGGAGGAAAAATACTCCACTCACAATTGAAGACCAGAAAGTATGGTATTTCCAACAGAAAAGTGGAAGAAACAGCCACAAATACAACTACTCCAATAGCAGAGAACACACACACACACACACACGCTTATGCCTGACTGGTACACATGTAAGAAAGAAAAAGGGAACACACACACACACACACACATACACACGTCCCTTTCACTCTCAACAGTAATATTTTTTATGAACACAAAGTCATTCATGTGCCTGTTGGTCTCTGAACCTTTGAGAGCCCTTCAGCTATTCATAAAACCCACCCAACACGTCTCTGTGGCTTGCCTCTCATGTGTCGGTCGGCCACGCCCCCTTCAACCTCGACCAGCAAGTGTCGTCGGCCCACAGCGTATGTGAAGTTCACTGCCTAAACTCTTAGCTCGCCCCCTCACATAACCCATCAGTCAGTCAGTGAACGGTCAGTCAGTGCTGGCTGGCTCAACGCAAAAACACTGGGGCACAGCGGTAGTAAGTGGGCGTCTAGTCTTATCTCTCGTCAGCACGCCTCCTCTCCCAACTATTTGGCTACGGTCCAACGCTTCACGTTGCAATAATTCGGTCAAGCCCTCACTATCGTTGTTTCCTTGTAACTATCTGGGTCTTCTTCATCTGTATTAGGAACAACTGACCATCTATTCAATATTCCCAGCACATGATGTGTGGTAAATGTATGGCAAGGTCGAGTACGTGAAGTGCTTGGTGGTGACGTCATAGTGAATGGAAAAACAATTGGCATAAAGTCGTTAAAACACTGAACTGAATAGTGTTCTGACAAAGCAAATGGCTGTGAGCACGGGCCAGACCATCCCCCAACTATGACGTTTATTGCTGGCTTTTTATCTCATGAACGTGGATCGTGAGAGTATCAGGAGTTAGGTCACTCTACTTTGTCGCCAAATGGCGACGTCGGCGCTCTGCCCTGTCGTCGTCAAAAGGCGCCTATGGCGGTGAAAGGGTTAAAAGCACACGCCGACAGCCTGGCGAAGAGAAAAGACAGTTGTGTTTTCTACCAATTTCAAAAAACAAAGTTCTCCACTCAGACACTGTCTTGGATAATGAAGTTTATATGTATGAAAACAGCGAAATGCCAGCTATTCATTCACTGTAAAACATTTCACGCTCTTTAGTATTTCTTATCAAAATAGTGAAAAATATGACGCAAACACATTAAAAGTGGGTTCACACTGGGACATTAACCTTCTCGCGACAAGCCGTGCGATAGTGATGGCAACTCAGTTGACCCGTTCACAACGAGCCATTCCGTGGTGACGGCAATGCTGCTGTAATCCCTGGACGTGCCGTGCCTCCGTGATGGCACAACTATAAAAAAAAATCCCTGTTCTCCCGTCTACGTTCTAAGGGATGCAGCTGCCCTAAATATTTAGAACAGGGCTCTAGCCACTGGAAGGGCAAGTTTACATGCACTAGCGATGACCTTTGTGACCCTGGAATAGTCCGAACAAAGAGACCCGTATGGCACTGGGAATTTTTGTAAAAGGCACGTGCGGGATTTCTTGCCTCGCCAACATATTGGGCAGAAGAAGAATGACATGGGGTGTTAGAAGTGGTTCAGCAAAGTGGTTCAGTGGATGATGGGGGTAAAGGTGTACAAGTTTACTGAAAAGAATCTGAGCTTGATTTACTTGCTCTGTGTATTTAATAGTTTTATACCTTGTATCGTCAGAATCCAAAACAGTGAAAAGTGTGTACAGTATGCTATGATTTATTTTCCATTCTTAAAAACTAATTTCACTTGGATTACACATATTGAATACCTCAGGCTTTTTCTGCATGAATTCAAAGTAAGAGCAAAATTTTATGCCCCTTTTCTTCCTCATTTGCTGTTGTCATACAAACCAAACAAACGTAAACAAGACTGTGTTGTAGCGTTGCTACTTTACCCAAAATGTATTAAAGTCTATGCTCATTGCAAAGGTCGCCCTTTCCGTTGATATATAACAACAGCTTGTTAGGTTTATATTAGGAGACGTAAAATAAAATTAAAAAAGTGCGAAAATCGCACGTCTGCAACGGTTGTAAGCACATGCAGTGCACGCGTCTGCAGGGAAGTAAATTGTCAAATGTGACTTACTGCATTTTCCTTGGGTTCTGAGGTTTTCATTGACAGTAAATATATGTGAATAGTTTGAATGTAAGGCAAGCCAGAAAACATGGAAGCTGGGATAGATAGCACAAATTTCTGTCGGTTCCGGCCTCACAAGGCCCGTTTTGTCTTCGGCGCTGTGTTGTTGGCTTTGCAGTCCAGTTTGCCCCTATATATTTAGAGGCACTGTCTGAGAGTGATCAGTGTTCCCTGCATCCAAGAGAAATAAAAGGGAGAAAAACTCCACTTCGTCTTCTGCGTCTTCTTGACTGACTACTATCCCTTGGCTTCCCGCACTTATCACCATCTACCTGTCTACACCCTTAACCCTCCACACCATTACATATCATTATATCATTATCATTTTCACTATTCATACTTTATGATAACATTCATCCATTTTATATTTTCTGAATTGTTATGCATTTGTATACTTCTTAGATTTTACATTACTGTATTTTCCATCTTCATGATACTACTACTAATAAAAATAAGTAGTAGTAGTAGTGGTGGTGGTGGTGATGGTGAAAGAGATTGGGTGAAAACAAAACTCTTTCCCACTTTCGGCAATGGATGACGCTAAAGGTTTTGGTCGTGAGCTGCATGGAGCAAATGGTGAGCAGCTAGTACAGAAGACACAAGTTCCACGCTGGTTAAGTGAAGAACCGCTCATCAACAGGAACAGCAAATTTTGATGACTGGGGAAGAAGAAACGCTGGACTGGTTGAGTTGCACCAAGAATACCCAATTTTGGGTGATGTGAGCTTACATGCGTCATTCAAGGGAGAACCAGTCATATATCCATCCCTGTAGGCTGAGTAGAGTTAGTTCCATGCTCTCCATTTGATTCTTTTCTTCTTTTTCCTTTTTTTTATTTATTTATTTATTTTTTTTTTAGAGATTTCTGATGTTACCCTGTTCCATGTAGTGGGAGATAAGGCATTTGTTTGGACAGGTCAGTATGAAGAAAATTAGATGACTGAGATGGTGACAGTAACTTAGGTGACCCAGATGTGGTGTACATGCACTGAATTATTGCAGTGCTGGTGAGTAATGCTAATGGTAAGTCACCTATAACAGGCAAATGCACACCAAACTACACCCAGTACATTCTTGTATAAAATGTGGAACGGTTTGGCCTTGATAGTTTTGGGATTATAAAGACAAGAACATTCTTGTATAAAATGTGGAACGGTTTGGCCTTGACAGTTTTGGGATTATAAAGACAAGAACATAGCAGGTAGTTGGAAGGACTCTTTTTTTGTCCCTTTTTTTCTCTAAAACCAGTGCTGGGGGCTTTTTAATATTTTACAACAGTACCATAGTTTGTCTAGCAATTCAGAAAATTAACTTAGTAGAAAATCAGAAGAAAATCAGCTATGTAAATGAAAGGTTTAGCCTTCAAAGATAGGCCCAAGTGTCTATGCTTTTCCCCACCAATATACCATTAGTGTAAATATAAACAAAAGACAAACTAAATTTGTTAAAAACAACAAACATAACAGAAACCCTGTGTAAATAAAAGTTTTTATCAAAACATTTCCAGTGAGGTCACAGTTTCTTTTAACGTAGTGCTTGACAAAGCCTAAAACTAAATAAATGAAGGTGCACAACTCAATCACGAGTGACACAATTTCATCGTCCTTATTGGACCAAATGCAAAATCTTTTATACATCTTTTTTCTATATATCATAATTAGTTATATAAGTGAAAAGGTTATCTTACCCCTGAAAAAGTCCTTGGAGTCTGCACTACCAAATTAAAATTTGGGCAAATTCAATACTAAATCCACAGTCATTTTTCTTTAAAAGAATGTTTAGTGTTAATTCAGAAAAAAAGGACATCAATCATGATATAGCACTTCAGTTCTGACAAACTACATAAGATCTTTTCTAACTTACTAAATGAGAAAAAAAAAACATCCTTTCTGAGATTGAACGGTAACACTCTAAGCCAAGGTAGAGCCAAAATATTGCCAATTTCATTGTTCCTGAGCCATCATTTAGCCTTCATCTGAATGAAACTAGTTAATGTAGGCAGACCCATCATGGGCAATGTCATACATAATGCATACCTTACATTATTTTTCTGCTTGTAATCACACTTTTCTTCATACTTACCTGTCCAAATGAATGCCTTATCTCTGCTAGACATGGAACATATTAACATCAGAAATCTCCCCCAGAAAAATTTAAATGGAGAGCGGGGAGTAACTCTACCCAACCTACAGGAATACATGAGTGGTCTCACCCGGCTGACACGTAATCAACTCACTCCCCTCAATACAATTCAGTTTTATCCTTTTCCCTGACCTGGACACATGCCCTCGCCTAGTTCGAGTGTTTCACTATGGATCAGCAGAAGTGTTCTTATGACTTGGCCTTTGCCTTTCAGGAAGAGACCACACCTTCTCTGACCGAAAATTCAAGAGAATTGTTACAACTAGCCTCTGCTCTACAATCGTCATCTTTGCAGGGATCCTTGGCGCATCCTGGTTCTCAGCGATACAGGTCTGTTTTCACTAGTGCTCTTGCTATTTCTTATTTTGATTTGCCCTCCACCCTCATCCGACTAGTTTGAGTTTAACCCTCCTTTTTCTATATTAATGAATAAAATACAAAAAAGAACTTGACAAAATACAGAGGAAAATCTGCCTTGTTGTGAATTATCCTGATTCGGCAGCTCATCAGCCTGTTACCTCAGACCTTGATTAGGGCAGTAGTTTAATTGCCCAAAAAATTTTTTTGCATTCATTTCTACCCATCTGTGCTATGAGCTTGATTCAGTTTGGCGATTTGTCGGGATCTGACAATTGTGTTTATGTTGTACAAACTGCCGACATTTACACAGGAATTCACAAGAATAAGGAACTCCTTTTGGCACAGAGTCATATGGAATGTGGTTTATACAAACCTATACATTTGAGGGGATAAACAACTGGCTTGTTTTAAATACTGCAGATGACCAATTTTGTTAATAGCTTTTACTTCAGGAATTCCTGCAATGATGATCTTGGTCGTAACCTTGATGATGTCAACAAGTTTTCTTCTGAATATTCTTCTCTTTTGGCATTCATTTTTCATGTCACCATTTCATTTGTACAAATGACAATTTATTAGCATATCAGAAATTGAGTAAGGAACATGGAGTTCTAAACTTTTGTTGAGACTTCTGTCCGGTGTCTTTTCACCATTTGGGAATTCCCCTTCTGGCAATCTCCTAGAGTTTTGCGGGACTGCTCTCTTTTTCCTCTTGTGCTATCTGCCCTGTCTCTCTCTCAGTATGGGGTTCTTTTGTTTAATACTCAGTTACATCCTGTGTTTCAGGAGCTTGAAGGATTTCCTTTGGGCTCCCCTATTGATGACCATCTCAGGTTGGACCAGTTCCTTATGCAGAAACTCATCTAGGACTGCATTCTCTCAGTTATGGTCTTTCTTTCCAGGAATGTGCCTTTGGGGCAGCACTCTTCCATGTTTGTTTATTTCTTAGTCTTCCTTTCCTTGGTTACAAGGAATTGGAAGTTAGACCAGTAACAGGCTTCCTCAGGACGAGATCAGTGTTCCACAGAATTTGCCCATCAGCCATACCCAGTCTGCCATGCGTTTCTTTCCATCTCGCATGCAGTGGTATCTCTATGATACAGTATTTCCCTAGGGAGATTCATGTATATATGCTGATTCTCCCATAGAAGTCTTTTACTCTGGTCCTAGTGAGGAGAAGTCACCAGCTTCTTTTGCTTTTCCCCCATTTGATCAATCTGCAGATTAAAATTTAAAAAGAAAAGGAAGAAGAAAGCGGGCAAAGTCCCTTCCCATAGTTCTTCCTGGTGGAGAGGTACTTCATGACCGATGTCAAGTTGGTATGGCTGCTGGACCCAACGCAGAGAAGACACTCTTGGGCACAACCTCTTCTGCCGTCTATTGTCACTTCCCCTTGTTGCTTTCAGACCATTTTCAATCTGGTCTCAGCAGCTAAGAGCTCATTCCTTTGACTGACAACATCTGCTCACACTTATTAGCTACTGACTGACGTCTTCTCTCTGATGACCTGAGAAAGGGATGTTCATTAGCCTCCTCTTTGTTTTGGCCTTTTAGCTTTGGCTGAGCCTGGGTTGCTGATGTCAGGTATCCTTTACAACTCCCTCCATATTCCCTGGAGTGCTCTAATCTTTTGTGTACACTGGAACAATCAGCATCGAGTCTTTGTGTTGCGAGTTCCAGACCCACAAGCCATGACTAAGGTCGCTCTGTTAATCTCTTGGATGGGGATGTTCGCTTATGACTATCCTCCTTCCGCCATCATTCCAGCAGTCCTAAAGAAAGCATCCAAGAAGAAATGCCTCTTGACCCTGGTATCCACTCTGGATTTATAAACCTACTGATTTCTCTGCTGGTGAACGTCCTAATCTTTCTCCCTTCTTGGAAGAATCTGTTACTCTAGCCATGGACACAGAGATGGCATGCCAATCCCACGTCCCTCTCTCTCCATGCCAGTCTCCTATCTGACGATACATTCCTGAGAGGGACGTTTCTACCCACTGCATGAGGAAAAGATCATGGCTGGACTTTGAATGTATACGACAATAAATGGAGAATTTTTCCAAAGTGGTGTTTACAGTTCAGTGTTTTACCCAGATGAGGCTGTGGTCAAAGTCATTGCCATTTCACTGAAAGAAAGCCAGTTTGTTGAAGGGCTTCAGATTTGTTATTTCTAAGACCTTATGACTTAGGAGCAGAGACATTATAGCACAAAAGAAAAAGGACAGAACAAAGAAACAAGATGCAAAGCATATAAATGTACTCCCAGTTTATCTTGAATATGCGCGAGATATTCCATAAAGAGGAAAAACCGTTTTGGGCCATTATAGCCATTAGTAATGGCTATTCTGGTAAACATCGGGCATCATCTGTGACCCATAATGAACATACCTACATATTTTCAGAAAGATCGGCCATGTACTTTCTGAGACATTCAATAAAGAAAAAAACCTGTTATGGGCCGTTATAGCTGTTACTAACGGCTATAACGGTAAACTAAAACAACGGGCATCATCCGAGACCCATAATCAACATACCTACAAATCTTCAGAAAGATCGGCCATGTACCTTCTCAGATATTCCATAAAAAAGAAAACAACGTTATGGGCCGTTATAGCCGTTAGCAATGGCTTTAGCAGTACACTAAAATGTTGGGCATCATCTGTGACCCATAATGAACATATCTACAAATTTTCAGAAAGATCGGCCGTGTACTTTCTGGGATATTCCATAAAGGAAAAAACCATTATGGGCCATTATAGCCGTTAGTAACGGCTATAACGGTAAACTAAAACATCGGGCATCATCCGCGACCCATAATGAACATACCTACAAATTGTCAGAAAGATCGGCCAAGTACTTTCTGAGATATTCCATAAAGAAGAAAAACTGTTATGGGCCGTTATAGCTGTTAGCAAGTTATAACGGTAAACTAAAACATTGGACATCATTCGTCAACCATAATGAACATACCAACAAATTTTCAGAAAGATCAGCCACGTACCTTCTGAGATATTCCATAAAAAAGAAAAACTGTTATGGGCCATTATAGCCGTTAGTAATGGACATAATGGTACACTAAAACATCGGGCATGATCCGTGACCCATAATGAATATAACTACAAATTTTCAGAAAGATCGGCCCAGTACTTTCTGAGATATTCCATAAAGAAGAAAAGCCGTTTTGGACCATTATAGCTGTAAGCAATGGCTATAATGGTAAAATAAAACATCGGGCATCATTCATCAATCATAATGAACATACCTACAAATTTTCAGAAAGATCGGCCAAGTACTTTCTGATATATTCCATAAAGAAGAAAAACCGTTATGGCCATTAGTAACGGAAATAATGATAAACTAAAACACTGTGCATTATCCATGACCCATAATGAACATACCTACAAATTTTCAGAAAGATCTGCCAAGTACTTTCTGAGATATTCCATAAAGAAGAAAACTGTTATGGGCCATTATAGCCATTAGCAACGACTATAACGGTAAACTAAAACACTGGGCATCATTTGTCACCCAAAATGAACATACCTACAAATTTTCAGAAAGATCGGCCAAGTACTTTCTGAGATATTCCATAAAGAAGAAAAACCGTTATAGCCGTTAGCAAGGTTATAACGGTAAACTAAAACACTGGGCATCATTTGTCAACCACAATGAACATACCTACAAATTTTCAGAAAGATCGGCCCAGTACTTTCTGAGATATTCCATAAAGAAGAAAAAACGTTTTGGTCCATTATAGCTGTTAGTAATGGATATAACGGTAAACTAAAACATCGTGCATTATCCATGACCCATAATGAACATACCTACAAATTTTCAGAAAGATCGGCCAAGTACTTTCTGAAAATATTCCATAAAGAAAAACCGTTATGGGCCGTTATAGCCGTTAGTAACGGATATAACAGTAAACTAAAACATTGGGCATCATTCGTCACCCATAATCAACATACCTACATATTTTCAGAAAGATCAGCCTGGTGCTTTCTGAGATATTCCATAAAGAAAAACTGTTATGTGCCGTTATAGCCGTTAGTAAACTATATAATGGTAAACTGAAACATCGGTCATCATCCGTGACCCAGAATGAACATACCTATAAATTTTCAGAAAGATCGGCCCAGTAGTTTTGTCTGGAGCGAGTGGAACACATTTTGACCACGGACGGACACACACAAACACACACACACAGCATTTCTTCGTTCCCATTCTCAAGTACTCCCTGTTCTATAAGAACTGGGAGTACAAAAAGAGGACATTTAACACAATCCCTTTTTGTCCAAACTGATTTCCTATGCTGCAATGGACTTGCCTAGACTAGGTAGGTGTTCTAAATGGAGCCTTTCCTTAGTCCTGTAGTATCTGGCCTTGTGGCACTTGGAGCCTATCATCAAATGCTCTGTAGGAAACCTCACTTCGATCACTGAAGTGGCATAATAATGGCTTGGTAACCTTGTCCATGTGCCCTACCTTTCTAGCCAAACCACAAACCTGAAGAGTGACCTCTGATTAACCTGCTTCCGCTGGTCCATTTGTTGTGTGGTACCAGACACAGACGTCAGAAGGTGAAGCAGGTTTTGCGGTCCTGTCAGAGCACTGAAGGCCTTCCTCCAGAGGACAGAGTCAGACTCCAGTGACTTACAACTGTCTCGTGTCAGACTTGGTGCTACCGTAAGACCCCAGACGATAAGCTCCTGGCTTAGACAGGCCATCCGCCAGGCTTCCGTCTTTGGCTAGAAACCTCTTCCCCCAGACAGGATATCAGGGTACATGAAGTCTGGGCTCTTTCAGCCAGGTGCGCCTTAGGACGGAAGTTTGTGGTACCTGACATAGTGACATATGTTCAGGCAGTGGGCTGGAAATGGATGACCACCTTGGCAGGATCTGTCTCAAAAGATGTGACTAAAGACATTGAGGTTTGGACTGCTTGGGTGGAGTAGTCATAGCAAGCTAAGCCACCTTCCCAAATAATTGTTGATTTTTCCTTTCTCACTCTGTAGATATCATATATTAAAAAAAAAACAACCCAAAAACACAGAAACAAAAAAAAAAGAGCAGTGTTTCAACTGTGAAAGCATTCAAACTTGTTACTTGGAACCTGCCAAAGTTCACCGAGACTACTGTAAACTGGCCCATTGGGGGCTGTGATGTGGAAGGGACACTCACAGTTACGGTATAAAAGCCAATATCGAGTGTTGTTGGCTCACTCATGGACTTGCTCCAGTGGGACTCCATCACTCGGCAAAAAGGCCATAAGAGTGAACATTGTGTGTGCAGCAGCATCCATGTAACACCTGGTTAACCACTTAATCTTGTCGCCTTTTAAAAACAAAAACAAAACAAGATGCAAAGCATATAAACATACTCCCAGTTTATCCTGAATACGCGTGAGATATTCCATAAAGAGGTAAAACAATCTTGGGCTGGTGTAACTGTTCGTAATGGCTATTCTGGTAAACATTGGCCATCATCTGTGACCTATAATGAACATACTTACAAATTTTCAGAAAGATCGGCCAAGTACTTTCTGAGACATTCCATAAAGAAGAAAACCATTATGGGCCATTAGTAATGGCTATAACGGTAAACTAAAACATCGTGCATCATCTGTGACCCATAATCAACATACCTACAAATTTTCAGAAAGATCGGCCAAGTACTTTCTGAGATCTTTTATAGGGTCGTTATAGCCGTTAGTAATGGCTATAACAGTAAACTAAAATGTTGGGCATCATCCGTGACCCATAATGAACGTATCTACAAATTTTCAGAAAGATCAGCCAAGTACTTTCTGAGACATTCCATAAAAAAGAAAAACCGTTATGGGCAGTTATAGCCATTAGTAACAGATATAACGGTAAATTAAAACGTCAGGCATCATCCGACGCCCATAATGAACATACCTTCAAATTTTCAGAAAGATCGGCCACATACTTTCTGAGATATTCCATAAAGAAGAAAAACCGTTATGAGCAGTTATAGCCCTTAGTAACGGCTATAACGGTAAACTAAAACACCGGGTATCATCTATGACCCATAATGAACATACCTACAAATTTTCAGAAAGATCAACAAAGTGCTTTCTGAGATATTCCATAAAGAGAGAAAAACCGTTACAGGCCGTTTCAGCCGTTAGTAACGGCTATAACAGGGTAAACTAAAACATCGGGCATCATTCATGACCCATAACGAACATACCTGCTTATTTTCACAAAGATCGGCCAAGATCTTTCTGAGATATTCCATAAAGAAGAACAAGATGCAAAGCATATAAACGTACTCCCTGTTTATCCTGAATACGCGTGAGATATTCCATAAAGAGAAAAAAACCATCTTGGGCTGGTGTAACCGTTAGTAATGGCTATTCTGGTAAACATCGGCCATCATCTGTAACCTATAATGAACATACTTACAAATTTTCAGAAAGATCGGCCTAGAACTTTCTGAGATTTTCCATAAAGAAGAAAACCATTTAGGACCATTAGTAATGGCTATAACGGTAAATTTAAAAATCGGGCATCATCCGTGACCCATAATGAACATACCTACAAATTTTCAGAAATATCGGCCACGTACTTTTTGAGATATTCCATGAAGAAGAAAACTGTTAGGGTCCGTTACAGCCGTTAGTAACGGCTATAACAGTAAACTTAAACATCAGGCATCAGCCGAGACCCATAATGAACATACCTACAAATTTTCAGAAAGATCGGCCAAGTACTTTCTCAGACATTCCATAAAAAAGAAAACCCGTTACGGGCCGTTATAGCCGTTAGTAACGGCTATAACAGTACACTAAAACGTCGGGCATCATCCGCCGCCCATAGTGAACATACCTACAAATATTCAGAAAGATAGGCCAAGTACTTTCCGAGATATTCCATAAAAAAGAAAAAACAGTTATGGGCAGTTATAGCCGTTAGTAACGGCTATAACAGTAAACTAAAACATCAGGTATCATTCGTGACCCATAATGAACATACCTACAAATTTTCAGAAAGATCGACACAGTGCTTTCTGAGATATTCCATAAAGAAGAAAAACCGTTATGGGCCGTTACTATTGGCTATAGTGGTAAACTAAAACATCGGGCATCATCCGTGACCCACAGTGAACATACCTGCTAATTTTCACAAACATCGGCCTGGTACTTTCTGAGATATTCCATAAAGAAGAAAAACCGTTCCAGGCCGTTACAGCCATTAGTAATGGCTATAACGGTAAACTAAAACATTGGGCATTATTCGGGACCCATAATGAACATACCTGCTAATTTTCACAAATATCGGCCACGTACTTTCTGAGATATTCCATGAAGAAGAAAAACCGTTACAGGCTGTTACAGCCATTAGTAGTGGCTATAACGGTAAACTAAAACATCGGGCATTATTCGTAACCCATAATGAACATACCTACAAATTTTCAGAAAGAACGGCCAAGTACTTTCTGAGATATTCCATAAAGAAGAAAAACCATTACAGCTGTTAGTAACGGCTACAACGGGGTAAACTAAAACATCGGGCATCATCCGTGACCCATAATGAACATACCTGCTAATTTTCACAAAGATCAGCCACATACTTTCTGAGATATTCCATAGAGAAGAAAAACCGTTACAGGCCGTTACAGCCGTTAGTAGTGGCTATAACGGTAAACTAAAACATCGGGCATTATTCGTACCCATAATGAACATACCTACAAATTTTCAGAAAGATCGGCCCAGTAGTTTTGCCTGGAGCGAGTGGAACACATTTTGACCACAGATGAACGGATAGACATACACACACACACTCACACACAGACATCATTTCTTCATTCCCATTCTAAAGTACTCCCTGTTCTATAAGAACTGGGAGTACAAAAACCGTTACAGGCCATTACAGCCATTAGTAACGGATATAACGGGGTAAACTAAAACATCCGGTATCATCCGTAACCCATAATGAACATTCCTGCTAATTTTCACAAAGATCGGCCAAGTACTTTCTGATATTCCATAAAGAAGAAAAACTGTTACAGGCCGTTACAGCTGTTAGTAACGGCTATAACAGTAAACTAAGACATTGGGCATAATCCGTGACCCATAACAAACATACCTATAAATTTTCCGGAAGATCGGCGCAGTAGTTTTGTCTGGAGCGAGTGGAACACATTTTGACCACAGACGGACGGACAGACACACACGCACACACAGACAGCATTTCTTTGTTCCCATTCTAAAGTACTCCCTGTTCTATAAGAACTGGGAGTACAAAAAAAAGGGGGGGGGGGGGGGGCAAGTTTGGCCTTTAGCACTTCCAAGAGGTATGTCAATGTACAGGTGATCATGGTTATATTCACATCGAATGATCATGGCATTTTGATCATTTTTAACCACTTTTTGTTGCACATGCATTGAGTAGTGGCACTGCGCATTTGATATTACTACCATCATGTCCATTAGAGAATGGTTTTTAATACTTCTGACTGTGGTTATTTGGCATGTATATATTGAAAGGTCTCTGTGCTTTTGCAGCATTATTATTTTCACATCTAACAGAGAATGGCATTGTGACAGTTTTCTCTTATCGTGACAGTTTTCTCTTTAACACATCCATCGTAGAATGGCTCTGTGTACCTTGAGCGTTTTTATCTCAACCATCGGAGAATGGATTGTGATAACTTGGGCATTGTGGAATGGCTCTGTAGTCCTTATTTTTGGATATTTACACACTGTACAGTTATGTTTGGACACTCTCACACTGGTTTCCTCCTCATTATTGGGATCATGGCTTACCTCTGGAATTTTGTGCCTTGACATGCCTTTATTGCACATGTATATACATACCTGTTATATGTTTGATTCAACTGTTTGGCAACAACATAATCTGGCCCTGTTTACCACCTTAACTTGATGATAGTGTGTATGCACATTGCTTTCATGTTTTCTTTTGTGCGTTACATGTTGTCTCATAGTGAAAGATTATAGCCTTCTTGACAGTGGTCGGGACCCTGTCTTGGTAGGCTGTTGTTGTTGTTCTTGTCTCGTTCGTCATTTCTTCAGATGGATTCGCCCGTCTCCTCGACAAAGGTGGCAGTACGTCGCAGGTCCTCCAGTCCTCCATAGAGCTTCCGGGCCACTGGTATTGGGTCGGGCCAGGTTTTCTCTCGAAGCGCTTGGTGGAGTGGGCAGGACTGCAGCAGATGTTCTGTTGTCTGGCTGCCTGTTCTGCAGGGGCACTGCTCTGTGGTGCCGATGCGGAGTTTAAAGAATAGGTGGTGTTTCAGGCGGTTGTGGCCTGTCCTGAGCCTGAAGATGACTACAGGGGTCTTCTCCTTTTCCTGATCCTGACTCATTTTCTTTCTCATACTGAAGTTGTTGATCATTACATATGGGAGAGTGGGGACAATCCTTGAAATCTCCAAGAATAATCAATGAAATCCATTTTGGTTCTGGCGCCAAGCTCTAGGATGAGTCAAGGTCAGCCTTGCCCTTGAGTCTGAACACTGTCTCCCAGGTGAGATTTCCCACCATCTTTTTCAATATTCTGGCATTACTTTGGACTGGTAAGTATGAAGGAAAAGGAATTTTCATACTAAAAGTAGTCTTTGGAGATTTCTGATGTTAATATGTTCCACATAGTAGGAGATAAAGCATTTGTTTGGACACAGGTAAGTATATTATAAAACAAATTTTAGTAGGAAAATTCTCTTCTGATTCAAATATGCAGCACACTCCATGTGTAAAAGCTGTGAAACCCTGCTACCTTATGCGCAAATGTTGTTCATCACTTGACTGAGTTGTGTACCTTCTTAAGTTGTGTACCTTCTTTTCCCCTTTCATATTTTCAATATGTTATGCACTTACATTACCTTGATTCCCATGTTAGTGGTATATGAACACTTTTCAAACCATAGTGATAATCATTTTCTTTTTAATACCTTTGCACCTTCCTGTTTGCAAAGAAATGGAAAAAAAAGAGAATCAATTTCACAGTGAAACAGTGATGATTATAGTACAATGACACAGAAGTGAGTAATTCAACAAATTAATAAAAACTTTCTTAAAACCATAAATAGTATTCTCTCAGGTTCATAATAAGCTAACAGAGAGAGAGAGAGAGAGAGAGAGAGAGAGAGAGAGAGAATCATATATTGTCGCACTATGAATCAACACCCATTCCCTCCAGCAATCAATTTTCTACTTCCTCTATCAAACACAATCCAATAGAATACAAAATCAGAAACCTACTGTTAAGCAATTTCCCTTTATTTTCCTTCCTTTTTCTGTTTTCTTCTTTTCTCAATCCTGGGTAATTTTACTAACACCAGCTTTCACACTCTTTTTTCACTCTTGTCCCCTTTTCACTCCTAACTTCAGCACACAGAACTTACTCTTTTTCAGAACCATATCACTGACTATTCCGTATTTAGACCTGAGCATTTGTGTTCATGTAAACAGCCACAGACTGATAGGGGAGGCAAGAGGTGAGGTGTTGAGAAAAAGGACAGGATTTGAGATACTATGAGAGGTCTAATTTGTCAGAGAATCAAGAAAATGCTGATCTTCTATGGCATTTATCAACTGATCTGTTCAACAGGCTTGTGGAAACAAGCAAGAATATAGATTCTCAAAACAACCCTCATTTGGCTTCACAAAGTTGGATAGGCTATGAAACATGGCAAAAAAAATGCAATCACTTTTTGTCATGAACCCTGGAAACAAAAGGCTTTTTTGTGTGCGTTTCAAACCCACATAGAAAATTCACCTTTACAGGGTGCTTGCTCCTCATTGGTTATTTTTTAACAGTGATTTGTGCTCTTGGAAAAAAGAAAGTGGTCGGATGTGAGTGACTCACACTGAAGGAAGAAGGCTGAGAAACGACCTTAAACAGCATGGTCTCTGGAGGAGAAAAAAGTCACTGCTTATGACCCTGCCACAAGACCATCCCCTACTAGAGAAGCAAGTGTGGAAGGGCCCGAGTGAGAAATGAGGCTTGGTTTGGGAGGGCTGGTGGCCATGAGAGGGATCACATTAGTTGTGGGGAGGAGAGAGAGAATGCTGGACCTGAAAAAGGACGAGGGTCAGCAGTAACCTTAGCCTCATGAAACCTCTCCAAAACTTTTGAAAAAGTTTTTCCAGAAGGTGATGGTCCCTGGAAAACAGCTTGTCTCAGAGTTTCCCTCAGATCACCAAGAGAACAAAAGGATTCCAACAGACTGTCCCACCAAACCCTGGAAAAAAGATGGAAAGACTCATGCAAGAAGAACAAAAGGCAGAAGCAATGGAAACTGAACCCTCGGCGAGATACATTTTCTGCAAATCCTCTTCATGGAGCATTCTTTTTTATGAGAATTGACAAGAGGGAGAGAGACGATGACTCCAGAAATGACATGGAGCAGACCAAATGATCAGTGGACCTGCGTAAATGTTGGTCAGCTATATTTTGATTTTCTGGGTCCAGACAAAAAGGCTGAAAAGTGTTGTTTAGAGCATTTGACAAGCATAGCCAAATGCATGTTTTTTCTTATGACAGGTTACTATTCCAAGTAAACCGCCCGGACGGAACACCAGAAAAGGTGAACTGGAAATCAACAATTGTGGAAATCCACTGCATCTGTAAGTTTGACGATGGAGAAGATAGAGACATGTTCTTCCATCTAGGAAAAGGAAAAAACTGAACCAGTCAAAACATGACACAAAGAAGCGAACTCACTAAGGGCAATTACTCTTGCAGCCTATCTGGATATGGAGGTTAGCTCCTTGTTCAACCCACTTTGTTTTGCTTTTTTTAGAGGGGAGGGTGGAAGGGATCCTGACACTATATCGATATTCCATACAAAGTGTGGATAAGGCATTTATTGAAATGGTAAGTGTGAGAAAAATCTAATACAGGAGATGCAGGTCTCATGTGTATTCATACGAAGGCACCACTAGTGGCAAGCAGAACCAACATGTGAGGCCATTGTAGTAGAACTGGTATAGAGAACAATGAGGAAGATACCAAAAAAAAGAGGACAGGGCTGACTGTTGAAAAAAAGGCAGTGATTGAACATAGTTTGCAGGTATTACTGGTCAAAATTCCTTTGTGACAAACTGAAGAAAAGCAAACTTCTTCAGAATCCAGTAGCGGCAAAAACGTCTGAAAACTTGACAGCAGAGAAGGCATGTTCCTCCACAAGGAAAAAGGAAAAAATTGAGCTAGTCACAATATGTAATAATAATGTGAACTCATTATGTGTAATCAATGCTTGTTGACTAACTGGGAATGGAGGAGAGGTTAGCTCCCTGTTTTCCAATTTTTTTTTTTTTTTTTTTTTTTTTTGGGGGGGGGGGGGGGATCCTAGCGACAAGGAATTTGTTTGGACTGGCATGTACAAGAAAATGAGAAGGGTAGATGCCCCCAACACCCCCATGTCCCTCCCTCTTCCCCCTCCCCATTTATGACACAGAAAGAGAAGGAAAGAGACCTATGAGGGGAAAAGAATGAGAAAAAGAGAAAGGAAGCAATCCAAGGGCCAGAAGTCTGTATTACTAGAAAAGTTGATACACAGATGCATGGACTGGTGGCAGGTGCACTTGCACACCAGCTTGTCTGTTTTCAAGCAGGTATGGCACCTGGGTAAACAAAATAAGCAATAGGGTAGGGCAGGTAGCTGGGCAGGTGGTAGGTAGTTTGGAAGGTATATACAAACACATGATATTAAGCACAAATAACTTATCAACAAGGTCAGACTTCTGCTTCATTTAAAACTAATAAAAATACTTAAGCAGAAAGATCGTATCCAGAAGAAAAAAGAACATGTCGAATCTATTGTCTACACAATATAACATTCTCTTCCAATCAATGTGTTCTCAAACTGCCAGCGAGTCACCTGTACATCTTTACTGGACAATCTAGTTGCACAATATGAGGATATAACATAAATACAGCCTTAAAAACATGTACGAAAAACTAGCTTAAAACTTACTTTTTGTCCAAGGAATGTTTTCATGTATGGATGCTCATCGAACCAGGTAGAATATTTGTCCAAGGGGAGACTATTTTTGCTGCCCTCCAAAGTCAACCATGGCATTCCTGCAGCAGCAAATCAAATTGCAGTTTTAAGCTCTGCCGACCACAAAGCCCAATTTAAAAACAACAACATATGAACAAGCATAGTGGTTAGTGCTATGAGCTCATGAGCAAGACACTGTGGGTTTGAAAACTATCAAAGAGATGTCTTTATAGGACTGTTTTAGCACCAGACTTGTTGGTTTTACCACATTTATCATACAAGTTTCATTGTCCACACATTCACCACACACATCTCTCTCCAAACACTAGCATGCATGTATCATTCTTGACACACTCATCACACAAAGGTCATATCTGACATACATATTGCACAAAGGTCATTCTCGACACGCTCATCACACAAAGGTCATTCTTGATATGCTTATCACATGTATCATTCTTGACACACTCATCACACAAAGGTCATACTTGACATACTCATCACATGTAATTACTGACACTCTAGCACAAAAGTGCCATTCTTGATATGCTTATCACGTCTCATTCTTGACATACTCATCACACAGGTTTCACTATTGACACACTCACCGCATGTGCCATTCTCAAACACTCTCATCACACATCATTTTTGACACACTCATCTTATGTCTCATTCTTGACACACTCATCACTTAAGTGTCATTCTTGATATCCTCATCATACAAGTATCATACTTGACACACCAAACGAATGTTGTTCTTGACATGCTCACCAACCAAGTCTCTTTCATGGCACATTCATCGCGTGTCTGATTCTTGACACACTCATCACGCATGTTACTCCCAACACAATCACCACACAAGTGTCACTCTTGAAACAATCACCACACAAGTGTCACTCTTGAAACAATCACCACACAAGTGTCACTCTTGAAACAATCACCACACAAGTGTCATTCTTGACTACACACCTCATGAGTGTCATTCTTGACATACCCATCATGAAGTGTCATTCTCAATCTTGACACACCCATCACAAAGTGTCACTCGTGACACACCCATCACAAAGTGTCACTCGTGACACACCCATCACAAAGTGTCACTCGTGACACACCCATCACAAAGTGTCACTTGTGACACACCCATTACAAAGTGTCACTCTTGACACACCAATCATAAACTGGCACTCTAGACAACCATCACAAAGTGTCACTCTTGACACACCAATCATAAACTGGCACTCTAGACACAACCATCACAAAGTGTCACTCTTGACACACACATCATGAAGTCTCATGATCAACACATTCATTTCACAACTGTCATTCTTGATATACTCATGTGTCTCATTCCCGACACCCTCATCATACAAGCGTCATTCTGGGCACCATCACAAAGTGTCGACTGGACACAGTCACCACACATGTCATTCTTGACACACCCATCATAAAGTGTCATTCTCGACAAATTCATCACACACCTGTCATTCTTGGCCCAATCATCACACAGCTATCATTCTTAATACACTCATCATATGTCTCATTCCTGACACATTTATCACACAACTGTCATTCTTGTTACACTCATCACATAAGTCTTATTCTTAACATACTCATCACGTGTGTCATTCTTAGCATACTCATCACATGAGCTATTCCCGACACACTCATTACAAGAGTGTCATCCTTGATATACCCATCACACATGTCATTCTTGACACATTAATTACATATGTGTCATTCTTAATAAAACTCATCACATGTGTCATTCTTGACACACTCATCTCACGAGGTATTCTTGACACAGTCATTACTAAAGTGTTATCCTTGATACACCCATCACACATGTCATTCTTGACACACTCATCACACAAGTGTCTCTTTTCATACATTGCACAGTAACACACTACCACATACATGTTACCATTGACAAACTCACATCATGAGTGTTACCTTCCACACCCTGTACAAACAAGTGTCTCTTTGAAACACTACACAGCATCATACCACACAAATGACATCCTTTCCAATTCTTCACACAACTGCTTTTTCTATCACTCACTAACCAGCTTTTATCCAATATCGGCGCAGACTGATCAGAGAGGCAGAACAGAATCAACCAATCAGCGAAGCCAGTACTGACTTACCTTGATCTAACCACAAGCTGGCAAGTCACCGAACAAATTACAAGAGAACTGAAATTTTCACACACTTTCTTTGGTTGTGGCCGACAAATTTCTTCACGCCAGAAAGAAACTGCCCAATGCTGCATTTGACGCTTATAACTCCTCACCACTGCCCCCCAAAAAGCTTAAGCCGAGTTGCAATTTCTGTCACCATCCTCACATGTGTGATCTGCTTCATCACTCAGTTAACACTGTTGGCTATGTCATTAGGGCTGCCGCATATCTGATGATGAGGTTTTGTTTAAGTATCAGAGTATAGCAGCAGACTCTGAAGCTTACAACTCCTCAAGCCACAACACACCTGTGATGAGAAGGGGTATGGCCAAGTCAGGCAGAGAGGTGTGTTGTGAATGTGACTAGAGGAGTGTTACGCTTCAGAGCCAGCTGCTGTACTGTCAGTGGTCATCAACACACCTGCAGAGCACACAGATTCTGGGCAGTTCTGCAGCAGCTGAAACCATCCACAAACACTGTTTGGTTTCCAGAGCTGTCTCCTGACAAGAGTGATTAAAGCCAAGTGCTCTCCATCAAAACCAACCCCCGATAATGTTTTCAGGTGATACAACACAGACAGTGGGCTCCTTGATATCCTACTGCCCAACTGGCCTTATCAAAGGCACACGGTGGTATTCATTAGTTGTTTTTTTTCTTAAAAGAGAAATGTATAAGTTTTTAAAAACACTGGCAAATGAAACTGTGACACATCAAAACACATAACCATGACAAGAGAAATTCATTCCGCCGGCACGCATTCTAGTAGTGAATTATACAGAGTACAAGGGGAAATCAGCACTAATCAAAGCTTGACCACAATGTCATCCTCATACACTGACCATACAATGCATTACTCTTGATTCAAACTGACAGGGCACACTGATTTCATTTGGATACATTGACCATTCAAACACATTAATCTCTACTCACACTGACGAGCTATACTAGTGTCATTTGGATACACTGACCCACAAGCACATTACTCTTGTCTCACAACAAGCCACACTGGTGTCATTCAACACTGACCACACAGGACATGTCATTCCGACAACAATGACCACTCAGGACATGTCATTCTGACAACAATGACCACACAGGACAAGTCATTCTGACAGCAATGACCACACAGGACATGTCATTCTGACAACAATGAAAACACAGGACATGTCATTCTGACAACAATGACCACACAGGGCATGTCATTCTGACAACAATGACCACACATGACATGTCATTCTGACAACAATGACCACACAGGACATGTCATTCTGACAACACTCACCACACAGGATATGTCAATCTGAAAATAATGACCACACAGGACAAGTCATTCTGACAACACTGACCACACAGGACATGTCATTCTGACAACAATGACCACACAGGACATGTCATTCTGACAACAATGACCACACAGGACATGTCATTCTGACAACACTGACCACACAGGACATGTCATTCTGACAACAATGACCACACAGGACATGTCATTCTCACAACATGACCACACAGGACATGTCATTCTGACAACAATGACCACACAGGACAAGTCATTCTGACAACAATGACCACACAGGACATGTCATTCTGACAACACTGACCACACAGGACAAGTCATTCTGACAACAATGACCACACAGGACATGTCATTCTGACAACAAACCACAGGACATGTCATTCTGACAACACTGACCACACAGGACATGTCATTTGAACAATGACACAAGGACATGTCATTCTGACAAACAGGACATGTCATTCTGACAACAATGACCACACAGGACATGTCATTCTGACAACATGACCACACAGGACAATTCATTCTGACATACAATGACCACACAGCTTCAAGACAGTCATTCTGACAACACTGACCACACAGGACATGTCATTCTGACAAAAATGACCACACAGGACATGTCATTCTGACAACACAGACTCTACCACACAGGACATGTCATTCTGACTAACATATGACCACACAGGACATGTCATTTCTGACAAGACAACACTGACCAACACAGGACATGTCATTCTGACAACAATGACCACACAGGACATGTCATTCTGACAACACTGACCAACACAGGACATGTCATTCTGACAACAATGACCACACAGGACATGTCATTCTGACAACACTGACCACACAGGACATGTCATTTGACAACATGACCACACAGGACATGTCATTCCTGACAACACTGACCACACAGGACATGTCATTCTGACAACATGACCACACAGGACATGTCATTCTCGACAACACTGTACCACACAGGACATGTCATCTGATCTGACACAACATGACCACACTGACCAACAGGACATGTCATTCTGACAAAAACCAGAAGCATTCGCAACACTGACACACAGGACATGTCATTCTGACACTGACCACAGAATGTCATTCTGACAACAATATGACCACACAGGGAAGTCATTCTGAAAACAACATCATGAACCACATAGGACATGTCATTCTGACAACAATCGACCACACAGGACAAATGTCATTCTGACAACAATGACCACACGGTCATGTCATTCTGAACAAACCAATGACACACATACAGGACAAGTCATTCTGACAACACTGACCACACAGGACATGTCATCTCACATCTGACAACACTGACCTCAAAGACAAGCATTCATCTGACAACAATGACCACAAGGACATGTCATCTGACAACATGACAACATGACAATGTCATTCTGACAACAATGACCACACAGGACATGTCATTCTGACAACAATGACCACACATGACAAGTCATTCTAACAACAATGACCACACAGGACATGTCATTCTGACAACACTGACCACACAGGACATGTTATTCTGACAACAATGACCACACATGACATGTCATTCTGACCACACATGACATGTCATTCTGCCAACACTGTCCACTCAGGACATGTCATTCTGACAACAATGACCAGTCAGGGCATGTCATTCTGACAACAATGACCACACAAGACATGTCATTCTGACAACAATGACCACACAGGACAAGTCATTCTGACAACAATGACCACACAGGACATGTCATTCTGACAACACTTTCCACACAGGACATATCATTCTGACAACAATGACCACTCAGGACATGTCATTCTGACAACACTGACCACACAGGACATGTCATTCTGACAACACTGACCACACAGGACATATCATTCTGACAACACTGACCACACAGGACATGTCATTCTGACAACACTGACCACACAGGACATGTCATTCTGACAACACAGTAATGCCATTCTGCCAACAATGACCACACAGGATATCTCATTCTGACAACAATGACCACACAGGCCAAGTCATTCTGACCACAATGACCACACAGGACAAGTCATTCTGACAACAATGACCACACAGGTCATGTCATTCCTACAACAATGACCACTCAGGACAAGTCATTCTGACAACACTGACCACACAGGACATGTTATTCTGACAACAATGACCACACATGACATGTCATTCTGACCACACACGACATGTCATTCTGACAACACTGACCACACAGGGCATGTCATTCTGACAACACTGACCACTCAGGACAAGTCATTCTGACAACACTGACCACACAGGACATGTCATTCTGACAACAATGACCACTCAGGGCATGTTATTCTGACAACAATGACCACTCAGGACATGTCATTCTGACAACACTGACCACACAGGACATGTCATTCTGACAACACTGACCACACAGGACATGTCATTCCGACAACACTGACCACACAGGACATGTCATTCTGACAACACAGTAATGTCATTCTGACAACAATGACCACACAGGACATGTCATTCTGACAACAATGACCACACAGGACATGTCATTCTGACAACACTGACCACACAGGACATGTTATTCTGACAACAATGACCACACATGACATGTCATACTGACCACACACGACATGTCATTCTGACAAAACTGACCACACAGGACGTCATTCTGACAACACTGACCACACAGGACAAGTCATTCTGACAACAATGACCACACAGGACAAGTCAATTTGACAACTCTGACCACACAGGACATGTCATTCTGACAACACTGACCACACAGGACAAGTCATTCTGACAACAATGACCACACAGGACATGTCATTCTGACAACAATGACCACACAGGACAAGTCATACTGACAACAATGACCACACAGGACATGTCATTCTGACAACAATGACCACACAGGACAAGTCATTCTGACAACACAGGACATGTCATTCTGACAACAATGACCACACAGGACAAGTCATTCTGACCACACAGGACATGTCATTTTGACAACAATGACCACACAGGACAAGTCATTCTGACAACAAAGACCACACAGGACATGTCATTCTGACAACACTGACCACACAGGACAAGTCATTCTGACCACACTGACCACACAGGCGCAGCACTCTGAGTCGCTGCAGCGTCTGCAGCTCCATTGGCAGGCCGGTCAGAGCATTGTAGTTCAGATCCAGTTCTGACAGTTCTGTCAGGTTGCCCAGAGCAGGAGGAATCTCCCTCAGCTGTAAGCCCCGCAGCACCAGGTTGGTCAGCCAGCTGGTTGTTGGCACACGGCATGGAAGGCAGGTCAATGGCAGGTTTTTCATGACAAGGACCATCAGCTCTGGAACCTGAGAAGAGAAAGAAATTTCATGGACTAACTTTCAATATTTTCATGACCATCCAGAAGTACTCACGTGGGTGCTGCGCCAGACAGTCCTTGTAGTCGTGTGCATCAGGTTTTCGCTGTGTGTCAATTACACCATGTAATGTGGATTGCTGCTCAGTAACCATTTCCCATTCCCCATGCTCCCCTCCCCCCATCCCACTCCAAGTATCCTGGTGCATGCTGAACATTTGTCAACAGGTTCTTATTGTCTTGAGGTAACAGATCATAGCAGTATCGTGGCAGATGCTGAGGCAGACAGGGAACTCCACAACCATCCGTCTTCAATTTTGTGCAACTGGGTGCAGGGACTGTGACCAGCGCTGTCCCCTGTTTCAGCCCAGGACTTCTTTTGTCTACCCCTGGGTTGTCTGCCCTTCAGTGTACTCTGCAGAATAGTCTTGAACATGGGAGTCAGGGCACAGGAACCTACCTGTACCAGGCAAGCCCATCATGCTTGATGGCGCAAAGTGAGGTTTGTTTTTTTTTTCTACCAGTGTAGGCAGACTTGCTGCCAGTCTTACGTTCACTGCGTGAGATGCATAGAATCTGTCTGAAGCATTGACTGCCTGCATTTTTTTCCTTTTTGCTGGAGATGTACTCTCAGTGCATCTTCGTCTGCTTCCAAAACCTATCACACACTAACATGTCTTGCTGGATCTTTATCACACAGATCTGATTTTCTGAATGCATCGACACATAAAGCAAGTTCCAACATGATTTAGTCTGCACACATTGACCTGGGAGACTTGCTACTTCCTTCACCCCCAACCACTGTTGTGAACTGCACCTGGCACCCTCAAATAATACAGTCCACTCTTCTGACTGCTTGCCTGTTACATCCATCTGAAGATGTTTTTAGGGGAGGGTGTTGGTGTTAATATCATCAGTAGGAACGCATGCATAAAACACTGTTTTCCTTTTAACTTTTTTAAAGAGACGCATTATGCTCTTCTAAAAGATCCTTCTCAGTGAAGTTATGTAAGCAATCCCGAAGCACCAACACACACAAACCATTAACATTAAAAACGCGTAGAAAAAAACCCAGAGAAGATTTAATCATCCAACAGAGAAAAAAAAAAAAAAAAGAAAGAGGGAGAGGGAGAGAGAGAGGCTTGATAAAAGGTTTATACTGTTGATTAAAATGACTGACACTCTTATATGACATAAATCTGGAAACATTTCCATTTGTACAAGCATTACAGTATTCAAATAACTGATATGTTTTTACTCTGAACATGGAGGTGTATAATATTCTTTAGTTCTAGTTCTTAAATCATACCCAATAAATGTAGAAAGGTGCCTTCAAAAACAAAAGATGTATTCACCACCAACAACAGCAAAAATGTACAACCTCAAACAGGTCGTCGGGGAGAGTGTTGACCTCACTGTCAGTCAGCACCATCTTTTCCAGTTGCCGGCACTCAGAGATTTTGGGCGGAATGGCTGTGAGCTTGTCACACTCCTGCAGCTCCAGGACCTGAAGATTGTGGAATTTGGTGAAGAAGTTGTCAGGTAAGGTCTTCACATCATGCAGGGCACGATCAAGGGCATTGATGGTCTCTCCATATGGATCAAAATAGTCCATACTGAAGGTAGACGTACTCTCTGATACCATCACCGGCTCAATAGCAAAAACGTGAGCTTTGCAGACCGTGGTGTAGCACACCTTACTGTGCATGTAGACGCGGCGCTTGAATAGGCAGTGAGGATCCTGCAGATGGGCACTGCTCAAAGTAGTCTTTATGGAGGCATCATCATGGGAGATGGCCATCTCCACAGTCTTCGTCCCCTCCTCCAAGCTCATCTGATACTCCAGCCCTCCGCACTGCTCCGCATAGATGTTACACAGTGAAGTGTAGATTGACAGCAGGGACGTCATGGCCGACTCCAACTGAGAGATCAACATACATGTCAGATGTCTGTCACTGTACTGGCTATGGCCTCTATCAAGTCACCATGTATCAAACTCTATTCGATGATCATCTGTGAATTATACCATCATAAATTCAATAATGATCATCAGCCAGATATACCATCATGAATTCAATAATGATCATCAGCCAAAATACTATCATGAACTCAATAATGATCATCGGCCAGACATACCATCAAGAATTCAATAATGATCATCTGTCTGATATGCCATAATGAATTCAATTATGATCAACTGCCTGATCTACCATCATGAATTAAATAATGATCATCAGCAATCATGTATTCAATAATGATCATCGGCAATCATGTATTCAATAATGATCATCGGCAATCATGTATTCAATAATGATCGTCTGCCAGATATGCCATAATGAACTCAACAACGATCATCTGCCAGATATGCCATCATGTATTCAATAATGATCATCTGCCAGATATGCTATCATGAATTCAATAATGATCATCTGCCAGATATACCAAGATGAATTGAACAAAGACCATCTGTGAGATATACCAACATAATTCAACAATGGTTATCTGCGAGATATACCAACATATATTCAACATTGCAAGACACTCAACATCCATGTAGCATCAGTCTGCAGCCAGATCTTCCACAGAGATATCAAGACTTTGTAAAATTGCTAAATACATGACCGAACAGAACACTGGGATGTTAAAACAACTGCACACAGTAACAGCAAGGCCATCACCAAAGATGAATAAGCAAAAACAAAGGATCAATCCTGACATGAACTGACATACATACAAATGTACACATACTTCACACTTACTTGTCCAAACAAATGCCTTTTCTCCTATTACTTGGAACATCAGGAACCCCTCCCCCCCCCCCCCCCCCCCCTGCCAAAAAAAAAATTGTGTGGACAGCGGGGAGCTCATGCTACTGAGCCTACAGGAACACAAGAGTGGTCTCCCTCCTTCAGGGGACCACCCAGCCTTTTTCACAGACATCAGTCAGCTCACATATGCCTTTGATAATGAATTCATTATTATTGGTGGTGATTTTAATGTTGTGATAGATCCTAAGCTGGACGCACGAAATTATGCAAGTTATGCAAACAAATCAAGGAGTAGGAAAGCTATATGTGATATGTTGGAGGAGTTGAATCTAGTTAATGTTTGGCGGGACTCATATCCCCAAAAGCCTGGTTATACATGGCGAAGGTTCAACTCTTCCAAACAAAGCCAGTTAGATTTTTTTCTGGTATCTAGAAATTTGATGATTGATGTGAATGGTATTGAAGTACTACCTAGTTATCGTTCTGATCACTCAGCGGTTTCCCTTCACTTCAACAAAGAAAGCAGACATGGCAAAAGGTTCTGGAAATTTAACAACTCTCTATTAAAAGATACTAATTACATAGAACTTGTTAAGCAGACTATCACAGAATTGAAAAAACAGTATGCTGTACCAGTGTACAACCTTGATAATATAAACAAAGTACCCAATGACTGCACTGCTCTTACAATAAATGACCAACTATTTTTTGAAATGTTGCTTCTTGAAGTCCGTGGAAAGACAATTTCTTACTCGGTATACAAGAAGAAAGAAGACAGCAAATTGGAGGAGACTCTGTTAGAAGAAATAAGAAAATTAGAAGAAATAATTGATGAAACTAGACTAGATGAGCTTGAGGAGAAAAGAAACAGACTACAAGAGCTACGAAATAAAAAAATTAGAAGGTATGCTTGTGAGGTCTAGAGTCCAGTGGATTCAAAATGGAGAAAAACCTAGTAAATACTTCTACAATTTAGAAAACCATCAATATGTCGGAAGAGCTATGCACTCTTTGGAGAAAGATAACGGTGAAATAATTTTTGAGCAAAAGGAAATTTTGAAAGAAGCTTAAACTTTTTATGAAAACCTGTACAGTGAGAGGGAAACTGCTGATGTTGATCTGTCTACACTAATACATGATGCTCCCGTGTTAAATGATGATGAATGTGAAATGTTGGAAGGAGCTGTCACACATGGCGAGGTTTACGATGCACTCAGAAAAATGAAAAATAATAAAAGTCCCGATTCTGATGGCTATACAACAGAATTCTTCAAGCTTTTCATTAAAAACATTGGTCATTTTTTGGTTCGCTCTATTAATTATGGATTTTTGATTGATCAGATGTCAATTACACAGCGACAAGGAATAATCACCTGCATTCCAAAAGAAGATAAACCAAAACAATTGTCGAAAAATTGGCGACCTATATCTCTACTAAACACATCCTACAAAATAGCATCTGTTTGTATTGCCACCAGAATCAAAGAAGTGTTGCCAGAGATTATTCACTCTGATCAGAGAGGCTTCATGAAAGGGTGTTACATAGGAGAAAATATTAGACTTGTTTATGATACTTTGTTATATACACATCATGAAAACATCCCTGGCCTACTGCTTTTAGTTGACTTTGAGAAGGCCTTTGACAGTGTTTCCTGGAAATTCTTGAACAAAGCATTAAAGGCATTCAATTTTGGTCAAGATATAAAGAGGTGGATCGAAACTTTTTATAACAATATCAATACATGCGTGTCAGTAAATGGCCACTATTCAGACTGGTTTCAAATTTGTAGAGGTGCTCGTCAGGGAGACCCTCTTTCACCATATTTATACCTAATCTGTGCAGAAATTTTGTCTATAATGATCAGGAAAAATAACATAATAAAAGTTATTAAAATCAATGAAATATATGCACTTCTCTCACAGTTTGCTGATGATACTTCCCTATTTCTTGATGGAAGTGAAGATTCTTTAAAAGAAGCCATAAAGACACTAAATATATTTGCTAATATCTCTGGGCTAAAAATCAACAAAGAAAAGACTCAATTAATCTGGATTGGTAGCCAGAAACATTCAGAAAGAAGATACCTCAGAGATCAAAATTTTTGCTGGAATCCTGGCATCTTTAAAGTTCTAGGAATTAATTTTTCTGTTGATGTAGAACAAATTGTAGCACTTAACTATGATAATAAAGTACATAATGTAAAAAGTTCATTAAAAAAGTGGTCAAAAAGACATTTAACTCCATTTGGAAAAATAACAGTTATAAAAACTCTAGCTATGTCAAAACTGGTGTATTTATTCCTCAACCTACCTGATCCAGGAGATGATTTTTTACACCAACTGGACGCATTATTTTTTGCCTTTTTATGGGATGAAAAGCCAAGTAAAATCAGTAAGAAAAATGTTTGCAAGAATTACAAGGAGGGTGGTTTGAAAATGTTGAATGTTTTTTCCTTTTTGAGTACAATGAAAATTAGTTGGTTAAGGAGAATTTTTGACAATGATTCTTACATGCAAAAATTTGTCCTGGATTTAATTTGGAGAATTTGGGCTACGAATATGTGAATGTACTTTTGCATGGGTTAAATAACCCATTCTGGACAGATGTTTTGAAGCATTATAGATGTTCATGTGTAAAACTTTTACCTAATAACATTGATGCTTTCAATGCAGAATTCATATTTCATCTTAAAGGTAGACATGTCATTTTTTTTAAAACATGGTTCGACAGAGGTATCTATGTGGTCAGTGATTTACTAGACGATGCTGGCAATTTTTTAAGTCATGAGGCATTTTTGAGAAAATATGACGGAATAGTAACAGACTTTGTTACATTCAGATGAGTTATTCAGGCAATAAAAAGTTTTCAAAATAAGATGAAATTAACACCTATTGCAAGATATAAACTGCAGAAAAATGAAGCCTGGCAACTTATCCACAAAGGCAACCATTATGTTCAGTCTTGTTTCAATGTAAATAATAACACCGTTGCTGGAGTGAGAAAGTGGAATATGCACTATAACAACCTTAAGTGGAATAATAAACAAGTGGGGTAACTTTTGCTCCCATAAGAAAACCTAACACAGAGTAACTTTTATTCAAGACTGGCACAGCCTTTTATACTTGAATAAAGTCAGACAAATACATAGACGAACAATCTAATAGTGGGGGGAAAAAAACAAGCGCAGGCCAACAACTGAACTGTCTTCATAATAATGACGGCAAAGATTTGGACTTAAGAAGGAGGGGGGGAGTTTGAAGATGGAGAAACTGGGAACATGAAATTAAGAAAATATATTACAAATATGAACAACTCTTCACTAGCTGCATAAGGGAACCATCGTAATCCCTTTTGAAGGCAGATATATTTGTATTGCCTGCTCCGAGGCCTTTCGTCCGCTGGGTCGGAACTCATCAGGGAGACACGGCTGGTTGTGTCTGCGTTCCTGGCGTCAAATAGAGACACACCACAGTCCATAATACTGTGGTGTTCTCACCACCAAGGGTGCAAAAAAGAATCTAATAGCACCCCCAAAAGCAGCCAGTGAACGGTAGTAAATGAAACCAAACGAAAGTGTGGGGAGGAAAGAAGTTGCTGAAAAACTAAAGACATTATGCAAATAGTATAAAATGTAGGGAACAATCTTTGAGCCTACGCTTGAGGATCCACCCAAAGATGCAAGGGAGATCAAAAGACAAACACACAGATGGACAGAAACAAATACAAATAACCTCAATTTAATCAAAACAAAATTGGAAATGAAATGAGGCAGGGAACAGTAAACAATAAACAAGTGGGGTAACTTTTGCTCCCATAAGAAAACCTAACACAGAGTAACTTTTATTCAAGACTGGCACAGCCTTTTATACTTGAATAAAGTCAGACAAATACATAGACGAACAATCTAATAGTGGGGGAAAAAACAAGCGCAGGCCAACAACTGAACTGTCTTCATAATAATGACGGCAAAGATTTGGACTTAAGAAGGGGGGGGGGGGGGGGGGGGGGAGGAGGGGGGAGTTTGAAGATGGAGAAACTGGGAACATGAAATTAAGAAAATATATTACAAATATAACAATTCTTCACTAGCTGCATAAGGGAAGCATGGTTCCCTTATGCAGCTAGTGAAGAGTTGTTCATATTTGTAATATATTTTTCTTAATTTCATGTTCCCAGTTTCTCCACCTTCAAACCCCCCCCCCCCCCCCCCCCCAAGTCCAAATCTTTGCAGTCATTTTTATGAAGACAGTTCAGTTGCTGGCCTGCGCTTGTTTTTTTCCCCCACTATTAGATTGTTCGTCTATGTATTTGACTTTATTCAAGTATAAAAGGCTGTGCCAGTCTTGAATAAAAGTTACTCTGTGTTAGGTTTTCTTATGGGAGCAAAAGTTACCCCACTTGTTTATTGTTTACTGTTCCCTGCCTCGTTTCATTTCCAATTTTGTTTCGATTAAATTGAGGTTATTTGTATTTGTTTCTGTCCGTCTGTGTGTTTGTCTTTTGATCTCCCTTGCATCTTTGGGTGGATCCTCAAGGGTAGGCTCAAAGACTGTCCCCTACATTTTATACTATTTGCATAATGTCTTTAGTTTTTCAGCAACTTCTTTCCTCCCCACACTTTCGTTTGGTTTCATTTACTACCCTTCACTGCTGCTTTTGGGGGTGCTATTAGATTCTTTTTTGCACCCTTGGTGGTGAGAACACCACAGTATTATGGACTGTGGTGTGTCTCTATTTGACGCCAGGAACGCAGACACAACCAGCCGTGTCTCCCTGATGAGTTCCAACCCAGCAGACGAAAGGCCTCGGAGCAGGCAATACAAATATATCTGCCTTCAAAAGGGATTACGATGGTTCCCTTATGCAGCTAGTGAAGAGTTGTTCATATTTGTAATATATTTTCTTAATTTCATGTTCCCAGTTTCTCCATCTTCAAACTCCCCCCTCCCCCCCCCCCCCCCCCTCCTCCTCCTTAACCCGAAGAGTGCCTATAAGCCTTCAGCTGACGCCGAAGTAAAAATGCTTTCCCAGTGCCTATGGGCCGTCCACTGACGTCATGCATTTTTCTTGAATTTTCATTCGTTACTATTTCTATTAACGGACTTAAATAGAGTGTGCGTAGTAAGCCTTATATGTCTGTAGTATTAAAATGATATGCAAATGACCACACGTGAGGGGAAAGCCCATTTATTCTCATCACTGACTGGATGACCAGCCAGCACTTCGTCTCGCTTGCAAAGATGGCGGCGCAACCTTTGACAAGCGTAGCAACCAAATCAACGTATTTACACAGCTGAGCAGGCTCTGCTAGTCATTTTTGACAAAGACAATAATCTTTTATTCAACGACTTACTCGAGCATGAAGGTGAGATGATGATTGTGATGGAATTGCCGACCGTATTCGTCAGTTATTGTGTCGGGCTGTGTGACCTCAGTGTGTGTTCAGCTGACTGGTTTGCCAGTGTCGAACGAGCTCGCCTAGTGTGTACTCTGCACTGCGTGCCAGTGGCCAGTGATGTGAAAGTCAGCGCGAGAGGGGAGCGTGGCCTGCTCGCGGCGTGACACGGGGCAGAGGGAAAGGTTGGAGAAGAGGAGGAGTGAAAGACAGGGTTGAAGTCCAGCAAGGGGGCGTGGTGGTGGGAGGGGGCGTGGTCGTGGACTGACCTGTCTGCATAGAGTGTGAGCGTCTTGATAGACTTCTAAACTGTTTTACTTTCATTTACATGTGTAGTGTGACAATACAAACTTTATTTTCAACTTTTTTGCTTTGTGTTCTTTTCTGGATGTGAAGCTGTAGTGGTAAATACATATGTTTTTGATCATGCAAAAAAATCTATCCAAATCTAAATGCCTAAATATTTTTTTATTATCAAAATTAAAACAAAAGAAGCCCAGATTCAAAATCTTCATTCAATTTCCTTCAAAAATCATATATATTTCATTATATCTTTTGTAGTTTCTGAGCTAGAATTTTTTGTTAATTATTACCCCCAAATCATTAGATTTCCCTGGCACTGGGAAACCTTTGTTTGTAACATTTTCAAGCAGTGAACGGGTTAAGTCCAAATCTTTGCCGTCATTATTAGGAAGACAGTTCAGTTGTTGGCCTGCGCTTGTTTTTTGCAGCAATACAAATATATCTGCCTTCAAAAGGGATTACGATGGTTCCCTTATGCAGCTAGTGAAGAGTTGTTCATATTTGTAATATATTTTCTTAATTTCATGTTCCCAGTTTCTCCATCTTCAAACTCCCCCCCTCCTTCTTAAGTCCAAATCTTTGCCGTCATTATTATGAAGGCAATTCAGTTGTTGGCCTGCACTTGTTTTTTGCCCCACTATTAGATTGTTCATCTATGTATTTGTCTGACTTTATTCAAGTATAAAAGGCTGTGCCAGTCTTGAATAAAAGTTACTCTGTGTTAGGTTTTCTTATGGGAGCAAAAGTTACCCCACTTGTTTATTGTTTACTGTTCCCTGCCTCATTTCATTTCCAATTTTGTTTCGATTAAATTGAGGTTATTTGTATTTGTTTCTGTCCGTCTGTGTGTTTGTCTTTTGATCTCCCTTGCATCTTTGGGTGGATCCTCAAGCGTAGGCTCAAAGATTGTTCCCTACATTTTATACTATTTGCATAATGTCTTTAGTTTTTCAGCAACTTCTTTCCTCCCCACACTTTCGTTTGGTTTCATTTACTACCCTTCACTGGCTGCTTTTGGGGGTGCTATTAGATTCTTTTTTGCACCCTTGGTGGTGAGAACACCACAGTATTATGGACTGTGGTGTGTCTCTATTTGACGCCAGGAACGCAGACACAACCAGCCGTGTCTCCCTGATGAGTTCCGACCCAGCAGACGAAAGGCCTCGGAGCAGGCAATACAAATATATCTGCCTTCAAAAGGGATTACGATGGTTCCCTTATGCAGCTAGTGAAGAGTTGTTCATATTTGTAATATATTTTCTTAATTTCATGTTCCCAGTTTCTCCATCTTCAAACTCCCCCCTCCCCCCCCCCCCCCCTCCCCCCCCCCTCCTCCTCCTCCTCCTTAAGTCCAAATCTTTGCTGTCATTATTATGAAGACAGTTCAGTTGTGGGCCTTCGCTTGTTTTTTTCCCCCACTATTAGATTGTTCGTCTATGTATTTGTCTGACTTTATTCAAGTATAAAAGGCTGTGCCAGTCTTGAATAAAAGTTACTCTGTGTTAGGTTTTCTTATGGGAGCAAAAGTTACCCCACTTGTTTATTGTTTACTGTTCCCTGCCTCATTTCATTTCCAATTTTGTTTCGATTAAATTGAGGTTATTTGTATTTGTTTCTGTCCGTCTGTGTGTTTGTCTTTTGATCTCCCTTGTATCTTTGGGTGGATCCTCAAGGTAGGCTCAAAGATTGTTCCCTACATTTTATACTATTTGCATAATGTCTTTAGTTTTTCAGCAACTTCTTTCCTCCCCACACTTTCGTTTGGTTTCATTTACTACCCTTCACTGGCTGCTTTTGGGGGTGCTATTAGATTCTTTTTTGCACCCTTGGTGGTGAGAACACCACAGTATTATGGACTGTGGTGTGTCTCTATTTGACGCCAGGAATGCAGACACAACCAGCCGTGTCTCCCTGATGAGTTCCGACCCAGCAGACGAAAGGCCTCGGAGCAGGCAATACAAATATATCTGCCTTCAAAAGGGATTACGATGGTTCCCTTATGCAGCTAGTGAAGAGTTGTTCATATTTGTAATATATTTTCTTAATTTCATGTTCCCAGTTTCTCCATCTTCAAACTCCCCCCCCCCCCCCCCCCCCCCCTTAAGTCCAAATCTTTGCCGTCATTATTATGAAGACAGTTCAGTTGTGGGCCTTCGCTTGTTTTTTCCCCCACTATTAGATTGTTCGTCTATGTATTTGTCTGACTTTATTCAAGTATAAAAGGCTGTGCCAGTCTTGAATAAAAGTTACTCTGTGTTTGGTTTTCTTATGGGAGCAAAAGTTACCCCACTTGTTTATTGTTTACTGTTCCCTGCCTCATTTCATTTCCAATTTTGTTTCGATTAAATTGAGGTTATTTGTATTTGTTTCTGTCCGTCTGTGTGTTTGTCTTTTGATCTCCCTTGTATCTTTGGGTGGATCCTCAAGCGTAGGCTCAAAGATTGTCCCCTACATTTGATACTATTTGCATAATGTCTTTAGTTTTTCAGCAACTTCTTTCCTCCCCACACTTTCGTTTGGTTTCATTTACTACCGTTCACTGGCTGCTTTTGGGGGTGCTATTAGATTCTTTTTTGCACCCTTGGTGGTGAGAATACCACAGTATTATGGACTGTGGTGTGTCTCTATTTGACGCCAGGAACGCAGACACAACCAGCCGTGTCTCCTGATGAGTTCCGACCCAGCAGACGAAAGGCCTCGGAGCAGGCAATACAAATATATCTGCCTTCAAAAGGGATTACGATGGTTCCCTTATGCAGCTAGTGAAGAGTTGTTCATATTTGTAATATATTTTCTTAATTTCATGTTCCCAGTTTCTCCATCTTCAAACTCCACCCTCCCCCTCCCCCCCCTTTCCTCCTTAAGTCCAAATCTTTGCCGTCATTATTATGAAGACGGTTCAGTTGTTGGCCTGCGCTTGTTTTTTCCCCCACTATTAGATTGTTCGTCTATGTATTTGTCTGACTTTATTCAAGTATAAAAGGCTGTGCCAGTCTTGAATAAAAGTTACTCTGTGTTAGGTTTTCTTATGGGAGCAAAAGTTACCCCACTTGTTTATTGTTTACTGTTCCCTGCCTCATTTCATTTCCAACTTAAGTGGAATACAATTTTTCGTACTGCTATTTCAACTAGCCCGGGTGTTCAACTGAGATGGTTACAGCTACGTGTTTTGCATAGAATTCTACCAACTAACAGATACCTACACCTAAGAAATGCAGTAAACTCACCACTCTGTTCCTTATGTGAAACTGAAACTGAAACAATTTGTCACTTGTTATGGTATTGCCCAATGACCACCACTGTTTGGCAAGATTTGCAAAGATGCTTATCTCAAAACTGTGTTCATTGTGTGAATTTTCAATTTATAGAGGTTCTTGTAATATTTGGGGTTGAGGAGAACACTATAACTGACAGAGTTCTTAATTTGATAATACTTTTGGCAAAGCAATACATCTACAAATGTAAATGGAAGAAAGTAGCACCAATTGTCAATATGTTTATTAATATACTCAAAGATAAATTCAGAACAGAAAGGTATCTGAGTATTGTGACTAATAAATTAGACACTTTTTTGATGGACTGGCTTCCTTATCAGGACTTGGTTAAATGAGGTTATAGTCTATAATTAATAACATAGTTAATACTATACCATCTAAAAGAACTTAGGTCTATCTACTTGTTTATTCACTCACTGTGGATGCTGATTTATTGTTTTCCTTCCTCTGTTTGACTGTTATGTTCATGCTACTTTGTTAGGGCAGCATCCCTTTTCTTTTCCCCCTCTGCTGTTCACTTTCCCTCTCTTTCCTCCTTTCCTCTCTTTTGCTTCTTTTCTCTTCCTCTATCTTTTGGTCTTACTTCTCCTAACAACACTTTTGTTTCATGCATGTGATGTAGTTCTGGTTATATTGTTTGCTTTTTGTGCATGTGTTTGTGTGTACAGAAATATGGCAGTTGTTCTTCTGAGTGGTTGTGAATCATAATGATGTAACTTGCTTTTTTCAAAGAAAAGAACCTTCATAGAAGGTGGGAAAAAAAAAAAAAAAAAAAGAGTGGTCTCCCTTGACTGACACAAACTCACTCACTTCACTCAAATACAAATCAGTTTTTTCCATTTCCTGTCATGGACACATCTCTCTCCCAGTTCAAGCGCTTGAACATGGTTCAGCAGGAAAGCCCTCTGAGTTGGTCTTGTTGGAACTTGCCAAAGTTCACCAAGCCAGTTGTAACAATGGGCCTTGGGGGGCTGTGATGTAGAAAAGACGTTCAAGAGAAGGCCATCAAGAGTGAAACTCGTGTATGCAGGCTAAGTAGTGCCTGGTTAGTCTTTTAATTTTTGTCGCCAATAGTTGGGCTTAAGAATAAATGAGAAAGGGCACTTTCAGGAGGTTTAATGAGATAACAGCAGCCATGGGTTTTTGCTTTTATGCTATCTTTCTAACCCTTTGTGTTGCACATCCATCAGGGAATGGCTCTGTGCTTTTGGACATGAATTTATCACAGCAGTAGGAGAACTGCCTTCATTTCTTCTATGTGTATACAATTTGGAAGGTCAATGTGCCTTTTATTACTGTGCTTTTGGCTTATTGTTATCATATCCTTGAGTATGATTTCATGATAATTTTGTTTTGGACATGACTTTTGTCGAAAAGGACCTGTATTCCGTACTTTATTCTCGCCCAAGCACAGAATAATTTGATGATAAATTTGATTTTTCAGACTCTTCCTTAAAGGAATGGCTCTGTAGTCCTTCTTTTATTCCATCTGACTTGTACATTTATGTTTGGACATTGCTTGGCTGTGACTTATGGGGATTTGGCAGAAGTTTCATCCTGAATCATTTTGTGCCCAGATATACCCAGATATCTGCAAGCCCACTTGTTAAACTGTTGGCGACAAATTGAATGGGCTCTGGTTACCACATTGACTTCAAGACACACCTGTTGATTTTAACGTGGTGACAGCCCTGATATAGCCCTTTGCAGTCGGCTGGGCTATAAACAACATAACCTTGCCTAACTAATTTTGTGCTATGCTCTGTGTCTCAGTGTGAACAATTACTAAGCAACTAGACACTGGTTGGGAACCTGTCTGTGCTAGGCTGATTTCAGGGGTCTTCTCCTTTTCCTGATCCCGACTCTTTCTTTTGCTTTGATTGTTCATTGCATACGGGAAAACAGGGAAAATCTTTAAACCTCCAGGAATCTTTTTTTTTTTTTAATACCATTTTGGTTCTGGCGCCAAGTTCTGGAATGAGTTTCAGGTAGCCTTGTGCTTGAGTCCTAACTTCTGGCTCCCAGGTGAGATCCCACTGTCCTCTTCAATATTCTGGTATTTGTTTGGATAGGTACGTACGAAGAAAAGGATTTTTCTGACTAAAAGTAGGTTTAACCCTTACGCTGCCGACGTCGCATATCTGCGACCATGTGGCTCACCGCTGACGTCGCCGAAATGCGACTAACTAGGGTTACCTAACTCCTGATATTCTCACTCTCCAAGTTGATGAGATAGAAAGCCATCAATAAACTTCACAGTTGGGGGATTCCCTCTGTGCTCACAGCCATTTGCTTCGTTAGAGTGCTGTTCAGTTAAGTGATTTTTTTTATCGATTTAAACAGATTGTTTTTCCATTCACTATGATGTCACAACCAAGTACTTCACTTACTCAACCTTGCTGTATATTTACCACAGATCAAGTGCTGGAAATATTGAACAGATGGTCAGTTGATCCTGATTCAGATGAAGAAGACCCAGATAGTGACCAGGAAAAATTATGGGATAGCGAGAGCTTGACCGAATTACTGCAAAGTAAGGCGTTGGACACGTGCCATGTGGTTGGGAACAAAGAGAAGACGAGAGATAGACTAGACGCAGGCTCAGCGCTTGTGCCCAGTGTTTTGGCGTTGAGCCAACCAGCAGTGACTGACAGTTGAAGGTGTATGTGAGGGGGCAAGCAGGACAAATAGCTAAGACTAGTAAAAGGCAATGAACTTCAAACACAACTGGCTTGCAGGTTGAGGTTGAAGGGGGCGTGGCTGACTGACACGTGTCAGAGGTGAGCAGTAGAGATGTGTCTGAGTGGGAATTATGATCAGCTTGAATGGCTCCCCACGTTCCAGAGACCAACAGGCACGTGAATGACTTTGTTTTCATAAAAAAATATTGCTTTCAACAGTGATAGTGAAAGGGATATGTGTATGTGTGTGTGCGTGTGTGTGTGTGTGTTCCCTTTTTCTTTCTTTCATGTGTACCAGTTAGGCATAAGAATGTGTGTGTGTGTATGTGTGTATGTGTGTGTTGTGTGTGTGTTGTGTGTGTGTGTGTGTGTGTGTGTGTGTGTGTGCGTACTTCCTGCTATTGGAGTAGTTGGATTTATGGCTGTTTCTTCTTTTTTCTCTGTTGGATATACCATACTTTATGGTCTTCCTTTGTGAGTGGAGTATTTTTCCTCCCTTGTTGAGAGTTTGTTGGCATGTTTTCTTCTTTTTTATGTTGAGAAGAATGATAACATTTATTTTTTTATTTTGCATTTTTTTTGCACTTGAAATTACTAAAAATTTGAAATTGTTGTCGACTAACCATTACTAACATGTTATAATATGATAAAAATTCAGTGCATCTCCTCCATTTTACAAAAAAAAATATAGCATGAGAACTGGTATATCTGCGTTTCACATATGCTGGTATGAAATAAAAGTTTTTCGGAAAAATGGCTGGCGATGGGGATTTATGCAAAACAGAATGTCTGGCAGTGAAAGGGTTAAGATATACTTACCTACCCAAACAGCTAGAACTCCCTCCTTCCTCCCTGCAGTTGGGAAAAAGGGAGAAAATTGATTTGCATTGGAGTGAAGTGAGTGAGTTTGTTTCACTAAAGGGAGACCACTCATATTCCTGTACATTGAGTAGCATGGGCTCCCCACTCTCCACATAATTTGGGGGGGATTCCTGATGTTCCACATAGTAGGAGAAAAGGCATTTGTTTGGACAGGTAAGTATATCATAAAACTACTTTAAGTAGCAAAAATCCTTTCAGTATACAACAATTTGTAAGGCAACAGTTAATAATTCCTGACACATTTAAGGCAAATAAGATGGAACAAAGTGTGCCGAGTTCAACGGCCGTTCTGCTGAACTTACCATTGCTCTTATCATTAGTAGTAGTTGTAGTACTTTCATTTTACATCTTTTCACAAAACTGTGATATCAGACGACTCTTACTATCATTCTTACTGGGTGTGTTCTTCTTCCATGCCTCCTGATTCTTGATGAGAAAATCAAGGGCATCATGCTCACCTGTGCGCGTGGCATGTTGGGCTTTCCTCCTGAGAATAGTTTGTCATATTGTGGCAACAGCAACTGTAAAATAAAATCAAACAGTGATACAACTGGACTACATACTCCATCTGCTGAAGGAGTAAGAACAAAATACAAAAGACTGCACACATTCATGAAAAAGAAAGAAAAGAAAAATCCTTTTTCTTCAGCTCACACAACATGGATGCAATGCTCTTGGTTAAGTCATGCTGGGATGTGTCTATGTCTGACAAATAATATCACCACAATGCAGACACCATACATATCAACAGAAATGTAACATAAAGTTCAGTAGAAAATTTGTATCCATATATGAGGCCTTCACAAAGATACTGTTAAGCTGGTTTGTTTGTTGTTTTTCTTCACTTTCTTACTTCATAATTTTGCTGTGCTGAGATGATTGACAAGATACCAAAATCAGAGTTAGTCCATTTTCACATCATCAAGATGGGATCACTAAAACAACAAAACAAAACAACAAAAACGTTGATTACTTCTTTATCTGAACAAGTTTTGATACCAAACACAAATAATACCGAACACAAATGTGTGTCTTATGCTATATTTGTGGATGAAATCTACAGAAAATCTATCTATTTCATGAAATAAGCAAACCATGCGCTTGCTTCATGAAAACAGGGAAAATGACCATCCATGGCATGAAATGCTCAAAATGATATTCGAGGAAAAATATATGAATGCGTACTGTAATCCTGATCTAGGGGTAACAACCATGTTTCCCATTCCAGTACTGTTAATCCTTACTTTGGACAATCCAAATACAAATAATGGGTTTGGGCCGTTGGAGCCTTGTGATGTTCAATCTGTAAGCTACATGCAAGGAAAAATCCATGCTATTCTCTATCATCCATAGATTGTTTTTCACACTAACCAACAAATAAACATGGTGGCAGCAGACCGTTTTCACACTAACCAACAAATAAAACATGGTGACAGAAGAAGGTACTCAGCTTCGCCGTACATTTACCACAGATCAGGTGCTGGAAATATTGAAGAGACGGTTAACTGCTCCTGATTCAGATGTAACCAGGAAACATTATCGGACAGGGAGAGCTTGACCAAATTACCACAAAGAGTGACTGACTCTGTTGGACATGTGCCAAGCGGTAGGCTAAGGAGCAGTAGTAGGCCAGCATGGTGTGTAGGAGTGTGTTGTTGGCTCTGGGCCAACTAGCAGTGACTGAACTGAAAGCTGTGTGAGTGAGAGGTTTGAAAGGGGGCGACGAATGGCTAAGAGACAATGAACAGCAAGCACAGCTGGCTTCCAACGGCTCGTGGTCGAAGGGGGCGTGGCTGACTGATTCGTGTCAGAGGTGTGCTGCAGAGATGACTTTGAGTGGGAATTACATGACCAGCTGGACTCGTACGCCATAGGAGAATGGCTCCTCAGGTTCTAGAGACCAGCAGGCAAGTGAATGACTTTGTTTTATTAAAACATATTGCTTTCCACAGTGAGAGTGAAAGGAATGTGTGTGCATGTGTATGTGGTGTGTGTGTGTGTGTGTGGTATGTGTGTGTGTGTGTGTGTGTGTGTGTGTGTTTGTGTGTGCATGTGTGTTCCCTTTTTTCTGTCATGTGTGTACCAGTGAGGCATAAGAAAGTGTTGTGTGTGTGTGTGTGTGTGTGTGTGTGTGTGTGTGTTTCCCTTTTCCTTTCTTTCATGTGTGTACCAGTGAGGCATAAGAAAGTGTGTGTGTGTGTGTGTGTGTGTGTGTGTGTTTCCCTTTTCCTTTCTTTCATGTGTGTACCAGTGAGGCATAAGAAAGTGTGTGTGTGTGTGTGTGTGTGTGTGTTTCCCTTTTCCTTTCTTTCATGTGTGTACCAGTGAGGCATAAGAAAGTGTGTGTGTGTGTGTGTGTGTGTGTGTGTGTGTGTGTGTGTTTCCCTTTTCCTTTCTTTCATGTGTGTGCCAGTGGGGTGTAAGAAGTTTGTTATGTGTGTGTATGTATGTATGTCTATGTGTGTGCGCGCATGGGTGTGGGTGTGAGATTGCTTTTCTGCATCACCTCATTAATCATATCAATAATTATTCTTCTGAATTTGTTTCAGGTGTGCTGGTGAACAAGGACGATATTCAATTTGTGGACTACTTCCAGCTCTTCTTCTGTTGTTGCAATATGTGCATTTATAGTTGTTTTTTAAATTTTTCTGTTGAATATTACATACTTTCTGGTCTTCATTTTGGAAGTGGAGTATTTTTCTTTCTATGTTTGATGGCATGTTTTCTTCTTCTTTATGTTGAAACTCAAGATAACATTCAATTTTTTAGTTTTGTGGGTTTTTTGCATTTGAAATTACCAAAAATTTGAAATTGTTGTTGACTAATCATTACTTACATTCTAGAATCTAACAAAAGTACAGTTTATGTTCTCCATTTCCAAAAAAAGCATGAGAATTGGTTGCTTAGTTCCAAAAAATATCCATACTTCACACATGCTGGTATGAAATATGAGATTTTTTTTTCAAATGGCTGGCGATAGTTTATGTTCTCCATTTCCAAAAAAAGCATGAGAATTGGTTGCTTAGTTCCAAAAAAATCCGTATTTCACACATGCTGGTATGAAATATGAGTTTTTTTTTTCAAATGGCTGGCGATGGGGATTTATGCAAAACTGAACGTCTGGTGGTGAAAGGGTTAATGAAATGGGCAAATATTGATGCCTGTTTGAGTGTGCACGTATGTGTGTTTGAGAGAGAGACAGAGAGAGAGAGAGAGAGAGAAAGAGAGAGAGTATTTGTGTGTGTGTGTTGAGCACTCACATGAATCCATAAGATACTTAAGTTTAACTATTGATAAAGAAAAAGACCTTTCCATATTACAGAGGCATCTTTTTCTTGGCATGTTTTGTATGTTTCGATCTTGAACCTTTGAAAAGATCACCACTGTATTGCTATCATTTTATGATCTTATTACATGTACAGTGTTAACTTTGCTTTTGAATGAGAACATTCTCCTTGGAGAGAAATATACATGAAGTGATATGGTACCTTCTTTGCCACAAGAGCTGTGTAAGTCCAGCCACTCAGCATGCAGGCATACATGAGCTCATCAGGAAGCAGACTGGCTGGTTTGATAGGTGGAATGTCGACAAAGTGAATGGGCTCATCAATGTGCTTTTCCTGCCAGCCTTTGATCTGTTTCTGGTCTAAGACCAGCATGGAAATATTTGGTGTTAAATACTGTAATGATAAACAATTACAACAGAATAATGATTTTAACATTCATACACACACAAACACACACACATGCGCACACTCACATGCACATGGGCACACACATACACAAAATGCATTTTGAAAAGGAACAGAAAATCATTACAAGTAACAATAATAGAGATAATTTAACAACAAAACCAGACCAGACAAAAGATACAAAGTCCCAATCATTAAATAAACACAACGTAATGCATATCAACAACTGATAATCTCAGTTCTCTTAGACATGTTATCACTCATACACACACACACTCTCACACACACACACATTCCCCTCGCATCCTACCATCCTTGTGGAATACCCTATCTGCTTGACTTTAAAAAGTTCAGAAAGTGTTTACTGATGTAAGAAGGAAGAAAAAAGGCAGTAAACTACTTAAAAGTAGTTTCATGATGTACCTAACCTGTCCAAACACATGCCTAACTGTTGTGGAACATTGCAATATTATCAGGATCTTTAGAGAAAAAAAAAAAAGGGGTGGGGTGGGGGGGGGGGGGGGGGGGCTGACGGCTAACCATGCCTCCATAACCGATTAGGCAGACAGAACAGTTCGAACTTTTGGCTTCATCTGCTTGATTGACCCTACAGGAGAAGCGTGCGCAGGGGGTCGTGAAGGAGATAGAAAGCTTGGGCTGGACTGACTGCTGTCCACAAAATGAGGGAGAAGGGTAAGGTGAGGGAGAGACAAGATGCTGGTCCCAAATGAACAGGGGCAAGAGAAAACGTAGTCTCTTGAACATCTCAGTTGCCCTTAGATTATCTGAAGATGGAATAAGTCCCAAATATTGTCCCTCCAACCCAGGGAGAGATGACAGGATTTATAGAAGGTGGTCAAAAGACCAGCAGACGCTACAGCCACAAAGCCCTTGGCAAGGTGCAAAATCATCTGAAGGTCATCTACACACACAATGCCCTTTCTAAGGATGCTTCATAGGGACATAGAGGACAATTCACAAAAGACTTGCAGGAGACATAATCATCTGCCCAAATATACACACACTGAAACACAGAAATCACAAGTTTGACCCCTTTTGATTTTGACCTAACTCTTTTGTGTGGAAAAATGCAGATTACAATTCAAACACTCTATCTGCATAGCAAAGTGAGTGTCCCTGATGACAGACAAATGTATGGTTTGAATGTGAGTAGGATGAAACTCTAGGGGGAGCTTGACAGCAGAAGGTCTTCAGGGAAGAACTCACCCTTCCCCCTCTCTCAGACAAGTGTTTTGGCCCTGAACTCCATACCCTTGAAGGCTGCCAGGCTACATCCAGGCTATGACTCGCAGATGCCCTTCTATTGCCAACTTTTTTTTTTTCCTAGCGCTGCTGGGATTCAAACCCACAACTTTTTCGATGGATGTCTTAATCACTGCTAATGGATACCCGTTCTAAGTTGGGAAATTCAAGCGTTATGAAGTTCACTTTTGTTTCTTCTCGACCAGATCTAGCTGCCTCTGCCATTGCCTTCAGGGTTCTGGTCCTCTTCTTACCTAAAATCCTGAGCTGTTTCACAAGAAAATAGGCTTCAATCAATCTCCTTGCTCCAGCCTCTATGGTGAGAACCTGGGAACATTTAGTAGAAGGGACACAGATGTCATGAGTGTAGGCTCGAAGGCACCACCTGTGACATGAAGGGCAGACGTTTGACTCCGTAGCAGAGGGCTTGGAGGACAGAGATGCCATCGTGTACAATGTCTGAGCCCAATGTTGGAGAGAGGATGCAACAGAGCACAATTTGCCGACATTTTCAGATGAAATTCTTCCTTGTGAAGGAAGGGAGAAAAAAGCTCCCTTGTTCAAAGTGAAAGTGGGCATCAAAGGTCCCTTGTCCAATGTCTCATGTCCGAACTTCAAAGAACAGAAGTGGTGTGCCTTCCCTCACCAAGGAAAAGAACAGAAGTGGTGTGCCTTCCCTCACCAAGGAAAAGAACAGAAGTGGTGTGCCTTCCCTCACCAAGGAAAAGGAGAAAAGTGAACCATGTTCGAGCATGGTTCGTGAAATGAACTCACTAAGGGCAACTACTCAGTCAGTCTACTACCCATTTATGGAGGCTTTGTTAGCTCTCTGCTCTCCCTATTTTTTTTTTTTTTTTTTTTTTTTTTGAGGATCCTATAATACGGCAATGTTCAACACCAAGTAGGATTAATTAGATTGAAGAGGTTTGATAAAAAGGAAATAACAAAAAGAAGTAAACAAGGGAAAAAAAAGAAAAAAGGGATGGAAAAGCAAAGAAGAGAAAGAAAAGGAAAGAAAAACCCAACTAAACAAAAAACATGAAACATATGAAAGCCTGTACGTACCAACCAGCATGCACAGTCTGTGCACATCAATGTCCATGAACATGCTAGGCATGGTGGGATAGCACATTTTGTTCCAGTCTAGTGATGCAGGCAGATAAGCAAAAGTTTCTCCAATGCGATTCTTGAAGGCATTGTTGCCATGAACCCATGAGCTGGGTTTCCGGGCTAGCACTGTGATCTGTAATTCTTGCACTGAAAAACAACAGATAAGAAAACAAACGTAGCCTCATTATATTCTATTGTATTATGCTGTATAACTTTATTGTGGACTGGTATAGCTCAGTTAGAAGCGCACTGGACCCAAGATCCTGGGGTTGCAGGTTCAGAATTCTGCTGGGCCATTTGGCACAGTAGGGTTTGGGTTTTTCTCTAGGAGTCAACATTGGTTCTGAATCCATTTCTCAAAAGGTCCTTTGAACAAGACCATAAACCAAGATTATTGTTATGAACACATGCATAAAATCTTGCACACACATGAAATCCCATCAACTTTTGGAAGCGTAGGCCAGCTTCTCTGTTGTTCTGGATGATATGTCTGCACACAGCATGCATCCTCCATGAAAACTTCTAGGTGTAATTGATTGATTTTCAACTGAATGAAATGGGAAATGAATGATTACCACCAACAGCAGCTCTTCAATTGGCTCTACACAGGTAGATACTTGATGTACAAACAAGTATAGATTAAAAACTCGGCCTCTAACTGAGGATGGGCACTCTACAATCAACAGACAAAATAAATCAATATTGTCATATAACCTTGGTGCTGTATTAAGTACCGTCAACAGACAGAATGAAATAAATCAATAACGTCAAAAGCAGAGTAACATAAATCAATTATGTCACAAACTATTATTTGAAAAGAAATTCAGTGTACTCTCCCTGGGACATCATGTCATCCACTTCTCTTCTTCCATATATCTTTTTTTTGACCCATCAGGACAGACTTTTCAATTGCTCTTCCTGGAGACAGCATGTCACTATCCCAATTTCCTTATCCTTCGTCTCTTTTCAATTGCTCTTCCTGGAGACAGCATGTCACTATCCATTTCTTTCTTGTCTCTTTTCAACTGCTCTTCCTGGAGACAGCATGTCACTATCCATTTCTTTCTTGTCTCTTTTCAATTGCTCTTCCTGGAGACAGCATGTCACTATCCATTTCTTTCTTGTCTCTTTTCAACTGCTCTTCCTGGAGACAGCATGTCACTATCCATTTCTTTCTTGTCTTTTTTCAACTGCTCTTCCTGGAGACAGCATGTCACTATCCATTTCTTTCTTGTCTCTTTTCAACTGCTCTTCCTGGAGACAGCATGTCACTATCCATTTCTTTCTTGTCTCTTTTCAACTGCTCTTCCTGGAGACAGCATGTCACTATCCATTTCTTTCTTGTCTCTTTTCAACTGCTCTTCCTGGAGACAGCATGTCACTATCCATTTCTTTCCTGTCTCTTTTCAACTGCTCTTCCTGGAGACAGCATGTCACTATCCATTTCTTTCTTGTCTGAATGTTTCTGCTGTTCAGTCAAAACAGACTTTGCAACAGAGTTTTGCCAGAGACTGGCAGTTACATGACTGCTTCAGAAGAGAAAGCGGTGGTATGAGAGAGAACACATTCTATGCCAGACCTGAATCACAGATCCACTTCTGAGGTGAGGGCATTATCAACCCCGCCTACTGTGTGTGTTTGCAAAGTCTCCTGAGATATCATTATCATCATCATGGAATTCCATCACAGGCTGCAAGAACATGTCTGCGACATCAGAGCGGTGAGCTTGGAACAAATCCAACCAGTTCCACATCATGGACCTACCATGAGAACTCTGATGCTTACATCATTTTCTTTCCACTTCAAGTGACCTATCATGTAACAATCAGAGAACTGAGCAGACCAGCATATATGGTTACCTGAATCTCTACCTGTCCAAACAAATGCCTTATCCTTACTCAGAGTGGAATATCGCCAAACATCTGGATCATACACAAATGCAAGAACACTGACAGGACAATCATTCACTTTATCCATTTTTTGAGCAGGTCTGTCCATAATGAGACAAGGTAACATTACAAAAAAAGCCTTTATTGGAGCTTACATGTTGAACATAAATTCCATTCATACAAAATAAATGTACATTCACCTAGATTATACATACAATGCTCAGAAATCCTGACTCACAGCTGCTGCTGTTACAATTATGGCAGTGGTGGAACACAGCAGCTGGTACTGGTGCTCCATGTCATATCAGTGCTGATGGCCATCAACATACCCCCCCATTACTTTGTGATAACTTGCATCCTTTCTGTTCAATGATTCGGTATAGCTGACAGATTTTGCAAAGCCATGACTGGAGTCTTCTAGGCCAATCACAGAAGGCAACACAGCAATCTTATAAAAAAAAAAGTCTAACAAAAGCAGAGAACAACTCTGTTCATTCCAGTATGTAGTAGCCGTGTGTTATGCCAGAAAAAAACTGAATGCTTTTGACTTCATTCATCTTCATGTTCACCGGTCAATGGCAAAGATCCTAATTGTCAGGATGGCAAAATTTGCTCAATTTAACTTGAAGTGTTTGCTTTTTAAATGATCATGTCAACCAGAGATTCTACTGTGATCTTTGTGAAGTGGATTTCATCATATTCTTTTTCAAACTTGGCTTCTTCTTTTGGCTTCCCTTTATCATTTTAGATTTGAATGATTCACATTATTCAGCTAACGTGACAGCTATAGAAAGCCTGTCAAACCAGAAACAAAACAAGATAATGACATACCAGTGATGCGGGTTGGAATTTTGCTGCAGCCAGCCACCGACTGCAGTGAATTCTTCAACCAGTTGGGATCCAGGGCCTTGATGGCTTGTTGACTGGCCTGTTGCACACACACACACACACACACCCACACACACTTACATATGTGTTGTATGCTTACTTACATTAATAGATATAATGTATTCATGCACACACAGATGCAATGTGTGCATACATACCAAGTCAAACATACTGACAGCTTTTTTTAGGATACACACATATTTCATTCACATTATCATACAAATGTATAGTTGCCAGGATCACCAACCCCATCTCCTGACCACTGTTAAGGCACAAAGATTAAAATAAGTATTAAACTTACAGTCATATCACTATAACATGTCCAAATAATCAACAAACAAGTCTACACATAATAGCAAATGCTTACATGCATACAGGTATTATACAGAAATACAGGCTTTGCAGTAAATTGTGCTGAACAGGAATGTGAATACTAACAGCAGTTTCATGAAACACAGACCTGTCCAAACACCTTTTACCTACTTGGTGTGATCAAACACCCTCAACCAGGATCCTCACAAATCCTACATTTGAGGGAGCGAGGGTGTTTACCATACCTCAAGGCTGGTGGCTGGCCAGCAGTGAAGGCCTTTGAATGCATGCATCACACCTGCCAGGGAACACTGTGTGGCCTTGAATGCGTGCCTCACACCTACCAGGGAACACTGTGTGGCCTTTGAATGCGTGCCTCACACCTGCCAGGGAACACTGTGTGGCCTTTGAATGCGTGCCTCACACCTACCAGGGAACACTGTGTGGCCTTTGAATGGATGCCTCACACCTACCAGGGGACACTGTGTGGCCTTTGAATGCGTGCCTCGCACCTACCAGGGAACACTGTGTGGCCTTTGAATGGATGCCTCACACCTACCAGGGAACACTGTGTGGCCTTTGAATGCGTGCCTCGCACCTACCAGGGAACACTGTGTGGCCTTTGAATGGATGCCTCACACCTACCAGGGAACACTGTGTGGCCTTTGAATGCGTGCCTCACACCTACCAGGGAACACTGTGTGGCCTTTGAATGGATGCCTCACACCTACCAGGGGACACTGTGTGGCCTTGAATGTGTGCCTCACACCTGCCAGGGAACACTGTGTGGCCTTTGAATGGATGCCTCACACCTACCAGGGGACACTGTGTGGCCTTGAATGCGTGCCTCACACCTGCCAGGGAACACTGTGTGGCCTTTGAATGGATGCCTCACACCTACCAGGGGACACTGTGTGGCCTTTGAATGCGTGCCTCACACCTGCCAGGGAACACTGTGTGGCCTTTGAATGCGTGCCTCACACCTGCCAGAGAACACTGTGTGGCCTTGAATGTGTGCCTCACACCTGCCAGGGAACACTGTGTGGCCTTGAATGTGTGCCTCACTCCTGCCAGGGAACACTGTGTGGCCTTGAGTGTGTGCCTCACTCCTGCCAGGGAACACTGTGTGGCCTTGAATGTGTGCCTCACTCCTGCCAGGGAACACTGTGTGGCCTTGAATGTGTGCCTCACACCTGCCAGGGAACACTGTGTGGCCTTGAGTGTGTGCCTCACTCCTGCCAGGGAACACTGTGTGGCCTTGAATGTGTGCCTCACTCCTGCCAGGGAACACTGTGTGGCCTTGAGTGTGTGCATCACACCTGCCAGGGAACACTGTGTGGCCTTGAATGTGTGCCTCACTCCTGCCAGGGAACACTGTGTGGCCTTGAATGCGTGCCTCACACCTACCAGGGAACACTGTGTGGCCTTGAATGCGTGCCTCACACCTGCCAGGGAACACTGTGTGGCCTTGAATGCGTGCCTCACACCTACCAGGGAACACTGTGTGGCCTTGAATGCGTGCCTCACACCTGCCAGGGAACACTGTGTGGCCTTGAATGCGTGCCTCACACCTGCCAGGGAACACTGTGTGGCCTTGAATGCGTGCCTCACACCTACCAGGGAACACTGTGTGGCCTTGAATGCGTGCCTCACACCTGCCAGGGAACACTGTGTGGCCTTTGAATGCGTGCCTCACACCTGCCAGGGAACACTGTGTGGCCTTTGAATGGATGCCTCACACCTGCCAGGGAACACTGTGTGGCCTTTGAATGGATGCCTCACACCTGCCAGGGAACACTGTGTGGCCTTTGAATGGATGCCTCACACCTGCCAGGGAACACTGTGTGGCCTTTGAATGCGTGCCTCACACCTGCCAGGGAACACTGTGTGGCCTTTGAATGCGTGCCTCACACCTGCCAGGGAACACTGTGTGGCCTTTGAATGCGTGCCTCACACCTGCCAGGGAACACTGTGTGGCCTTTGAATGCGTGCCTCACACCTGCTAGGGAACACTTTATGCTTTGAAGGGCCTTTGAATGCATGCATCACACCTGCTAGCGAACACTGTTTCAGTTCCCAAACCACGCCAAAACAGGGGAAGTGGAAGGGTGTCCTAGTTTTTGGACTAGCATTTCATAAAACTACTTTTAATGGTAAATTCCCTTTTTCTCTCCTTACCTATCCAACCAATGCTTGTATAGATGGGTAAAACATCCAATGCTTGTATAGGTAAAACATCCAATGCTTGTATAGATGGGTAAAACATCGGCCAAGCTGCTGTAATCCAGTTCTTATCGTTGCCTTGCCAGCCAGTGTGTCTGCTCTCTCATTTCCTTTAACCCTTATGCCGCTGAAGTCGCTGTTCGGCGACAATGTGCTCACCACCGACGTCGCTGAAAGGCGACCAACTAGGGTTACCCAACTCCCGATATTCTCACTCTCTAATCTGATGAGACAGAAAACCAGAAAGAAATGTCATAGTTGGTTGATTCCCTGACCTGTGCTCACAGCCATTTGCTTCATCAGAGCGCTGTTCAGTTAAGTGTTCTTTATCAATTTATTCCGATTGTTTTTCCATTCACTATGACGTCACAACCAAGCACTTCACATACTCAGCCTCGCCGTACATTTACCACAGATCAGGTGCTGGAAATATTGAAAAGACGGTCAGTTGATACTGAATTAGATGAAGAACACCCAGATTGTGAGCAGGAAACAATTGGCCCTACGTGAAAGGGGAACTTGACCGAATTATCACAGCGGCTGACTGTTGGATGCGTGCCAAGTGGCTGAGCAGTGCTCAGTGCGTCTCGCACGCACACACACACACACACACACAGGCCCTTGAACAAGCTTAGTGTTGCTGGCTCTGGGCCAACTTTCAATGACTATCAGACAATGAGAGAGGCATTATAGGGGGCGACTAGCAGCTACAAGATAATGAATGAACTGCAAGCCCAGCTGGCTTGCCATGAATTGAGGTCGAAGGGGGCATGGCTGACTGACATGTGTCAGAGGTCTGCTGCAGAGATTAGTTGGGAGTGGCGAGCTGCACTCATAGGCCCTTGCAGCATTGCTCTCCAGGTTATAGATACCCACAGGCAAGTGAATGACTGTTTTCATAAAAAATATTGCTTTCAACAGAGAGAGTGAAAAGGATGTATGTGCATGTGCGTGTGTGTGTGTGTGTGTGTGCGTGCGTGCGTGCGTGCGTGCGTGCGTGCGTGCGTGCGTTCCCTTTTTCTTTCTTTCATGTGTGTACAAGTGGGGCATAAGAAAGTGTGTGTGTGTGTGTGTGTGTTGTGTGTGTGTGTGTGTGTGTGTGTGTGTTCCCTTCTCTTTTTCTTTCTTTCATGTGTGTGCCAGTGGGGTGTAAGCAATTTGTTATATTGTGTGTGTGTGTGTGTGTGTGTGTGGTGTGTGTGTGTGTGTGCATGTATGTGTGTGTGTGCATGTGTGTGTGTGTGTGTGTGTGTGTGTGTGTGTGTGTGGTTTCTTTTTGCATAACCTCATTAGTCATATCACTAACTGGTCCTCTGAATGTTGTTTCAGGAGTGCTGGTGAACAAGGATGATTTTCAACCTGTGGACTTCTTCCAGCTCTTTTTCTGCTGGTGGGGTATGCTGATTTATTGCTTTTTTTTTCATTTTTCTGTTGGATATTACATACTTTCTGGTCTTTATTTTGTGAGTGGAGTATTTTTCCTTCTTTGTTCAGAGTTTGATTGCATGCTTTCTTCTTTTTTATTTTCACACTAAAAATAGCATTCATTTTTTTTATTTTGCATTTTTTTTGCACTTGAAATTACCAAAAATTTGAAATTGTTGTTGTCTAACCATTACTAACACTCTATTATTTAACAAAAGTACAGTTTATTTCCTCCATTTCCCAAAAGAGAGCATGATAATTGGTTGCTTAGTTCCAGAGATATCCGCATTTCACACATGCTGGTATGAAATAAGAGATTTTCTGAAAAATGGCTGGTGATGGGGATTTATGCGAAACAGAATGTCTGGCAGTGAAAGGGTTAACTCCAGCATGTCCAGGGCGGTACATCCATATCAGTCTCTCCAATGGAAGGCTACGCATTAGTTCATTCCAAGCAGGGCTTCCCACTCCACTCATCACTTTCTGAAGTAGGTTCATGGAGTCAGTCAGTATCATGGCTTGTTGAGGATGAAACTGGCTTATGGATGTAAGCCAGTGGAGTGCTTGTGTCACTGCTTCTACCTCCACTGTTAGACTTGAAGTTGTTAAACTGTGCGCACCATTGTCTTCCTGGATAATTGGGCCATTTTGCTTCACTGTGTATCCCCAGCCTGACTTACCTTTGGTGACAGAACCATCAGTGTATATTAAAATATCATCTTTTGTGCAAAGGTCTTCTACCAGCATCTGAATTTCTGCATTGATTTTGCCTTCTGGCCATTCTCGACAATGTCTTCCAAGTTCTGAAGCGATGGCAATTTGGAAGAGGTGCTTCAAGTGGTCTGGATATTTCAACCATTCCTTGCTTGACTTCTGCTAACTGGCACACAAGCTGTATACTGTCTTCTGCCTGTCCCATCCATGATTTTCCACATCCTAGCCGAGTGCCTTTTGTTTCCTTGACCGCCGCATGAAGTGGGTTTTGGGGATTTTCAAGGGCTCTGAAATATGCCTTCACTTGTTCCAGCTTGTGTCTTGTCTGCATTGAAGGAAGGTCAAGCAGGTATCGTATAGTTTCAACTGGTGTGTCCTTTGTGGTTCCCAGGATCAATCTCATTGCTTCATTTTGAATTCTTTCTAATTTGAGAAGGTTGCTGTTGGACAGTGTTGTAAGCCCTAATCCATAATCTATCACACTGAGTACAAGTGCGTGATACAGTCGGTAGAGATGGCGCTGTTCAGTGCCTTTAGCTGCCATTGCTTTCATGGCAGATAGGCCTTTTTTGCATTTAAGAACAATATTCTCCACATGCTTTCTAAAGGTTAGCATTCTGTCAAAACCTACACCCAAACAGTGTAGGCTGTTAGTTGATTCAATTGGTATTCCACTGAAGAAACCGGTGAGAGTACTTGTCCTGATGTCTTGTTGAGAGTGCAGACTAATGTCTGGGCTTTTGTAGGGTTGATGGATGATCCAGTTTTGTGACACCACTGAGCAATGTTGTTCAACTGTTGCTGAACTGCTTTCATTCTTTCTTCAGCATTCTTTGATGTTTTGTATATCAGGCCGTCATCTGCTAATGTCATCACTCGAGCAATTCGTTTCTGTTGAGGTCTGCCAGGCCTTTAGTGTAAACATTGTACAAAAACAGGGAAAGAGAACTCTGAGGTAATCCCACAGAAAGTTTATGAGGCTCAGAAGTCCAATCTCCAAATCGTAGGATGACGGTTCGCTCCCGAAGTGCCACTGCTATCCATCATGTAAGTGTCTCACTGACTCCATAGTCAAGGAGTAGTTCTATGAGAAGCAAGAACTGGACTTTGTTGTATGCATCTTCAAGATCTATTGCAACAGCTAGTGTTTCTTCCTTTCTTTGGAATCCTTTGTACACTTCATAGGCAAAAGCAGCCGCATTTTCCCATGTACTTTTACCTGTTCTGTAGCCTCCTTGATTTGATGGGAGGATTTGTCCACTTTCAAGATCTCTTGCGAGTTTTCTTGCTATGATTCGTTCCATGAGCTTTCCTGCTATATTTTGCATAGTGAGTATGCGGTAGCCATTAGCTGATGATGATCTTTTCCTGGCTTTGGTAAAGCTTTCAGGTAGCTGTGTGTCCAGTCTTCTGGGACTTAGCCTTTATCAAAACTCTCCTGGTAGAGACTGAAGAGTTTGGCTCTCCTCTTCTGAGAGCTGTTTGATATCTGCATCCCGTACTTTGTCTGGTCCTGGAGCACTATCCTTAGTGCATCTAGCTAATGTATCATCCAGTTCAGATTCTGTGATTTCATCATCAATGCCAGTCTGAGCTAGGTGTTGGTTTAACTTGGTCAAATATTTCTTCCTTTCCTCCAGATTTCTTTGATCACTCTGTTCTATGAAACGTTTAAGTAGAGCCGACCCTTTCTCTAAATTTGTTTTGAGTTTTGTGATCCCATGAGCGTCTAAGATATCTGGGGTTGCGTTTGTTTTGTTTTTTCCTTCCATGCCACTATGAAAGTGTCAGAACTGAGTCAGTGTTGTGTCATAATTAAGTGACAGACAAAACTGTTGCCACTTGGTTTCTTTTGCTTCTTCAGCTACTCTTTCGAATTGTTCAGTCTTCTGATTCATGTCTGTTTTAATAGCTAGATCAGGGCAAGGTTTTCTTCTTTCTCTCTGCCAAATTCTTACAGACTTGCGTTTCTCTTTCCACGCTGTTTCTGTGTCTACATTCCACCAAAGGGGTTGGACGATTTGTTTGGTTGTAGCATTGTTTCTTTTGCATCTTCTACTCCTTAACATTCCTATGATATCCCCTTCATTGTAATTGTATTGAAAAGGGTCCTTTTGTTTCGTTTGTGTAACTTTTGATGGTTTCTGTAAACTGAACACAACAGGGAAATGGTCATTTCCATGATGAAGAAGTGCTTCTGCACTCATACCTGCTGTGAATCTTGGTCCAATGAGTGCAAAGTCAATGACACTGTCAGCGTCACCCTGCCTCCCTGTATGTGTTGGGGATGATGATGTCAGTGCACTAAGAAGTACTTCATCAAACATCGCTTCCAGTGCAATTCCTTGAGGATTGGTACCGTGCTGATCCACAATTCTGAGCGTGCATTAAGATCTCCACATAGTATGACAGAGTCTCCAAATTCATGTTCTATTTCCTCCAGAAAGGTCCAATCCATTTTTGATGTGTGGGTACCTGGATGTATGTATGCACTGATAAGTATAAGGCTTTTCTGACTACCACCTGGTTTTTCTAGCCTCACACCCATTAGCTCATGTGTGCTGCTACACCATTTTTCCAAGTCTATCCTGGATAGTTTATTTTTCAAGTTGTTTTTTTATTATCATAGCTAGTCCTCGTCCATCATGCTTTTGAAATATTATGAAGTCATCAAATTGTAATGGTCTGTGGGCGGCACTTCTAGTTTCTTGTAGACACAGGACATCAAAGTCACATGCTAGTTTTTCAATTGTTGAGCTCCTCCTCCTGGCACTGCAGCAGTTCCAAGTACAAATCGTGAAATATTTCTTGGATAGTCTTTCAGCTTTTGTTATATTCCTATCTACCTTTCTTCTTCTCCCACCTCTTTTACTTCGCCGACCATTGCTTTGTGGGGATCCAGTTTTAAGTCCCAAAGCCTGCACCCCAAGACCCCCAAGGTGCATACGAAACAAAGTATTTTGAGAACCCATAAGAAGGTATTCTTAGTGTTGAGGTGTCATAAGCGGTCGCCCTGACAGAGCCTCGTATCAGGGAAGGGCAATGGATGTCCATAATGCAGGGAACGCCTGCACATATGAAGTCCGTCAGCCTGGTGGTGCCCAAGGGCCAGACTGCATACAGTTCGAGACTGTTTAACCCAACAGCCATTCATCCCCTCGGTACTGTATGAAAGCCTTGGGATTGGGGGAGGTTGACTCCAAGATAAAAAAAAAAGGTCAAAGGAAGGAGGGGGGGGGGGGGGGGGGGGAGACAGTTGAGAACATGATAGTGAAAAGTGTGCCTCATTAAGTTGTTGTCCTGTGTTTGTGTTTGCTTCTCTGCAATTTTGTTGTGTAAAGCTATCGTGAGACAAGCCGGGCTAATACAGGCAAAGGAGCTTTGAGATGATGTTGGTCTAAGCTATCTGTGCGAAAAACCAGGTAGGCTAAATAAAGACAACGAACATGCTATAATTCAAATTACATACATGTATATAATTTCTGCTTAGAATGACTAAAAAACCAAACAAACATTAAAAGAACAGCGCTAGAACTAGCTATACTCACTCTGTCATCAGTAGCTAATGCTTAGGATGACTAATAAACATTAAAAGAACAGTGCTAGAACTAGCTATACTCACTCTCTCATCAGTGGCTAATGCTTAGGATGACTAACAAACTAACAAACATTAAAAGACCAGTGCCAGAACTAGCTATACTCACTCTCTCATCAGTGGCTAACACTTAGGATGACTAACAAACAAACATTAAAAGAACAGTGCTAGAACTAGCTATACTCACGCTCTCATCAGTGGCTAACGCTTAGGATGACTAACAAACAAACAAACATGAAAAGACCAGTGCCAGAACTAGCTATGGTTGAGGATGTTTGTTCAAGCCAAGTAGGGATAGGAGGTCAGTTTGGACAGGCAAGTATGTAAATTATGCACACACTATGCAATGCATTCCGTCAGTAATGTATTCACCAACTCATTCACTGCCTGCTGTTTGAATAGAAAAAAAACACGTTTGGCTTGAGCAAATAAGGGGGCAGAGTTGAACAGATATTACAGGTCTTTTGTTTCAGAAACGCCAAAGCATTTTATTTTTCTTGAAAACTAAGGAATCCCATATTCAGGTGCCACTTGCCTTTGTGATAAAATTGAAATATGAAAGATGAAAAACAGACTCTATATCAAAAAGGGACTGGAGCATACCCTATTTCAGGACTGGCAGGTACTGAGGTTATGCACTCACCTCAGACAGCAGCTGGAAGGGAGCAAACATGTATGCACTCTTGGCTGATGCAATGTTTCCTGCAACACACACACACACGTTTTCAATGAATATGCTAGATATGTGTGATGAGTGACACCGAAGAGCGCTGCATAGTGTGGTGTTGCATTCTGCTTTGCTAAAATGGTTCTGAGTTACATTCACTTGTATTTCTTTTTAGTGCAGTCATTCTTTTTTGCAGATTCCTGATTACGCAGCTGACTTGTGTGGGGGGATTCAGTTAAATTCTCTGACCCAAATCTAATAAACACTGCATGACGTGTTTCATTCGACAAAATGTTTTAAAGATAGGAGAAAAAAGGGTCAAACTGACCTGAATGTGGTAGCTGGTCCTAAAGGTGAGATTTTATTTCCTGACGTTTTGGGCCCTAGACCCTTCTTCACGGGGAGAAAGTAAAGAATGAAGAAGAGAAGAGAGCAAAACCCAGACAGAGGTCAAACCAAAAACAGTGAGAAGTGATCAAGAGGAAAAGGCAAAGAAGAAAAAGGTGAGCGTTATTTACAGGGAGAAGGGGATGGTTGAACAGTTGCTTCAAAAAAAAAGAAAAAAGGGGGGGGGGAGGGGGGTTGGTGGTGGTACAAGAGAGGGGAAAAGGAGGGCTGTGGTTTACCTAAAGATGATGAAAAGGTGTAACAGTGTGTGTGTGTTGTGTGTGTGTGTGTGTGTGTCTGTGTGTGTGTGTGTGTGTGTGTATGATATAGGAGGAGAGAAAGAAAAAGGGAGGGAGAGAGAGAGGGAAGAGATAGGGAGGAAGAGGAAGAGAGAGAAAAAGAGGGGAGGGGAGAGAGGGAGAAGGGGAGGAGAGAGGGAGTTGGGGAAGGGGGAAGAGAGAGAGAGACAGAGAGACAGAGAGAGAGAAAGAGAGACAGAGAGAGAGCGTGTCTGTGTGCCTGAAGGTGGGCAACAGGGGGACAGAAGCAGTGAAAAGAGAGAGGAGAAGAGTGCCCTGGGCCACTAAGGGTCCATCACTCTGGTGTTGATGTCTGCAGGCTGGATGGTTCCCAAGCGGCTGATCATGTGGGATTCCATGTGTTTGTGGTATGATCTGTCACCTGGGTTCTGCCATACAGCTGCCACCTTTGCATGCGTGTAGCTGTGCAGTGGGCTATTGAAGTGTTGGCCTATCGGGTCACAGTGGTTGAGCCGCATTGAGCGAAGATGCTCTGTGAATTGCTCATTCAGTATCCGGCAGTTCTCACCCATGTGCAGCTTGTGGCACAGAGTGCAGGTCAAAATATACACAACGTCTGTTGACTTACAGGTGTAATTTGACCAAAGATAGTGTAAAAAATGGTTGCATAGTGACACATCCAAATAAAAATCTTTCTAAGATAACTATGTCTTTCAGGACTAAGATTAAGGATACACCAGCTGCTGTGGCAAACTGTACAGCGTTGCAGACTCCAAGCCGGGAGACTGTGAATTTGATTCCCATCTGAACATTAATTTGTTTGTTTTTTCTGCCTCAGCTTGCTCCTACCCAGCACAGAATTTGTATGGGCTCAACTGGGAAGACTGGAATCATGCAGTCGACTTTCATTCACTTAATGGATGCATCTCTGAGAGTGTAACTCAAATTTTCAGATCAACACTACAGGTGTCTGTATCTCTTGGGCCTGGTTGATGCTTGGATATATTATGAAAGTAAGAGTACAGCCCTTTCATGCCATCCCAGACCAGAATGGAACTCCACAGCGCCATCTTCATAATATGATAATCCCTATCCCTTCATTTCCTCTCCACATCTATACCTTTTGCAAGTTGGTGTGGAGGTTGTTGGTCCTGGCAAGTCATAGGATGGAAGTGGTGGTGACTTCTGCAGGGTGATGCTCATTCACACTGGTTCCGCGACTAAGCAATAACTGTCATCACTGTGGGACATAGTAGGTGGTGTCCTGTACATTACATCAGACCAGGCGCCATTTAATACCACCGAAGTGACTCAGCAGCAGTGCAGTGTCTAGTCTGGCGGGCTGCCTCTTGATGACACGACATGGATTGCTCCCTGTGGATTGCCAGTGCTGGGGCTGTGGCCAGACAAAGCAGGCTGGTGGCTGTGGATGGGAAGCCGGAATGACAGGCATAGGTGGTAATGCCACTGAGGTGGCACAGAAGATACTACAAGAGGCCAATAAAACAACTACTTGTCTAAAACATAATAGCCGTTTGAACATTGCTGCCACTCTCCACTATTTTGCTTCTTTTTTTTTTTTTAGACAAATCATATGGATATATGATCTCACTTTTTCACTCCAGAGAAAAATCACAGCACAAGAAAATGTGACTCACCACGGGCACTGTAGCCCAGAATTTCCAAAGCAGCCTGCACTGTTGTCTCACTTTCCTTTTCTCCAGCTTTGTTACCGGATGTCTCTGGTGCTTTCCCATCAGCTGAATCTTTGGGCTTCTCCTCTGGTGGCTTGGCACGTACAATCGTCTCATATGGGATCTCTTTCAGCTGAATGACAGGGGAGCTGAAAGTACAGTCCACAGATTTACAAATGAAACATTCCATGACCCTTCAATGCCATTTTGAAAACTTTCCATGATTGTATGTCAGCTATCAAGTTTATCCATGCTGTTATCAAAATGTCCATTTCAGTGATGCTTGTGATGGATGAAATATTTAGATAAATTTATCAACTGATACACATGCGTCCATAACAGTCACTTGTGTTTCTTGAAGACTTACACACTATTCAATGACTTTCGATGGCTTGTGTTATAAATCCAAGCCTGAAAAATTATTTTTTGAAAACTGCAGGGCTTCTACTGCTTTCCATGACCTGCATGGTCAGGAGATGAAAGGAGATTACCTTTAAAAACATATCAATTATTTCATTTCCTTCTATAATCTAAACACACCGGATAGGTTCCATGTATGCACAATGTTCATGAAAAAAATTTATGGTGTTAATCCTATAATTATACAGAATTAAGACATGAAAATAGATCTACTTCAAAACATTCCAAATGAAAATGGAATGTTGATCACCATCAGCCTTTCAAATGGGATGCTTAACCCGAGTTTCATCCACAGATGACTAGCAATCATATGTTTGAGAAAAAATTTTTAGAATGCTATCACATTAAAAAAACAACAACAAATGGAGCAGACAAAAATAAATAAAGGCTATCTGTAATACAGTCATGACTAACCGTCTTCATATGACCCAAGCCTCCAACCACCACCTCCAAAGAATAAAAGCAAAACATGACTTAAAAGGGAATGACTTTACCTGACAGGCAATTCTATTTGTGAATTGTTCTCCTCATTAGCTGGAGAGTACTCCAGGGTGACATTCTTCTTGTCTGGTGACACACTCACCACAACACATTCTGCATACACGTCTCTGAAACATCAAACATATCTGGTAACAGACTGCATCACATAACTTCATGCTTGCGTTAAGTTCCTTCTATATTTGATTTTCTGTTTCCATCAGTCAAGACAGATGAAGCAAGTTGTCCATCCATGTGATAGAGGCAAGACTGGTCCATTTCTAGAAGCTGCTTATCAATATCTCCCAGCTTCAAGGCACAGGGACTACATTTCTTTCCCCTCATCATCTACACCCTCTCAGTGCCATCACATCCATTATGCTTGTCCAGATTTAGCCACACACACCATGCCAACCTTGTCACTCTGTGGTCCACAACTAAGTATCATTCTCAGCTATCCTTAAACACAACCACCCTAGGAGATCCTACATACAGCAAGAGACAAAAACGCATGAGGTGTCCATTCTTCCAGCATGCTTATACAAACTGGACTCAGAGTTCTGCTGGCTGGATCCTGTGTCAGTCCCCAGTGACCCAGACCATACGTTCAAAAAGAATTTTGATCGGTCACTGACAGTTGATATTGAACCATGACATTGCTTACAAAAAGAATTTAGTTTGTGTCAGAAAAAAATAACACAGATGCAATAGGGCGGGTGTATGTTCATGTGGAGTGCTTCCTACCCCATCTTCCATCCCACCCCATCTTCCTTCAAAAACTTAGAAGCTATGCAGACACATGGACACAGATGTGATTCACAAACTTCCAACGGAGGCGTGAATACAATCTGCCACACACACTCGGAAAAGAGAAAAAGGGGGAGGGGGAGGGAAGGGGGGTGAGGAGCGAGGCAGAGACAAAGGAATTTTTACTACTTAAAGTAGTTTTATAAAACAATTAAAAATGGAGAGCAGGGAGCCAACTCTTCCCTTTAACTATCAGGCCAACTGGAGTAGTGTCCCTTGGTGAGTTCATGATCAATTTGTTATCCTGATCTTTTGTTTATTTCAAGTGTATGAATACATATAATTACACACCAGGTAAATTTAAGTCAAAACATGCCTTACTGATCTCTCTCTCTTTATAAACAGCTCTTACTTTTCATTTCTCTCTCATACAATAACAGTTACAAAAGTAAATTGCTTCTGCAACATGTATTCACAGCAGTGCTTTTTGGTCTAGTCAATTCCATCTGGGCATTGTAAATTGTAGTCTGTCAGTGTCATATATTGTATGCTGCATGTGTAATTGATACAATAATCTCTCTCTCTCTCTTCCCTTGTATGTATAACGAATCTCATTATAAACTACCTTTGATTTGCATTGACTGGGATGAATGACATATTTACGCAACTATGGACGCTTACTTTCATTCTAATCTAGTCAATCCTATATTGCGTGCTTTTATGTTGATTTGATATACTTTGATTCTTTTATGCAATTTCACTTTCTTTGTCCTTCCTCTGCGTACCCGCCATCTTATGTTTGTTACATATTTTTGTATTTCTCTATGACTCAAAAGAGTTAACGAGAATAAATCATTGTTCATTGTTCACCCTGACAGCTTGAATTCAGTTTTCTCCTTTTCCTCAGTGAGGAAACACACCCTCTACTGGACTTCTCAAGTTTGGTTTCCAATCTGGATTCTCTGAAGTGGTTGTTTGAGTCCACTTTTCTCTTTCAGATGGAAAACACCTTGTCTTGGCCAATGGAGAAAACACCAGAAAACTACGAGGTCTACCAAGTCAACTGGTGTTTCTTCTCTTCCTCATACTTCCACAGCCTGCTTGTTGGGTCTGAAAGCTGCCTCCAACCTTGACCTTCATAAAATCTGCATCAGCTACTCCAGCTTTTTTCCATTCCTTTCATACAGTTTGTGCAATAGTTGGACCCGTTCAACGTATAGGTAGGAAATTTCAGGTTGTGAACAGCCATATGCTGATGAAGTTAACACAGTGGTATGAAAATTCAGGTTGTAAACAGAAATGCCTTAACCCACAGTTTTAATTTCCATTTCCACCACTAAATCCTTTGGATGGGTAACAATCTGCTCTTAGTGGGCAACTGCTGAAGAAAGGACCCACACTTCTACTGTTCATTTAAAAAATTTTTTAAAAATAAACATAAAAATGTGTTTTATTCTTGATTATATGCAGAAAGATACTGGATTCTCAACATTTTCATTAGGAAAGTTCTCACAAACCACTGTGGTGCAGTAGTTAGTGTTATGGATTGCAGACTGGGATGTCATGGGTTCCATTCCCAACAGAGCCATTTATTTGCACAATTTACTGGCCCTCACCAGCTACTACTTAGAGCTGATTTGCTAAGGGCTCAGTTGGGAAGACTAGAACCACACAGTCAAGATTCATACATTTGAGCGGATAACTCTGACAGTGTTGCTCAAATTTCCTGACCACCACTATACCTGTCTATATTTCTCTGGCCTGGCTTATGCCAGAATATATTATGAAAATATGCATCAAGTATTGTATGGTCAAGCAGCCTCATTCCTGAATGGAACTCCATACGATAAACGTTTTTTTTCTTTTCTTTTTTTTTTTTTTTTTGCTGTCCCAACTTCTGTGACACCTCAGTGGCAGAGTACCCATGCCGCTCATTCCGACACCCCGTCCACAGCCACAGTCTGGTCGGCCCCGCCGCAGCCCCGGCACCGGCAATCCACAGGGAGCAGTCAATGTTAAGTCGTCAAGAGGCAATCCACCGGAGGAGACACTGCACTGCTGCTGAGTCACTTTGGTAGTGTTCAGTGGTGCCTGTTCTGATCCAGCATACACAAGACACCAACTACTAAGCCCCCTACTGACTACAATAATTGCTTAGTCGCAGAGCCGGCGTAAGTGAGCTCTCCCTCCATAGGGGTGCCACTACGTCCGTCCAATGACAGCCCCCATGGACTTGCCGATACCAGTGACTGTGATAAAACCAAACCAAGGTCACCAAACATGGAGAGGACTTAGAAACTGAGGTCACCATGAGAGCAGGGCATGAAACGCCACAGAATTTAATACTTTTGTTTTATGCTGATCGATGAGAATGATAAAGATGATGCTATGGATTTCCATTTAGGTCTGAGACAGCATGACAGAGGCTGTACTCTACGCTTCCTTTCTAACATATCCCAGTGTCAACCAGGCCCGAGAGATACAGGCATCTGCAGTGTTGGTCAGGAAATTTGAGCAACACTCTCAGAGATGTATCCATTAAGTGGGTGAAACTCGACTGTGTGGTCCCAGTCTTCCCAACTGAGCCTGTAGCAAACTCAACTCTGAGTAGGAGCCGGATGGGGCAGAAAAATCCCACATGACTCTGATGGGAATTGAACCTGCAACCTCCCATCCAGGAGTCTGCAACACTAACCACTTCGCAACAGCGGCTCATATGATCAACTTTATCATCTTCATCGATTAACATTAAGAAAAAAGCGACTTAAAGGCAACTTTAGTTTTAATTTCCTCTCTACATCTGCGCCCTTACTGAGTTCATGTTGAGGTTGCTGGCATCAGCAAGTGTATGAGGACTGTTGCCAGACAGACCTTGTGGTCCCCCCAGAGGGGAACGCCCACTCACAAGGACTCTGCATCTAAGCATTATTCTCATCAGTAGGGGGCTCATTAGGTAGTGTTCTAAGCATTATTCTCATCAGTAGGGGGCTCATTAGGCAGTGTTCTAAGCATTATTCTCATCAGTAGGGGGCTCATTAGGTAGTGTTCTAAGCATTATTCTCATCAGTAGGGGGCTCATTAGGCAGTGTTCTAAGCATTATTCTCATCAGTAGGGGGCTCATTAGGCAGTGTTCTAAGCATTATTCTCATCAGTAGGGGGCTCATTAGGCAGTGTTCTAAGCATTATTCTCATCAGTAGGGGGGCTCATTAGGCAGTGTTCTAAGCATTATTCTCATCAGTAGGGGGCTCATTAGGCAGTGTTCTAAGCATTATTCTCATCAGTAGGGGGCTCATTAGGTAGTGTTCTAAGCATTATTCTCATCAGTAGGGGGCTCATTAGGCAGTGTTCTAAGCATTATTCTCATCAGTAGGGGGCTCATTAGGTAGTGTTCTAAGCATTATTCTCATCAGTTGGGGGCTCATTAGGCAGTGTTCTAAGCATTATTCTCATCAGTATGGGGCTCATTAGGCAGTGTTCTAAGTATGCTGGATTGGAATAGGCACCACTAAACACCACCAAAGTGATTTGGCATCGGTGCAGTGTCTCCCCTGGTAAGTTGCCTCAAGAAGGATGGCCATTGACTGCTTCCAGTACATTGCCAATGCCAGGGTGCAGGGGATGCAGCAAGACAAGCCAGGGAGTGGCTGAGTACAAAAAACCGGAAAGAGCAGCACGAGGAAATTTTTGCCACTGATGTGGCACAGAAAATAAGACTGAAAAAACCTTCTAAAATGGGGAAAAAAAATTATCTCTGGTGGATATGGGTTATGGAAGTAATGCTGAGATAGAGGTCAATGGCTAGCTTACTTGCTGATTTCAGCCACCACCCTCATGCCACGGGACATCACATTGGCTGTGTCCAGAGTCTGCAACATGTATCCACATGCACGCACACACACACACACACACACACACACACACACACACACGCACACACACAGACACGCATGCACGAACGCACGCACACACACACACACACACACACACACACACACACACTTCAGTAAAGGAAAAGTGATAAAGACAAAGAGCCCAGTGACTATATGAATAAGCATACAAACACCCACACCAAAGCTTTTTAATTCACCATCAACATCACCACCATAACCACTCATGAAGGCGCTGTAATTTTTAGCCTAAAAAGCACTCAACAGGGACTCGGTGAGCAGTGCTCGTGGTGTGCGGTCACGTTAGCATTGTGCAAGCTGTTTCTTGAACCTAGTTCAACCTTTTTCAAACTTAGCATTTTTTTTTTTGATTGACAATGTTCAATTTCTACAATCCGTCGTCTGATTTTCACCTCGATTTCAACCGTCGCAGCATGGCCTTCTCTACGGTAAAGCCCACCTTTGTCGAACAAAGAGATATTCCGAATGCCGTCAATAATCACCCGACCATGCTCGACAGGCCAAGGTACTATACTTGGAGCACAAGAAATCTGCGGCCTTTTGCACATTTAGCCGGCAACAGAGGGGGCACGAACGGACATCCTGATGAAAGGTTTGCTATTAACTCTCAACAGTTTGATGCCGAACAATTAAGTAGTGTGGGAAAACAAGTGAGGTTAACAATTCTTCCATCATTATAGGATTGACTTGGCAAAGATTTGAAATTTTTAAAAAAGGGCTGAAGATGAAGAAATTGGGAAAATGTATATTTTCAATATGAAAACCCTTCACTAGCTGCATGAGGGAACCAGCAATCCCTCTTGAAGGCAGATCTATATGTATCGCCTGCTCCTAGGCCTTTCGTCTGCTGGATCGGACTCATCAGGGAGACACGGCTGATCGTGTCTCTGCTCTTGACGTCAAATAGAGACACACCACAGTCCGTAATTCTGTGGTGTTCTCACCACCAAGGGTTCAAAAAAGAATCCAACAGCACCCCCAAAGCAGCCAGCGAAAGGTAGTGAAATAAAACAAAACAAAAGTGTGGAGAGGAAAAAAGTTGCTGAAAAACTAAAAACATTATGCAAACCGTATAAGATGTTGGGGACAATCTTTGAGCCTATGCTTGAGGATCCATTTACGGATGCAAGGGAGATCAAAAGATTTGGAACAGTCTGAGTGGTCAGCTCTGCTGTTCAATAACCCAAGCATTGTCAGCGGCTAAAACTCTCAACAGTTTTTGAGATTTTTGCATTTTGCATGATGGACCTTCTTCGTTTTGTAACATTCTACGCATTATTTCTAAAATGATAATATTTTTGTGATGAATGTGTCTATTTTGGGTTTTTTAGGCAATATGTTGCTTCAGATAAAAAAAAATGTTGTTCCGGGAAGAAAACCGTTGATCACCGGTGATCGAAATTCAAGGGAAATAACTGAAGAGTTAAGAGATACAGCGATAGAGGTACACAGCACAAATCCTTTCATCTTTAAAGATGACACACGGGAGAGGAAAAACCATCAGTTAAGGTTTGGATTAACAACATTCCCTTGTCTGTGGCTGACTCAGATTAAACCTGCGCTCGCTAAGGCAGGATGTGAGCTAAGATCACGGGTAAAACACAAGAGAGCAAGGAAACAAGACCACAAGCTAACCCGTTTTTTGACAGGGTACAGGTATATGTCATCTCCTTCCCCCCTAATCCTTTGGACAAACAGTTCAAGGTCAGAATTTTTACTGCTAGCCTGTACCATAAGAAGCAAAAACTAACAAAAATAAAACAGTATTTTGCTCTTGCTGTTCGGGACCTGACTTCTACATGTTGCAGTGTAAAAAAGAAGTTGTCTGTTGACATGTAACCAGCAAGGGCACAAGCGTGGGGATCCTTCTTGCCCACTTACACTCCTCTAAAACTCAAAAAGACAGGGAAGGGGCACATTCAGAAATCCAGGAGTAAGGTCAGGTGGATGGACAGGGGGTGTAAAAGGATATCCGAGCAGCAAAGTCGGATTGTTCTCCCAGGAATGGTGTGGCACACAAAAATGGTGATCAAGGAGGTAGGAGTCGAGCTTCCATTCATTAGTCGACCCTGTTGTCCTCCTTTGATCAGCAGTCACATGAGAGATCTGAGGCCCCCATACATGATCGGTCTGGAGACAGCAGGAGTCCGACAGGAAGGTGAGAAAAGCACCACCGATGCCAAGAACAGCATTCAGGGAGCCCTACGACTTTGGAGGTGTCTTGGATATCAGGGTCTGTGACAGCTAAAGACTGGCAGTAATGTGCTGTCCCTCGTGAAACACCTGGCACTGACTTTTGGCTTTCGTTTAAGGACAATGAGACTGGATTCAACTAACTATTTGTTAACTATTCGTCTTGTCCTTGTCAGTGGTTTTCTTGTTTTTCTTTCTTTCTCTCTTTGTTTCTTTCTTTCTTCTTTGTTATCATTACAATAATTGTGTTTGTTGTTATTATCACTGTCACCGCTGCTGTTCTTGCTGTTGAAAATATATCTATGTCACTTTTGTAATGGATAAGTATTTCATCTCTTAATGCAAGAGGACTAAGAAACAAATTTAAATGTCTTTCTGTTTTCCATTGCCTAAAAAAGCAAAACTTTGACATTGTATGTTTACAAAAGGTATACATACATCACCACAAACAACATTCCACTGTGGAAAAAACAATGGGCGGTATAATCTTTTATAACAAAGGAACAAACCGAAGTAAAGGAGAAATAGTTTTGATAGCTAGGAATTTTTATGGTAAGGTTGTGTTAGAGACAGCAGAAGAGAGGTTTTTGAAAATTAGAGTATCACAAGGAGATTTTGATTTCACTCTAGCAAATGTGTATGTTCCAAATGAAACAGGTGAAAAGATAATATTCTTAAAGAATCTCCCAGCATGATTTAGTGATTCTCTGGATCCAAATCTTATTTATTTTGGCGATTTCAATTGTGTAATTGGCAACAATTTTGATATTCTTTGACTTTCAATCTACACACATTGGCGCAGCACACACACACACACACATACACACACACACACCGTCTGTAATCACTTTAAGTAGGAAGGCGTTAACTGAAGAAAAACAAGCAACACATACACACTGCCTATTTAATCTCATTAGAGACATCATGAGCAGTCTTTTTCGGTTAAGTCATGTCTTTTTTTGTGTATGAGCAATAAATACACCAGAATGAGCGAGTCAGCTCACAAAATATAAGAACATATTAAAAAAAACCCAGATGCCTGGTGGTTGAAGGACAAAAAAAAAAACCTTGGGAAAAACTGAAAGAAAAGAAAATGATAAACAGTCTTTTGTTCTATTTATGTTTTTCTCTTTGCATAAGCAGCACATTATCAGAGTGAGAGTGTCAGTACACCACACATTAGAACATCAACAAAGCCAGACACTTTGTGTCAAACGCCCAATCACTAAAATCAGCAAGAATATGTCTATTTGTAAGAGAACATACAGACTATGCATGGTGGTTTAAAAAAAGAAAGAAAAAAATGAAGAGAAAAAAAATTGTGGTCATTAAAAAAACTGAACACTCCAAAAAAAAAAAAAAAAAAAAGAGTTGTGGAAATTTTTTTTTTTCTTTTCCACTTTCTTTTTTTTTTTTTTAAGATGAAGAGGGCAGTATGAAGCATAAAAAAAGTGGATTTCAGACTTAGGGAAAAAAAAAGGAAGAAAAAATATTCACCGCCTTAGGTGCTCCATTAAACCGATAACTGATGCCCCACACACACACACAAAAAAGCACTCAACAGAGTGCAAAATCATACGATTTTTTTGTTTTGGGGTAAAACCTATTTAATAGATTTGTAAGGGACCTCTGAATGTAAGCCACACAATTTTTGCTGCATGCAACACCAATCTTCTAGCACAGGCCAACGTGATCACAAGTTTGTACCAAAGGTAACCCCTTTCTTTCACACATACTGTTAGAGACTTTTGCTTATGCAATGTTGACAAACAACCAGTCAGACAAAACAAAATACAGTACCCCTTTTAATCAATAACTAAACTTTATCACACTATTTGCATACAAATTCTTTCTACTTTCTTCACAAAAATTAATCATACACACTTTTTTCAAAATTACATCAACAGGTCCTTATGGACTAAAAAAAACAAACACCTTTTTCTTGCGAAGTTTGTACCCACAAAGCCGCGCTCACAAAAATGATTGTTTCCATAAACAAAGTCTTCTGGTCCTCACAGAACTACAGCAATTCTTCAGCAATTTCCAGTCTCTGTGGCGTCTCGTTGACTTACAAAGCAAACCACAAACTGTGCTTGTAACAAATCTCCCTGAGTTTTCTGATCACTGCTCAGCATGCATGCATGCAGCAGGCTTTCTTGAACAGGTGAGTGCAGGCGCAAGACTCTAAAATCCTTTCTTGTTTTTTTTTGACAGCCTGCACAAAGAATCCATGTTTTCCATTGAAACACTCCCCCCAACTCTCCCCAACAAATAAACATAAGAAACCACCAAGAACTTGAGTACAATCCTGATACATACATGAATGTATGCAGACACACACAGACTCCAACATGAAACACAATGACAAATTTGCATGCATGCATAAACACACAGAAACAAAATGTTGCATGCCACATAATGACAAAATATTAACATTGACAAGAAACACACAAGATGCATATTCATGTACAGTCACACCATACTGTTAAACACAGTATATTCGTGCACCAGTACAAAACATACACAAGCGTAAGCACACATACACACACACACACACACATGTATGCACAAAAACAAACACACATACTAACCGGGAACTTGGGGTATGTCAGAATTGCTGCAGTATGAAATGGCAAAACACAACTGAAGTTACCTCCCTTCAACCAGTATTTCTCCACTGTGATCCCATTTTTCAGTACCTCCAGGATATATCGAGTCTGTCAAAAATCAAATTCAAACAATGAAACACAAACAAAGCACAGATCAAACCAAATAAACTAAAACCTCAACAATAATAACAACCCCAATCATAAACAGAAAACTAATGGCAGTGAACAACCCACAGGTGTGGTGAAAGATTTAGGGGTGATGCCTGACAAGAGATCTTACTTTTGAATAGCATATATCACATATACTGTGAAAAAGGCAAATAGAATAGCAAGGATGATTAAATATGATATTCAGCAGGCATGAAAATGGAGGAAAGTCCTTGGGTCTTACAGGGGCTGGGGGGGGGGGGGGGGGGGGGCAAGGGAACTGCACAGGCCCCTGTGACGTGGTCAAAGGGCACCCTGAAGCTGTAGACTCTATGCAATTAATAAGCTCTAACTTGGCATTTCCTGGCATTTAACACACAATTTCATACAACTGATACAAATACACAATGCCTTACAGATTCATTATATGTCTCTCTCTCTCTCACACACACACACACACATACACACACACACATATACACACACACACACATACACACAGAGTGACAAGCCCTCTATTGGTCTGAATACATTTTGACCAGCTGTCTGTGAGTAGCACCGCCATTTACCATGGAAAATCAAAATCCAGAAAGATCTTCTTCTTCTTCTTCTGCGTACGCAGGCTGATACTCCTGTGGACACTCCCTATATGGACAGGCAAGTATTAATCCTATCTACCCAACAAAGGGAGTGGAGTTTTGTGTGTATGACCGTTTTTTTTATCCCGCCATTAAGGCAGCCATACTCTATCTTCAGGGTAGGTGCATGCTATGGGTAATGTGTCATCCATACCAATGGCCAAACTGGCCTTCTCTTCCGAAAGTTGGTGATAGGATTTTACGCGTGTGCAAGATGTTATGCATGTGTTCACACACGGAACCTCTGTTTAGTGTCTCATTTGAAGGACTGTATGGGAAATGGAGTCACAAGTAAATGTTAACTCCGAGGGAAAAATCCCCCTGTACCGAAACGGCCCAGTGGAGATTCAAACCCGCAACCCTTGGATTACGAGTCCGGTGCTCTACCAACTGAGCTATTCTGGCCCCCGAAAGATATTCTATTCCTTGTCTAAAAAAATGGCTATTGGGGGAAAATACCCAAACTGAAAATAAACACAAATGTAGTGCAAAACGAAAAATGACTGTACCGACTCAGTTTTTCATCTGTCGATTTTAGGATGATGATGTGGTTTGTACTTTTTTTCAAGAGACTGAATCACTGATCCAGCCATGAAAACAAACTTTTCCTTTTCTTTTTTAGTTTTGAGTGTGTGTATGTGTGTGTGGTGTGTGTGTGTGTGTGTGCATGCGTGTGTGTGTTGTGTAAATAGCAAGATGGATGGATAGCAGGTAGAGGCCTGTGATCGACCTCAGCCAGCTGAATTTTTCTCTCTCTCCCCCAAAGGTCACCACGGAGACTGTTTAAAGGCTATGCACTTCCATTCTTCCTGGGGATTGGACCTTGGTTGGATACATACTTCCAACCAAGGTTCAACATGGCGTTGTGATACATACTTCCAACCAAATACTTCCAACCAAGGTTCAACATGGCGTTGTTGTACATACTTCCAACCAAGGTTCAACATGGCATTGTGATACATACTTCCAACCAAGGTTCAACATGGCATTGTGATACATACTTCCAACCAAGGTTCAACATGGCGTTGTGATACATACTTCCAACCAAGGTTCAACATGGCATTGTGATACATACTTCCAACCAAGGTTCAACATGGCGTTGTGATACGTACTTCCAACCAAGGTTCAACATGGCGTTGTGATACGTACTTCCAACCAAGGTTCAACATGGCGTTGTGATACGTACTTCCAACCAAGGTTCAACATGGCGTTGTGATACGTACTTCCAACCAAGGTTCAACATGGCGTTGTGATACATACTTCCAACCAAGGTTCAACATGGCATTGTGATACATACTTCCAACCAAGGTTCAACATGGCGTTGTGATACATACTTCCAACCAAGGTTCAACATGGCGTTGTGATACGTACTTCCAACCAAGGTTCAACATGGCGTTGTGATACGTACTTCCAACCAAGGTTCAACATGGCGTTGTGATACGTACTTCCAACCAAGGTTCAACATGGCGTTGTGATACGTACTTCCAACCAAGGTTCAACATGGCGTTGTGATACATACTTCCAACCAAGGTTCAACATGGCATTGTGATACATACTTCCAACCAAGGTTCAACATGGCGTTGTGATACATACTTCCAACCAAGGTTCAACATGGCGTTGTGATACATACTTCCAACCAAGGTTCAACATGGCGTTGTGATACGTACTTCCAACCAAGGTTCAACATGGCGTTGTGATACATACTTCCAACCAAGGTTCAACATGGCGTTGTGATACATACTTCCAACCAAGGTTCAACATGGCGTTGTGATGCATACTTCCAACCAAGGTTCAACATGGCGTTGTGATACATACTTCCAACCAAGGTTCAACATGGCGTTGTGATACATACTTCCAACCAAGGTTCAACATGGCGTTGTGATACATACTTCCAACCAAGGTTCAACATGGCGTTGTGATACATACTTCCAACCAAGGTTCAACATGGCGTTGTGATACATACTTCCAACCAAGGTTCAACATGGCGTTGTGATACATACTTCCAACCAAGGTTCAACATGGCGTTGTGATACATACTTCCAACCAAGGTTCAACATGGCGTTGTGATACATACTTCCAACCAAGGTTCAACATGGCGTTGTGATACATACTTCCAACCAAGGTTCAACATGGCGTTGTGATACATACTTCCAACCAAGGTTCAACATGGCGTTGTGATACATACTTCCAACCAAGGTTCAACATGGCATTGTGATACATACTTCCAACCAAGGTTCAACATGGCGTTGTGATACATACTTCCAACCAAGGTTCAACATGGCGTTGTGATACATACTTCCAACCAAGGTTCAACATGGCATTGTGATACATACTTCCAACCAAGGTTCAACATGGCATTGTGATACATACTTCCAACCAAGGTTCAACATGGCATTGTGATACATACTTCCAACCAAGGTTCAACATGGCATTGTGATACATACTTCCAACCAAGGTTCAACATGGCGTTGTGATACATACTTCCAACCAAGGTTCAACATGGCATTGTGATACATACTTCCAACCAAGGTTCAACATGGCATTGTGATACATACTTCCAACCAAGGTTCAACATGGCATTGTGATACATACTTCCAACCAAGGTTCAACATGGCATTGTGATACATACTTCCAACCAAGGTTCAACATGGCGTGATACGTACAACTGCTTATTTTAGTGCCTTACAGAGTCCTGCAGCATCCTGCAGCATCCCCCTTTTCACTTTTTTTTGCATCAGGCAGATCTACAAGAAAAACCACCAGAACTCTAAAAGAAACAAATGACAAGAGGAATCCACCAGAGAGCAGACTCGGGGGAAAGCAGACTGAAGACACAAGAAAAGGAGAATCTAGAAAAGGAGACTCTGGGAAAGGAGACACTGGGAAAGGAGACTACTGACCGAGGACTCAGGTTCTGAGGCCGACACTTTCTTCAGTTCTGTTATGTCGGTCTGCTGTGTGTTGAACACCTTCAACGCCAATCTGCAAACAACCAGACACAAAGCAAACTATAGTGTAGTGTGTATGTGTGTGTGCATATGTGTGTGTGCGCGCATGAATGTGTGCGCGCATGCATGCGTGTATGTGTGCGTGCTCGCACTTGTTTTCATGCGCAAGAGAGAGAGGAAGGTAGAGAAAGAGTGTATGTGTATGCGTGTGTGTGTGTGTGTGTGTGTGTGTGTGTGTGTGTGTGAGTATTCATGTATTTCTCTTTTGGTGGTTATGATCCCTAGTTGTAAAAATGTTCATCACAGTCATAAATTGACAATGATGATTAATGTGACACAGTTATTTTGACTGTCTTTGTCCCTAGTTGTAAAAATGTTCATCACAGTCATAAATTGACAATGATGATTAATGTGACACAGTTATTTTGACTGTCTTTGTTCTGAGGAAAACATAATCACTCTGTTTTCTATATGTACAGTAAGAATAAACATGCCTCTCTCACATATTGCTAATGCTCTTTCTTCGAACCTCCCATATTCAGGTGTTCCAAAAAAGATTGCTGTTTTGTTGTTTCAGGGAAGAAGGAGGGGGAGGTGTGGGAAACACTTTTTTTAATCTTATCTTCTGCTGTGCTCACTCCGTGGTATCATTCCCTTATGACTTACTTCAGCTCCCCTTACGACAGCTACTCCAAGCAGAAATACATAGGGATACATACATTTAGGATCATCATAAAACAAGCATACAGATTAAGAGAGAAGAAGAAAAGGATGCCAATGAAGAAGCTCACCAGACTGTACACTGCACTACTTCTATGTCAGTTTGGAGGTGGTCAGATTCTGGTCTATGCATAAAGAACACCACCTGCTAGTCCCACCCTACCAATGAAAATCATCGATAACCAGTCACCATAGTGAAGTGGTTAGCGTTGCGGACTCCTGGCTGGGAGGTCGTGGGTTCGAATCCCATCAGAGGCATGTGGGATTTTTCTGCCCCAACCAGCTCCTACCCAGAGCTGAGTTTGCTACTGGCTCAGTTGGGAAAACTGGGACCACACAGTCGAGTTTCATCCACTTGATGGATGCGTCTCTGAGAGTGTTGCTCAAATTTCCTGACCAACACTGCAGGTGCCTGTATCTCTTGGGCCTGGTTGACACCGGGATATGTTATGAAAGGAAGTGTAGAGTACAACCCTATCATGCAGTCTCAGACTGGAATGGAAATCTGTACCATCATCTTCATCATCCTCATTCTCATCAATCAGCATAAAAAAAAAGTATTAAATTCTGTGGCTCTTCATGCCCTGCTCTCATGGTGACCTCAGTTTTGAAGTCCTCTCCACATCTGTGGCCTTGGTTTGATTCCGTCGGCGAGTCCATGGGGGCTGTCGTTGGACGGACGTGGTGGAGCCCTCCAGAGGGGGCTTAGTAGGTGGTCTCCTGTGTATGTTGGATCAGAACAGGTGCCACTGAACACCACCGAAGTGACTCGGCAGCAGGGCAGTGTCTCCACCGGTGGATTGCCTCTTGATGACTTGATATCGACTGCTCCCTGTGGATTGCTGGTGCCAGGGTTGCAGCAGGACTGACTGGAATGTGGCTGTGGACGGGGTGTCAGAATAAGCGGTGTGGGTGCAATGCCACTGAGGTGGCACAGAAGATGGGACAGCAAAAACAAAAACAAAAAAAAAGAAATTCATTGATAAATCTTGAAGCCATTTTGTTTGCTAGTTTGGATGACTTTTAAACAAACACGCAAAGTCCTTGGGTGTGAATGGGAAACTTAAACTGATATTACAAAAGCAGGGAATGAAGGGGCACAGACTCAGGGGCCTTCTTTTCTGATCATGAATGAGGGCAATGAAGATGATGATACAGACTTCCACTTTGTTTGGAGATTTTACTGTTTCTTTCATACTATATCACACAATCAGACTAATCCAAGAGACACAGGTACCTGGTGTGTTTGTCAGGAAATCTGAGCAACATTCTTAGTTACCCTAATTAAATGAAAGAAACTCAACTGTTTGTGGTTCCAGTCTCCCCCGCACAAGTCCAAAGCAAGAAATCCAGATAACGTTAGAAGGATTTCGAAGGAAAATATACCATCCATAGTGTTGGTTTACATGTGCTTCCACAAGTTACTGCAAAATACAGCTGAGTGTTGGTACAGTCTGAATTTGTGCCTCCAAGAGTAAACTATGTGAACTTGCTCTGAATGTGCCATACCAGACATCACGATGCTGACTGCAACCTCACTTAACCCGCAATACTCAATGGGTAAAAGCTGTCTCAATCCTTTTGACTGATGAAGCTCCCTTGTGAAGTGAAAATGGATCATTTAGTTGTTTTCATATGTGTTAGTTGCTCTGCACATTATTTCTTCTATTCCTCTCCTCCTTGCTCTCTTCTTACTCTCTTTCTCTCTCTCTCTCTCTCTCTCTGGATCTAGCTCTCTACCTTCACAAAGTCATAGGCAAGTATTAACCAGTTCCCTGCCTGGAACGAGTGCCACTCATGGTGAAAACCAAAATTCACTACGCCCGAACCGAGTGTGTCTCGTGGTAACTTCATCACGGAAAGAGGAAAAATCTAAAAGGGAGACGACCGTCTAAAATGTTTCCACATCTTCTACTGTTGTCAAAGAAAGTGTTCTTTCCCTTTGAGTGACCTTCCACTGACCATTATGATATGAAATTTGCGAGTTGAGAGGTAACAGCTGATTACCATATTCAAGATGGCAGCTCAACCTAGCACTTCGTTGATGCGTCCTGTTTTGAAGCGTTACACTGCGCTTGATTTTTTAGATGATGTTCTAAATGATCAAGATAGTGGTGAAGAAGACCTTTGAGGATTGGATCCTGATACTAGTGATGAGGAGGAGATGGATGGGAATCAACACCATCCACTTTTATCGGAGATACATGCTGGTAATGACGTGGCTTCATTGTTAGTTGCACATGACAGCAGTGAATAAAACGACGTTAGCGAGGGTGACGAAGCGGAAATAGCCGAACCCGTGCCATCAACAAGCACTGCACCCCCTCCTGTCATGACGGGAGGGGTCATGGACATGGTAGAGACTCAGGACGACAGCGAAGGTCCCTTGGAAGCGGACGGGGGCGGGGCATGGGGCGTGGTCAGCAACAGCTGATCAAAGAATGGCATGAAGCTGATGCACTTGCTCTTCCTTTTACTGGGAATCCTGGTCTGAAAGTCAACTGTGCCAATTTTCGGCTGTACAGAGTTCTAGTCTTCAGTTCCTTCATGATCAGAAAACTAGGATTCAGGCAAACAGCTCTATTTTCCTTTTTTTTTTTTCTTTTTTTTTGTTTGTTACCACTTGATTCTTCATTCCTCCACTATTTATTTTCTATATTTCTCTTCTTTGCCCCATTTCCTACTGAAATCACAAAATTATGGCAAATAATGACTGTATGGATAGGTGGGACTCTGTGTGTGTGTGTGTGTGTGTGTGTGTGTGTGTGTGTGTGTGTGTGTGTGTGTTTGTGTATGTGTGTGTGTTTGTGTGCACATGTGTGCGCACATGTGCGCATATGCATTATTTATTTCTGTATGCAAGTTTTCCATACAAATTTGTTCATTTTGTAAAACACAGAAGCACTCATCCACAGCAGTTTTTTTGGTGGTGTTTTTACATTCATGTGTGTGTGATACTGTTAGTGTGTGCTTGTGTATATGTATACATATGTGTGTGTGTGTGTGTGTGTGTGTGTGTGTGTGTGTGTATGTATAGGCTGTTTGTGTGTATGCGTGTGTGTGTGTGTGTGTGTGTGTGTGAGTGTGTGTGTGTGCCCAATTGTGGGTCTGCTTACTTATCTTGAAACTTTTATTCTGTATTTCAGATTCTTCTTCAGTTTCTGCATTTCAACGACAATAAAGCCATGCCAGTTGAAGGTGATCCAGGGTACGACTGGCTCTACAAGATTTGACCCATTCTGGATCATCTGGTTGAAAAGTTCCAGGAAGTTTCTTTTTCCATTCTATAGTGTGTTTTTTTTCACCTGTGCATGTATTATTTTGTCAATGCTGTGACCAGACCAAGTGCCATCAATGAAAGAAGACCAAGTGGAGTATAGAATGAATCCCCGTTTGTGTTTCTTTGAACCACAATTTGGACAGACAAAAAGAAGAGAACACCATCTCCTAAAATTATGAAGCAGGGAATGCAGACAACCTGAGGATTATGTCCAAGCTATGAAGTTTAGTACGGCATGAGCTGGATTCCTGTAGAACTGCGTGGCAGTAATGTGAGTACAATATAACTAACACAGTTCCTACAGTGTTGTGTGTGTTAACAAGGGATACCATGTGTGTGTGTGTGTGTGTGGGGGGGGGGGGGTCTTTTTGTTTTAAACAGACAATTGTTTCTTTTTTCTTCAGACTTTTTTTCCATAGTTGTCATTTTGAACATTTTCAAATATGTATTATTCTATAACAATTTGGACCACACTGTGTACTTACAGTGATGTTGAGTAAACACTAACAGAAGTTTTTGTCACTGTTTTACCGGTTTTATGTGTTGTAACATGTGAATGTTTTCAGAAACTGTTCTTTTTTGTAAAACAACAGTATGAACCCCAGGTGTTTATAATGTTGTTGAGCAAACACCAAAAGGCATTTTTGCTGTGTTTAGTGGGCTTTTATGCGCTGAATTGTTCTAAAACTCTCAAACTGAAAACAAAACAAAACCTGAAGGTGAAGGAGGCTATACATATTGCCACCAACAACCCCACACTCAACCGGGACAGGGGCAGACACACCTTGCCATCGGTGTACAACACCCTCATCGTTCAGTCACATGACCAGGGTTCGACCCGTGGTCGTGTGCACTGAACGCCAGTTCACCCAGTAGCCACACCACCGCTGAAGAAGACAGATGGAGGTCTGTCGAAAGCTCCAAGTAAGTGCTACTCCTAGCTGAGTGACCTGTGTAAATCCGGTAGTCGTTAAAACAAAACCTGTTTTATCATATGTTATTAGTGTGAACCATCATCATTACCAACAAAATCAAATTAGATTGATGTCAAATTGTAGACAAGGCTATAAGGGAGTAATTCACAAAAAATCTAACAAATTACTCAATAAATAGATGAGTAATGTACATGTTAGTGAACATACCGTGAAAAGCATGATTATACCCCTTTTTACCTAAAAAATAGTACCCCTAATTATGAGCAGATCATCATCAAGAACAACATTCCTTGGGATTTATATGACTGTCACGTGTTAGTGCTGATGTTGAATAATTAGTCACACAACTTTTTCATTGTTTTCACTGATTTTATATGGTGCAATTTGTTTTTGTATACTTGAAAACTGTTCTTTTTGTACATATACAGTCCTTCGAATGAGACTATAAACCGAGGTTCCGTGTGTGAACGCACGCATAACATCTTGCACACACGTAAAATCCCATCACCAACTTTCGGAAGAGAAGGCCAGTTTGGCCGTTGGTATGGATGACACGTTACACATAGCATGCACCCTGCGTGAGAAATTGAAAGAATGGAGGAAGCAAGGATATTGAGTGAACGATATTGGACGATATTGACTGTATGACACGGGAAACGACTGAATGAAGCGCCAGCTGGCAGCTCTTCAGTCGGCACTACCCAGGTAGGCAGCCCGTTGTGTGAACGAGTGTGGATTGTAAAGCGCTTAGAGCTTGGTCTCTAGCCGAGAATAGGCGCTATATAAGTATTCATTATTATTATTATTATATATAATTTGTTTTTGTATACTTGAAAACTGTTCTTTTTGTAAAACCACCATTCATTATATCCCTGTCCATCCCCTAATGGCCAACAAAATTAGATTATAGTTAAATAGCTTCATAGCTTGGGGTATACGGAAAGAGAAGCCATAAAATCTAAGTCATATATAAACAAATAAATAAGCAGTGATTGAGGACTGAACCTACCCCAAATAGTAAAATTATGCCCCTTTTAGTAGAATTGGGGTACCTCCAGTAACATACAGATTGTTACACAGAGGGACATTTATTGACAACAATATGAATCCCAGGTGTTGTAATGTTGTTGAGCAAACACCAAAAGGCATTTTTGCTGTGTTTAGTGGGCTTTTATGTGCTGAATTTTTCTAAAACTCTCAAACTGAAAACAAAACAAAAACTGTTTTATCATATGTTGTTAGTGTGAACCATCATCATTACCAACACAATCAAATTAGAATGGTGTGAAATTGTAGACAAGGGTAAAAGGAAGTAATTCACAAAAAATTATAACAAATAACTCAATAAATGGATGAGTAATGTACATGTTTGTGAACATACCGTGAAAAGCATGATCATACCCTTTTTCACCTAAAAAATAGTACCCCCAATCATGAGCAGATAATCATCAAGAACAACATTCCTTGGGATTTATATGACTGTCAAGTGTTAGTGCTGATGTTGAATAAATAGTAAGACCACTTTTTCAGTGTCTTGACTGATTTTATTTGGTGCAGTGTGTTTGTGTATACTCGAAAACTGTTATTTTGGGTAAAATTTTTATAATTATGTCAATTTCTGCTACACTAATTATCAACATAATCAAGTCATTTTCACAGGATATTGTAGACAAATGTATAACAACAAAACATGCCAAATATCAGAGAGATCTGTCAAGAAATAAGTGAGCAGTAACCATTTTATTGAACCTACCCAAAAAAGCTAAATTTTACCTTGGTGTAAGGGGTGGTGGATGGATAAGGAGGGAAGAGGGGTGTAGGAGATGGGGACGAGAGCGAGTTGAACACATCATCTTCCACACCCAACACCAGCTCGTTGGTTTCCTCTCTCTTTTTATTTCAAATCATGGTTGGATCAAACCAACCATACCAACCACTGACCTCAGGACCTATGGCTCCACGTTTCACCTGTTAGGCCTACACCCCGGCCCAACAATGGCAGTTGCTTTTCAGCCCTTTACATTCACAAACACCTGAACCAGCATCACAGCCTTCACCACACTCTGCTCAGTGACGAAAATGATCTTAGAGCCAGAACGCTGGGAGTATACAGGCCCTCCACCCCCTTTGAACGAGATCTTTCGAGAAAGTCTTTTGTGGCCTGAGTCACAACAGAACGACTACAAGCGTCTAAAGTGTTTAAACTCTGGCCCCGGCGGGGCTGCTCTTGACCAGACATTCTATCCCCCACGGCCCGACAACCAACGGGGCTGACTGCCATGTAAGTGGCTGGGTCTGGTGGAGTGCAGAGGAACTAGACCCTTCAGACTCTGTACCTAGGGCAAAATCCAGCATCCCAAAAATCTCAAGTCCACCTCAGCAAAGACAACACCAACCACGGATCCACGGTCTCCCAGGGCTGTCCCCCCGGCCTATACTCAGCCTCCCAGACCAAACCATCCAGACCAGCCATGGTCAAAGGGAGGCTCTCTCAAGAGCTCCTCAGCAAAGGCGACACCAATTACGATGTGGCTGAAGTCCAATGGCTGTCTCTTCAAAACCAGTCTGCCCAGACCAGCCATGGGCAAATTGTCTGCCGAGTGACCAGCCTCTTAACTGGCATTCCAACCTACCAGCTAGGTTGCCCCTCACTGCGATTCTATTCTGCGTTTAAGGGGTTAACCACTACAAACTCTCTGTTCTCAAAGGTTGGGCAGAATCGTACCCTTTATATTGGCATACAGTTATTCAAATGTGTGGCGGTATTCATACTGTAGCGGTAAAGGGGTTAAAAGCCCAAGATGACGGCAGCTTACCTGTGCAGTAGCAGACTTTCTGAAGTGGCACTCTGTAGAATGACAGTCAGATCGTCCACACTGTATTCACGGCCTGCATCCAACTGCAGCCACTTGACCGTCAAAGTTTCGTCAGATGGCACTGCACATAAAACACAAAACAGTTTGAGTCCAGCAGGACCAGACCCAAAAGATTTTGGTCCAACTGTTATCATTCTCCAGATGAATACTTTGAGCGCTAGTTACTATATACATAACAAAAGTGAAAGTTTGACCTCCTAAATAAACTTTGGAGACCAAGGCATGTCCCAATATTCTGGCATCCCCATCATTTTTTGCAGTGAGTTTATACATTTGTCATCACAGTAGCAATGTGGTTAAAATCAAACTTTGGTTCAAAGCAAACTGTGATATGCTGAAGTTATAACTTCCACAGGATGCAGAATGTGTTTTCTTTATGCACATACAAACCTCAATACATTAAAAATACACATGCCATTAGTTTAACCATTCAACTATGTGCATTTCTTTCCTTTAGACCCAAAACAATGTGTTTTTTTCTCTGATATGCATACACAAATCTCAGTCTGAGGGAAACTACACATGCCAATAGCTTGATAATTCACCATACGCATTTCTTTACTTAAGACCCAAAACAGTGTGGTTTTCTCTCTGATACTGTTGTTCTGTGACAGGTCAGGGGATCTTTTTTCCCTAAACAAGACAGTTGCACAAAGGAAATCCTTATTTTCAGAGGTGACCAAACTTGTAGCAGGTGAAGAATCCCACATCTATTGTAGTTGTACAAGGGAAATGTTACTTCTTGTAACAGGTGAAGGGTCCCACATCTACTGTAGTTGTACAAGGGAAATATTACTTGTAACAGATGAAGGATCCCACATCTATTATAGTTGTATGACAAGGGGAATGTTATTTGTAACATGTGAACGATCCCATATCTATTGTAGTTGTACGACAAGGGGAATGTTACTTGTAACAGGTGAAGGATCCCACATCCATTGTAGTTGTAAGACAAGGGGAATGTTACTTGCAACAGGTGAGGGATGCCATATCTATTGTAGTTGTACAAGAGAAATGTTTCTTGTAACAGGTGAAGGATCCCACAAGATAAGATAAGATAATGTTGCTTATAGCCCAGCCGACCGCAAGGGGCCACATCAGGGCTGTCACCACGTTAAAATCAACTCAAGTCATTTAAAAAAAAAAAAAAAAACACCTTTCACACATCTCTTTAAATGACATCGTCTAGAAACGCACCAGAAACTTCGTTAAAAATCTTTCATCCGTAAAATCTTAAATCAGATGAAAAATGTTAATCTCTCTCAAAAACTCAAAGATCACGTCAGGCGGGACATCTCTGAACAGGATTTTCATGGACTCTGCTGTAAAATGTTTGTGTCTCACATCGTGCAAGTCCCAACACTCTAAAAGAATATGTTTCATTGTGAGTGGCACATGACATGGAATGCACCATGGAGCTTCTTCATTCTTTAAAAGGTACGAATGGGTAAAATACGAATGGCCGGTGTGCAGCCGGCACAGAACTGTTTCTTCTTTACGACCACCAGACGTAGATGGGAGGAACTCCTTAAGGTTTGGACGGATCTGAAAGAGTTTGTTATCCGTCTGTGTGTTCCAATCCTCCTGCCAGAGGTCTCTCACATAATCGTTAATTTTGGGTTTCAGATCTGAGCAAGGGATATAAATATTGGACAATTTCTCTCTTGTGGCATTCTTGGCTAAACGATCAACCATTTCGTTACCTCCGATGCCAACATGACCAGGAACCCAAGCTAGAATAATGTTGTAACCATCCACTTTCAACTTGCTAAAAAGTTCAAAGAAATGTAAAAGTTCTGGATGCTGAAGGTTGCGGCCAGCTATGGCCTCCAAAGCTGACAGCGAATCCGACAGAACCAGAAAGTCCCTCTTCGTAGATTGTGAAATTGTTTTCAATGCCAGAACCAGAGCAGTAAGTTCAGCAGAATAGACAGAAGCATCTGGAGGTATATGTTTTAACAGTATCTGAGAAGGAGCACCAGGGCAATAGGCTGCACAGGCCACTCCATCCTCAGACTTGGAACCGTCAGTGAAAATTTTCTGACAGGATGGAAATTTTGAACAGAGGTCAGCATACAATGCCTTGTATGCCTGAGAGCTGGTGGACTCTTTACGAAAGGCTGCAAGATCAAAACGAATCTCTGGTGTGAAAAAGGTCCACGGAGGCTGATCCGGAAACTTGGAAAAACCAGACACAACTCCTAGGTCTAGACCTGCACTCCGCGCGTGAGGCTGCATACGAACACCAAACGGCGGAATACAGTTAGGGTTGTTTTCGAAGTTGTTTTGAAACTGGGGGTCAAAGACACAGTCATAGGCAGGATTCTGCGGTTCTGAGAACAGTCTGATATAGTAATTTAGAGACATTTTCAGCCTGCGGTTGGACAGTGAGGGTTCACCTGCCTTTGCGTACAGGCTGTACACAGGGGTGGTGTGGAATGCTCCAAGACAGAGACGAAGCCCTTGATGGTGGATAGGGTCCAAGAGTTTCAGATAAGACGGTCTTGCAGAGCCGTACACAGCACAACCATAGTCCAGTTTGGAGCGGACCAGGGCTCTGTAGAGGTGCAGCAAAGTTTTCTTATCAGCGCCCAGTCAGTGTGTGCTACGACCCGCAGAATATTCAGAGCTTTCTGGCAAGAGGTTTTGAGATTTTTAATGTGGCTGAGAAAGTTGAGTTTTTGATCAAAAATAACTCCAAGGAATTTGGCTTCTTTTACAGCTGGAATGGTGGACTTGTCCAGACAAATTTCAGGATCAGCAAAAAATTGATGAAAATTGTGAAAATGGATTGACTGAATTTTGGTACGTGAGAAGGTAAACCCGTTTTCCTTGGCCCACTGTTGGATCTTGTTGACACAAAGTTGGAGTCGACGCTGTACGCTGGCGTAAGAAGCTCCAACTGCGTACAGCGCAAAATCGTCAACAAACAGTGAGGACTCAGAACCCTGGCTTACAGATTTCACAATGTCGTTGATTTTAATGCTGAAAAGAGCAGGAGAAAGGATGCTCCCTTGAGGGACACCCAACTCCTGCCCATGGACGTCAGAGAGTGTGGTGCCAACACGCACCTGGAACTGTCGATCAGCCAAAAAGTTCTGTATGAACAGAGGCAGGTGACCACGGAAACCAAGTCTGTGCAGGTCCAGAAGAATTCCTGATTTCCATGTGTTATCATACGCTTTTTCGAGGTCGAAAAAGATAGCGACCACATGCTGTTTATTGACAAAGGCATTGCGGATGGTGGTTTCCAGACGGATTAAATGGTCAACTGTCGAGTGGTATTTCCGGAACCCGCACTGTTCACTGGCCAAAAGGCCATCGGTTTCCAGCTTCCACATCAGACGGAAGTTGACCATCTTTTCCATCAACTTACAGAGGCAGCTAGTCAGAGCTATTGGACGATAGAGGTTTGGTAAGGTCCTTTCCAGGCTTTGGAATTGGAATGATCAGGGCTTTCCGCCAGGAGGGCGGAAAGTACCCTGTGGTCCAGATATGGTTGTATACTTTAAGAAGAGTCTGGAGACAGCTTTCTGGAAAATGCTTCAAAACCTGATAATGAATATCATCCAGATCAGGGGCAGAATCAGTGCAGGTTTGTAAAGCTGTTTTCAGTTCATTGATTGAAAAAGGGAGATTGTAGGCTTCAGAGTTGTCTGATGTGAAATTGTATAAAGATTTCTCTCGGAGTTGTTTGTTTTTTAAAAAGGCTGCAGATTTATTTGAAGATGAGGAGTTCTGTTGGATGGTGGAGGCCAACAGATTGGCAACAGCTTGTTTGTCAGTGATCAGAGCATCGGCAAGTTTCAAGTGATGAATGGAGGGGTTGGTGTTTTTCCCTTTGATTTTTCTGATGATGTTCCAGACTTTTTTCTTTGAAGTTTTTGATGTCAGCCCGGAGCAAAAGTTTCTCCAAGACTGACGTTTACTGATTTTGAAAGTGTGTCTCGATTTGGCGCGGAGTTTCTGATGGGCTCGAGCGTTGGGACCTGAAGGTCGTTGGTATACCCGACGCTGAGCCCGTTTGCGAACTTTTGAAATTTGTTGGCAGTCTAAATTAAACCAGGGTGTTTTTGGCATTTGGAGTTTATTGGAAGACATTGGAATACAGGTTTTGGCACACTTTATCACAGTGTTAGTCAGAGATTCAGCTGGGTCTGGACTCTGAAGAAAATCAACTTCCTGGAATTCTTTCAAAATATTGGTGGCAAAAAGATCCCAGTTGGCCTTCTTATAATTAAGATGTTGTGAGACAGAGGTGGTTTCAGTTAATACGGGCTGTAAAAGAACAGGGAAATGGTCACTTCCGTGCAGATCGTCATGGACAGACCACTCACAGTCCAGGACCAGCGAGGGGTCACAAATCGACAAATCTAAACACGAAAGTGAACCTGTGGAAGAGTGGAGGTAAGTTGGAGCTCCATCATTCAGACAACACAAATCAAAGTCTGAAAGGACATCCTCAAGAAGCAGACCTCTGGATGACGAACTGACACTACCCCAAAGAGGATTGTGACCATTAAAGTCACCCAACAGCAAAAAAGATCGAGGAAGTTCTCCGATCAGACTCACAAGGTCCTGACGACAAACCAGGACAGAAGGTGGCAGATACAGTGAGCAGATTGTAACAGTCTTGTGGAGAGTGACTCTCGCAGCTACAGCCTGAAGGGGGGTAGTCAGAGCGACAGGACTAAACAGCAAAGTTTTGTGTAAAAGAAGGGCAACACCGCCTGACAGTCCCAATGTGGATGGTTGTGCAGGTTTAGAAAGAATATTAAAGCCAGAAAGAGTGAAGGTCTTCTGGCTTTGAATTTTAGTTTCCTGAAGAGCCACGACGGAAGGTTTTACTGTTTGACACAGAAGCTGCCGCTCCTCAAAATTTGAATTTAGGCCACGGATATTCCAATGGATTAGTTTACTACTATCCATGGTGCAGAGGATGAATAGGAGAGAAATCAAGTCATCTCCTCATCATCGTCTGCGTTCAGTGGAGCAAATTTATTGCTTAGTTTCACTGGACTGTTTGGGTCTTCAGACCTGCTGGCAGACTTGCCCACAGGTGAAGAAGGTCTGGATTTTGGAGATGGTGGAGGTTTCTTCCTCATCTCCACCATCTCCACACTTGGTTGAACTCCCTTGCCTGCACGGGCACTGCTCGAGGAAGTTCGAGGCGGGAGGCCTGGCTTTTCCATCTGCCCAGCAGCAGATGGAGTAGACTGCTGGGCAGTCTGAGGGGTGGCGGATTTTTTGCCTCCACCAGGGGCACCCACTTTGGGTTGGGAGGTGGTGGACTTGCTTCCACCCGAGCTTAACGGTCTTCCTTGTAATGTCTTTGAGAAAATAAATTCATCAGTCTGGCAGCAGACTGAACAGGTCGTTACTTTCTTTATTGCTGAAGCATATGAAGACGCTGTAGGCGTCTGACTGCCAACAACCTGCTTACGTGCCTCAAAAAATGAGATCTTCTTTTCTGTGCTAACTTTCTGAATGTTGGACTCCTGGATCCAGACAGGGCAGTTGCGTGAAGAGGAGGGGTGGTCGCCACCGCAGTTTGCGCAATGAGCTGGGTCTTTACATGGCCCATCATGGGTTGCCTTGCAACAAACACCACACACCTCCTCCCCAGAACAGCGATCTCTGACATGTCCAAATTTCTGGCATCTGAAACACCTCAACAGGGATGGGACATACAATTGCACATGGACATTTAGGTACCCTACTTTAATGACCGGAGGCAGCACAGGGTTGCAGAATGTCAGAAAGAGGGTGTTGGTGGGCACTCTTTCTGCACCTTTTTTGACTGTCACCCTATGCACCTCTGTCACACCTTGGGATGTAAGTTCTGTCTTGATCTCTGCCTCTGAGACACCTTTAAGATCTGGGCATCGAATCACTCCCTTAGAGGAATTCAGCTGTTTATGGGGAGTCACCCGGATCTCTCTGTCTACCAGCTTTGTAGCTTTCAGCAGCTGCTCTGACTGTTTCTTACTCTTGCATTGGATAAGAAACGTACCATTTCGGAGTCGTTTTATTGACTGTGGGTCTCCTGCAATACCTTGAAAGCCCTTCTGTTTTGCAAACGGGCTTAGTGCAGAAATTGGTTTGTCCTGCTCCTTGCTTTCCATTACTAGCCAAGAGGACCAAAATCCTGACATCTTCCTTGTTTCTAAATCGGAATCTGAGTCTGCATCAGACTCCTTCGACATTCTTCGTGAAATTAGATTCACCTTTCTTTTTTTGGGGGATGGTTGTTTGGTAAAGAAGCCATAGTTATAAGAATAAAATTTCATCTCTCCCTTACCCACCCACCATGGAGTCCAACTAAGGGACCAGGGCCAAGAAGTCATTATCTTGACCCCTTCCAGGTTTCAGGAGAGATATACAACAGACAGAAACCTACCAACCCTATCCCCCCTGATCGTGCCCAACTCCCGGGAACAGAGAGCTGAGCACTGCAGGGGTTACCTTGGCCAGCTGGAGAACTGCCTGTTTTGACCCAGCCCCATGAAGGGGAAGCCGATTGATACACCTGGGCCAGAGTGTACCCCCTGTCTAGGAGAGGTCCGAGCCAAAGTGATGTGTTGAGGGTGCTGGCCCTCTCAATCACCAGGATCTCATTCCCCTCCGTCACAGGTCGCACCGCACGACAAACGCGGCGGATCTTAAGAAGACCTCAGAGAGAAAAGTAGTGTGGAAAAGAAGACTTGAAGGGGAGACGAAGATAGAAAAGAGCCAAATAAGAAAGGCAGAAAACAAGAAAAGGAGAAAGGCGGGTTACTATTAGTCAGGATCCTCACCCTTAGCCTATCTGACATGGGAAGCCCTACCAGGGGCATCAACTCCTTACCACGTTGTGCTTAGGCCAGATAGCATCCTGACTTTTCAGGCCTAGAAGCAATGTAAAGAAGACCAGCCTATCTTCAAGTATTGATGCCCCCGCCAGCAAAGCCTAAGGGATCACAGGACCACACAAGCCCTCCGACCACGGCAAGGTTGCAACCCCCGGAGGGAAGGATCCCACATCCATTGTAGCTGTATGACAAAGGGAATGTTACTTGTAACAGGTGAAGGATTCCACATTCTTTGTAGTTGTATGACGAGAAGAATGTTACTTGTAAGAGATAAAGGATCCTACATCTATTTCAGATATACAACAAGGGGAATGTTTCTTGTAACAGGGAAGGATCCCACATGTACTGTAGTTGTATGACAAGGGAAATGTTACTTGTAACAGGTGAAGGATCCCACACCTATCGTAGTTGTACATCAAGGGGAATGTTACTTGTAACAGCTTAAGGATCCCACATCTATTGTAGTTGTACGACAAGGGGAATGTTACTTGTAACAGTTGAAGGATCCCACATCTATTGTAGTTGTATGACAAGGGAAATGTTACTTGTAACAAGTGAAGGATCCCACATCTATTGTAGTTGTATGACAAAGGGAATGTTACTTGTAACAGGTGATGGATTCCAGATCTCTTTGAGTTGTACAAAGGGAATATTACTTGTAACAGGTGAAGAATCCCACATCTATTGTAGCTGTACGACAAGGGGAATGTTACTTGTACAGGTGAACGATCCCACATCTATTGTAGTTGTATGACAAGGGGAATATTTCTTGTAACAGGTGAAGGATCCCACATTCATTGATGCCGTACGACAAGGGGACTGTTTCTTGTAACAGGCGAAGGATCCCACATCTATTGTAGTTGTATGACAAGGGATATGTTACTTGTTACAGGTGAAGGATCCCACATCGATTGTAGTTGTATGACAAGGGCAATGTTACTTGTAACAGGTGAATGATCCCACATCTATTGTAGTTGTACAACAAGGGGAATGTTACTTGTAGCATGTGAAGGATCCCACATCTATTGTAGTTGTACAACACGGGGAATGTTACTTGTAGCATGTGAAGGATCCCACATCTATTGTAGTTGTATGACAAGGGGAATGTTACTTGTAACAGATGAAGGATCCCACATCTATTGTAGTTGTACGCCAAGGGGAATGTTACTTGTAACAGGTGAAGGAACCCACATTCACTGTAGTTGTATGACATGAGGAATGTTATCTTAATAGAAAAATCATCCGATTCCTCTCAGTGTATTTGCTGATGGTCACTAGAAAGCACATATATCTTTCACACTGTCTTTTTTCTTCTTTAGAATTTTGAGACATGAACTTAAAAACTGCAGAAATTCATCAGTTGCACTCATGAAAAATCTGTACAATGACTTTTAAATTATCAAAGACTGCATGTTTTGGTCTTTTTATTCAGGTCTGTTAATTTTCAAAACAACCGCAAAAATGTTATGTAATGGGATGATGACAAGTCTACTTTTAGTGCACTGCCATGGGGTTAACATTCATAACTAACAAAGCCAAACGTGAAAGAAGGAGAGCAGAGAGTCAGTGGCTATAGACTGCTTTGATCGTCCACAAACAAATATTACAACTTGCAAACAAAATCGTCAACACAATTGTACAGCAAGCAAAGACCACATTCTACAATGCACAAATCTTTGCATGCACTATATCCAAGCTTCCCCAAAGATGGAGTATGGCTGCCTTAATGGCAGGATGAAAAACGGTCATACACACAAAACTCCACTGCCTGGCTATACAGGCAGTGTCCGCAGGAGTATCAGCCTGCATACGCAGAAAGAAGAAAAGAAAAAATATCCAAGCAACTGTTCAAAGTGACTGACACCACACTGGGCAGAACCAAATCTTCTCCACCCCCTTTATCAGTTCCCCAGTCTGTGTTACCCCAGAAATTCTGTGACTTTTTGTTGAGAAAATAAGAACTATTCGTTCCAACCTTGACTCCCAAGCTGTGCCAGCCCCTGATGTTCACATGATTCATTCTGTGGCTCTCTGATGTCTGGCTTTGAACCTGTATCTGATTCTGATGGTAAAGAAGTGATCATGAAAACTCCTATCAAGACATGTCCACTACCATCTTCTCTGCTGTCTCTTGCCACTGATGATTTGGTGCCATATATTACCACAATTGTGAATGAATCCCTAAGCTCAGCCTGTTTTCCTTCTATATTCAAAACTGCAGTTGTTAGACCTTTACTTCAGAAACCCTCCCTTGATGCTGATAATCTTGAAAACTACAGGTCTATCTCTAATTTACCATTTCTTTCTGAACTCATTGAAAAGATTTCCTTCTTCAACTTCACAATCACCTACAGTGCAACAACTTCCTCTACCCTTACCACTGCCACAGTACAGAAACAGCTCTCCTGAAAATTGTGAACGATCTCTTATTGGCCCTCGATGATAATCAAGTATCTCTGCTCTCTCTTCTTGATATATCTGCTTCTTTTGATACCATTGATCACTCAATTCTTTTGTCTCATCTGCACGACACTTTCAGTATTTCTGATAAAGCACTGTCATGGTTTTAGTCTTATCTATCTGATCAAATTCAACTTGTCTCTGTTAATAGTTTCTCCTCTCAACCAGCTATTCTCCAGTACGGAGGTCCCCAGGGATCCGTCTTGGGCCCCCTCCTCTTCGTACTCTACACCCATCCTATCTCTGACATTGTTGCCTATCATAGCCTGTCTCACCACTGCTTTTCAGATGACAATCAAATTTACATATCCAGCGATATCTCTCAGCTGCCTTCTGCAATCCAACACACACAGTCGTGTATCATGGGCATAAAATCTTGGATGACAGTTAACAAACTTCAGCTCAACAATGAAAAAACTGAAATGATCTTCTTTGCACCCAAAAGATTTCTTTTATCCGACTGTATTCTACACTCTGTCTAATTGGAAAATTGGCTTATTCAGACATCTTCATCTGCACGGAATTGAGGTGTTACCCTTGACTCAGCACTTTTCTTCCAGCAACATGTTTTCACAGTCTGCCGTGTCTGTTACTTTGAGCTTTGCTGCATTGGTTCTGTACGACATCTTCTCTCTGTTGATGCCACAAAACCCTTGTTTCTGCCTTCATTCTATCAAGACTGGATTACTGTAATTCTCTTCTAGCTGGCTGTCCCCAGAATCTTCTCAGTGTGTGTGTGTGACTGTTGTTGTGAGATAGGGTGTGTGGGATCGTGTGGTGTGTGTGTGTGTGTGTGTGTGTGTGTGTGTGTGTGTGATGAGATTATAGTGATGGCGGACGCTTAAAGAAAGGGGAGCGAAAGTAAAGAAGAACAAGAACAAAGAAAAGGAATAAGAGCATCAGTGGAAAAGACACAACTTCAAACGGGGAACTTACTCTGATTGGCACTGATCTGCATGTAGAAAGTAATGTTCTCTCCAGGTTTGAGAATGCCTTGGCTCTTCTCCATGTCCAAAGGATCAACCTGTTTCAAAAAGGACATTGAATCATCACAAACATCATCGTTATCTTTGTCATTGTCACTATTATTATATATTAAAAAAAAGTAGTTTACTTCTCTCAAAGGCAAAGAACTGCAGATTAGGATACTCATCTGGGTCCTTTTGGGAAAGATAACTGAGAAAAAAAAATGGTGGGGCAGACAGACAGTTTTTCAGAGTAGTTTGAAGGGTCAATACCTTGATGAGATTATATTCCAAATTTTCTATGAACTGATGCAGTGGTAAGTTATCAAAACTCGCTGGTTTGCATCCCACTGCAAGAAGCTGCCTCCCTGCAGTTATTACTGCTGGTTGTTGCTGAATGAATGCATATACATACATTACATGCACATTTTTAAACACAAGCAAGACAAATCTGTGTCTTTTGCCTGAGGGATATCTCTACCTGACATCTTCATGGGCTTCCCACATCACTTTGATACGAAGCCTTAACTTCTATTTGAGTCATAAACAGTACACACATACACACACACACACAATCCATCCATACACACACACACACACACACACACACACACACACACAAATCCATACATACACACACACACAAAATCCACACACACACACACACACAATCCATACACACAAAGATAATGATGCACCATGGTGCTGGAGATGACACAGTCATAATTAAATTGGAAAAGCCACAGGGTAACAGAAAAAAGTAAATACAACCAACAACGAAAAAAAAAAAAAAGGGGGGGGGGGGGGGGGGACAGTGGGAGACAAAAAGAGGGAAGGAAAGTGCACAGGAGTACATGATTCTCCACCCCACTGCCGTTCTGACTTCTCCCCCTCCCTCTGCCCTTCAAAACAAACAAACAAAAGGCTTCTGCAGGGCTGGTCATTGATTTGATTCAGAAAGAGCTAAACAGCAATGCAACGTTCATCTTTGGGCTGGAATCCTTGAAAGAAAGCTTGGAAATCTCTCTTCCCCTTACCCCTCCCTTCCTTAATATGACCCAAAGGAAGTGGTCAGCCAATGTATCAATACATACTGAAAAATGACAAATGTCTGAAGAAAGGAAAATGTGAAGAACTGAGGTGGCACTGTCAAATTCTGTCATCCCCTCAAAAATGATGGAAGAAGGAGCTTTGCAGAAGTACGGTAGAACTTCATTACCTATTCAGTATCACATTTCACCATCATTCTACTAAAAAAGTATTTATACCCTGTATTTCTGCTTCATTTTATTCTATTCACTTGACAGCATAGCATTTTCTGATCATGCCTTAATAAGGTTTTACTGCTTCTTATCAAACATTTTTGTTTAATTTTCCCACAATTTGCAAAAAAACAAAACAAGCAAACAGGAAAAGGAATTTTCCTATTGAATCGCTTGTTTGCACAGATATGTATGAGAAAAAAAGGGGAGGAGGGAGTGAGAGAAGGGAGGGGAGGGAGAGGGATGTGCCCCTTCATCTTCCAAACAAGTGGCATGCCTTGGAACAGAATCCTGTGGCACTGTCTATAACCATCTTCGTCAATCCTTCAAACTGGAGTCTCTAAATGAAGCCTTCACATTAGGAAGTACATCTAGTTATGGACAAAGGCAAAATGTTCCTGATGTAAACTCTTCAAACAGGGAAAATCTGCATCTGGAGTAAGTTCACCAAGGCGTATTACTCTACCTGATATCCTATGACACTTCGGCTGGGGTTGTACAGCATCACCCATCCCGTCAGTTTGCCAGCTTTGTTCACCAGGTTCACCTTGTGCCCAGGACTGAAAAGAAGTGGCCCACAGACCAGCAAACAGTGTACATTTGGTTTCCCTCAAATCACACAGGCATCTATGAAGAACAGGTAGCCTGGCAAAAACCTATGGGCAAAGAGCCAAGTGCATTAAAGAAGAGGCAGACAGAAGCAGAGGTGGGATGACAACCTCAGACAGTGGACAGGCCTGTCACCAGTAGCCCAATACATCCTGCATAGGGTTATGACACAGCTGAAGGATGGGAACAAAGAAGATGTCAGCATGACAAACATATCACTGATGGGTACACACAGTGCTTACAAAGAACATTCCGAATTCTGCACGTATGCACATATGGACATTTGTGTGCCTGTGTGTCTGCATGTGTGTTAGGTCTTCAATTTAACATCTATACACATTGTGATATTAGACGTGATATTAGACATCCTGCATGTGTGTGTGTGTGTGTGTGTGTGTGTGTGTGTGTGTGTGTGTGTGTGTGTGTGTGTGTGTGTGTGTGCATGCACATGCTTGCATGCATGTTTCCCCGTATGTATAAGTGTACATTTCATGATTGTGTGTGTTAGTTCATGATGCTTTCAAGTCCATTTGTGCACAGGTGAGAAGATGAGTTGGAAGTGTGTGCATATGTGTGTGTGTGTGTGTGTGTGTGTGTGTGTGTGTGTGTGTGTGTGTGTGTGTGTGTGTGTGAAGGGTGTTTGCAACAGCCGCATGTGAACAGTCCTTATAAAGTGTGGGAGTAGTCCTTATAATGTATGGGAGCAGACCTCAAGTATTTAAAGCAAGGCCTATTCTTCTGATTTGTCTTTTCTTATCTTGATCAATGCACAGGGAAAAAAATATACATGCACAATCATGCATGCATTGTACATACACACACATGCATCCACAGAGAGAGAGAGAGAGAGAGAGAGAGAGAGAGAGAGAGGAGAGAGAGAGAGAGAGAGTCATACTAATACAGACAGAAAACTGAGAACAAGATCTCAACAATTACCTGATCCACAGGTTTCCATACTTGTAGCAATCAAAGGCATCAGGCAGACTCTCCACTTGCTGAAAGCAAAAGAGCCATGCAAAACTGACTCACATTTTCTCCCCTCAAAACTTGTGTCCTGTCTGGACATTTGCACAATGAAACTTCATTTTTGACACACACTCAGAAGCAGAATAAACAAATAAAAGACATGTGTAAAAAATATCAAGGGAAATACACTAGTAATGAGGCAGTCCTGGAAGATGAAGGGGCACATCCCTCTCCCTCCCCTCCCTTCTCTCACTCCCTCCTCCCCTTTCCAGTAACCCCAGCTGGGTGGTCAGCACAAACCAATTGTGAGTAGATGAATCCACTCCCATAACTGTTGGTCAACTGACTGTGTGACGTATCATGTGTTTATTTGACTCAAATGGTAGCGATACTGCTACTGCCTACTCTGAGTGCAGTGGATGCAACATTTTCCACCAAACTCCACTTGAGTGATGGCACAGGCCAGTAATATTGACAGAACATTCAAACTTGACCAATGAACCAACCTCTTTGTTACATCTTGTTGAAGAGTTCAGTGTATAGTTTTTAACCTTTTCAAAATTCGCTCTATTTCACTCTGTGATCTTAAGCAGAACGGCCAATGTTGTACACACAGGTTGAACAAAAAGCCACTTTCCCCTGATCTGCTGTGCATACTGCAGTGAAAACCGAGTTAATCTGAATGTATTTTGACAAAGTGAACTCACTAAGGGCGATCAATTACAGGACAGCTGGAATGGAGGCAAGGTTAGCTCCCTGCTCTTACAATTTATTTTTTCAATATTCCACACCAAATAGGGATAAGCATTTGTTTTCACAGGAAGTAGTTTGTAAAACTACTGTTAGTAGTGTAATGGCTGTTTCTGATGTAAGCGTATTGTCCCTTTGCAGATTGCACCATCTGTGTTCGGAGAACTGTTGTCTACTTTTCAGGAAAGTCAAGATCATTATACAAAAACCTTAATGTGGCTGGAAGCAATCACTATTTAACACTGCACTATCCCCTCTACCACATGAGGACACTTTGCCGCCTGCAAATACAACTGCCGTGACTCAGGTTTTTTTTCATTTTTGAGATTTTTGGTATACTGTAAAAGCGGGCCAAGGGGCATAATGTAGCCAAGTCCCAATCACATTATTCTTAAAATAAACATGCTGTAATCAAAATACTTGTACTGTAACTCAGCTTGCAGTATATCTTGTGGGGATAAATCATCATTTTTTTTTTTTACCTCCTGTGAAATTTGATTTTCAGACTTACGGCAGTTGTATATCCAAGCAGCAACTTGATCACACACACACACACACACACACACACACACACACACACGCACACACACGCACACAAAACAAAGAACAGGTGCACATTTTCGCACATGTTGATTTCACCCACACATGCTACACACCTGTTTCACTGATACTGGTTTGTGTGTTGGTGGTTTCACTGATACTAGTTTGTGTGTTGGTGGTTTCACTGATACTGGTTTGTGTGTTGGTGGTTTCACTGATACTGGTTTGTGTGTTGGTGGTTTCACCGATACTGGTTTGTGTGTTGGTGGTTTCACTGATACTGGTCTGTGTGTTGGTGGTTTCACCGATACTGGTTTGTGTGTTGGTGGTTTCACTGATACTGGTTTGTGTGTTGGTGGTTTCACCGATACTGGTTTGTGTGTTGGTGGTTTCACCGATACTGGTTTGTGTGTTGGTGGTTTCACTGATACTGGTTTGTGTGTTGGTGGTTTCACTGATACTGGTTTGTGTGCTGGTGGTTTCACCGATACTGGTTTGTGAGCTGGTGGTTTCACTGATACTGGTTTGTGTGCTGGTGGTTTCACTGATACTGATTTGTGTGTTGGTGGTTTCACTGATACTGGTTTGTGTGCTGGTGGTTTCACTGATACTGGTTTGTGTGCTGGTGGTTTCACTGATACTGGTTTGTGTGTTGGTGGTTTCACTGATACTGGTTTGTGTGTTGGTGGTTTCACCGATACTGGTTTGTGTGCTGGTGGTTTCACTGATACTGGTTTGTGTGCTGGTGGTTTTGAGAACTATGTTTTCATACTGAGGACTCTTCTCCTAGATAGCTTGGAAAAAAAAAATAATGAAGATCAGAAATCCAGACTGACAAGCGGAAGATCAACAATGTTATATAACCCATCTCAGGCCTGTACTCGCCTGCATGACCACAGGCTTGGCAACCGACAAGGCAGGTTGCGCACTGTAGATAGGTGTATATATGGCAATGGACACAGCTTCATTGAAACACCGACTTTTCGGGGATCGTCAGTACCAACTTTTCAAGGAACTTCAGAACCAGAGGCTGATTTTTTGCCTGGGTACTCATTTTGACGTCTAGTCTGAACTCAGCGGTCTACAAAGAACGGATGTGCAAGTAAAATTGTCTGCAAAACCACCTATTCACGATCGCACACACACACACACACACACACACTGACTGACTGACTGAAACCATTTACTGTCAGATTAACATTAAATGGTTTCAGTCAGTCAGTCAGAGTGTGTGTGTGTGTGGGGTGTGTGTGTGTGTGTGTGTGTGTGTGTGTGTGCGTGCGTGAATAGGTGGTTTGCAGACAATTTTACTTGCACATCCGTTCTTTGTAGACCGCTGAGTTCAGACTAGACGTCAAAACTAGACACACACACACACACACACACGCATACACACACACATGCACACACACACACACGCTCATACATATGCCATACTCATGCACACACATACACAAAAATGTACACACACACAAACCTCTTCTTCCTTAGTGGGTAACCAGGGTTCTTTCTGCAGCAGTTTGACAGCCTCCCCAACAGAGTGCATGCCCACAAATGGATGGAACCCTCCAGCTGGTATCCGCAGTCTACCTGTCGTGTGCACCTGAATTCAAACCACACCTGACAGTTTCAGGAGATATTTAAGTGTTGATCAATTGGTGGAAAGGTGGAGGATATGTGGAGACGGAGGAAGCAGAGGGAGGTGCGTTGGGGAGAGAAGGAGAGATAGCAGGTGGTAGTGGTGGTGAAAGTTGTTCTGTGCAAGTGCTCACGCGTGTGCGTGCGTGCGTGCGTGTGTGTTTGCAACAACCACATGTGAACAGTTCTTATAAAGCGCGGGAGCAGACCTTGTGGATAGATGCCCTTAAGTATTCATAGCTATAAATGTCATTTAACTTCTGTCTGGTATCAATGACTCCACTGGTCTTCAAACAGGCACTGCGCTAGAATGCTTAATGCTAAGGATCAATCTCTATCTCTGTCATTAATTTATGAGTACAAGATAAGCTCTGCTTCACTGGACAGAAATAATTCCAGTTATTTGATAATACCTCTCTCCTGTCGCTAAAAGTTTTATTGGAAATGCTGTGGAATCTCTCTGAACATACCTTCAGATATACAGTGGAACCTTTCAAAATAGACTGCCTTAATTCCTGTAAAGCCTCTGAAGAGATCTTCATGAATAGTGGAGTCTGTCTACACAGATCTCCATAAATACAGTGTGGCCAGTCTTTACAGATATCCATACATACAGTGCAGCCTACCTAAATAGACATGCATAAAAACTATAGAATCTCTTGAAACAGATCTCACTTTTGAGTCTCCTTAGATCCAGCAAAGCCATTCTGAATAGCTATTCATACATACAAGTACGTGTCTACTCTGAACAGATGCCTCTTTGGACACATCCCCATTACTTTTCTGAAAAGATTTCCATAACTGCATACATGGAAGCCCTCATCCTACCCATCCCTACCTCACCCCTCCCCTGAACAGATCCCCCAGAAATACAATGGAACCTCTCTGGACAAATCTAAAAAAATACAATGGAACCTCTCTGAACAAATCTCTGGAAATACAGAGGAACCTCTCTGAATAGATCTCTAGAAATACAGTGGTGCCCCCTCTGGCAGATCTCCAGAATACAGTGGAACCTCTCTGAACAGATCTCCAAAAATTCAGTGGAACCTCTCTGAACAGATCTCCAAAAATAAAGTGGAACCTCTGTGACGGACCGTTTCCAGTCCAGTCACAAATTTTTATGCAACTGGGCTAACCGGAAGGTAGTCGTCCGGAAGCCAGTTGAAAAGTTTACCTGACTGCTGCTCACCTGCGCACTGTTAAAAGCCGGGTGAGCTGAACCGGTTAGGCAGTCTCTGCAGTGATTCCAGCAACGCAACTATCCAGAAGGCCGAAGAGGGACTCCATCCGTTTTTTGTGGCAGTCAGGTATTTATCATTTAATGTTTATTTATTAGCAAACCATTGTGAACATCAGATGGCCAGATGTTATTGCCAACACAGAACTGTGGAACAAGACCAAGCAAGTTCCAATAGAATTAGAAATCAGAAAACGGAAGTGGGGATGGATTGGCCACACCCTCTCCATCCAACATCACAAGACAAGCCCTTGAATGGAACCCTCAGGGCAAAAGAAAAGTGGGAAGACCAAGACAGACATGGCGAAGGAGTACCGACGCGGAAGTGAAGGCCGCCGGAATGACGTGGGCCGAGCTGAAGAAGATCTCCAAAAACTGTGTCCGCTGGAAGAGTGTGGCTGCAGCCCTATGTTCCCCAGGGAATTCAGAGGACTAAGTGTGTAAGTAAGTATTAGCAAACCGAAACCGTATTCCCGTTTAGGAGCGACTGAAACTTCCTCAGCGCACTTGTGAAGGATTTGTTTAGAAAAGGAAAGTATTCGTTGTGTTCTGTTATCCTATGACTTGATAGGGTAGCAAAACGAAATGCTGTCGGAAAACATAGATGAAGTGAGTGTTAAAGGAAGTGGTCTTCAGAAAAAAAAGATCTTGTTTATTCTGTGACTTAACTAGTTATGAATTCATGATAAATGTGGTTTAGCTAGACTTTGCGAGAAGAGGGAGAGTTTTGATGCTGTGGATAATAAGCTCCCAGAGTGAGCAACAGAGACTTTATATATTGGTTTATATGTGGTTTTGATTTTTGATGTGGATGAGTATTTAACTCACTTTTGATATGAATATTGAATAACTGTATGTTGGTAAACAAGAGTGTTGTGGAAATCTTTCCCTTACATGCATTGAAGTAGATGAATCTTTTTGAAAAAAATACCTTTTATGATCTGGTGATTATATGAAATGAAATGAACATTCTTGTCATGTTATAAGAAAAGAAAGAAATGAACATTTGTGACATGATGAAAGACACTCACAGTTTGATGGAAAGTAATAATTAATTGTGTGTAATGATTGTATTCATGGTTTATTGAAGAGGGTAATAGGTGGAAATCCTTTCCCTGATTTCGAAAACTAGATTCTAAAAGGTTTATATGGAAATCCTTTCCTGTGTAGTGTTGTGATTCCGGAAAATGGGAATGTTTAGTGTTATGATTCCGGAAAGGGAATGTTGTAGTGTTGAAGAAAGAATATGCTGATGTTTGTCTCAAGTTCTAGTGAAATAGGATGTGGCTAATGAATATGAATGTAGTCATGATTGTAATGAATAGTAGCCATGATAATCAAGGTAGTTAATCAGTTTCCCCCAGGTAGAAGTGTTCCCTGGACTGAGGGGGACTGTCTGCTATTGTCTGAGGGTCAGGGCCGTAGCTGTGTCTACCCCCCTTGTTCTCCGCCCTGTGTCGGTGTTGAGAGGCTGGCCTGAGTGCCGACAACCATACCTGCCACTGCGCCCGGCACCGACTACCCGCTGAGCCAGTTGGGCTGGAGACGCCGCTGCTGCCAAGCCAGAGCGCCGCTCTCGAGTTTTTGAACCAGCGACCTGTTGGCTAGGCCGTCACTGTGTTCCGTGTTTGTGTGTGAGCCACAGCTCCTGTGTGAGACTGTCGCCCTGTCGTTGGCAGATACAACGTGAGTGTGGTAGTGTTTTTTTGGTTTTTTTTAGCCACAGCTCTGAAGTTCTGTAAGCCCTGTGTCGGACTTGACTTGACGCTGTAGTCGTCATCTTCATCATCTTCGTCGTCTTCGTCCTCTTCAGCATCTCGTCTTCATCATCTTGTCGTCGTCATCATCGACGTCGTCATTGGAACCAGCAGCACTACATATAGATATATTTTGTGTTTATGCCTTATGGTTGGCGTGCCGACCTATTGATGTTCTTGTATTTATTATATATGTTTGTCTGATGGCTCGGGCAGCATAAAACAAAAAAAGGTGTTGTTCTGTTGCCTGGCTGTCAATGTTCGGGTGAGTGGGTGTGTGTATGTGAACTGGAAAAGTCGTGCATGCATCCATAATTTCTGTGTGTGAGTCAGACAGTCAGACACTCGCAGACACGACCCATACCATCCGTAACATCTGGTGACCCCGTAGAACTTTTCTCATTTGCCTTCGAAATTGTGCCAGGGTTAGGACTTCTTTTGTAACCCCTGTCCCCAGTTACCGAAGTCTTGCATCCTGACTACAAAGTTCTAGTCAAAGGTTTTTCATGCCAATATGTTGAAGAGGTACATTCGCCGTTCCGCTGTATCTGTGTCTCAAAGTATCCCAACAGTTACCTCAAAGGGAAAGTCAGTACCATGGTCAGAGATAGCGCCTCTCAGTTCTGGCAAGAAAGATGTTTCATTCAAGAGTGCTCCAGGAATTGTTCCTTGTTCGAATCCCACTCCAAATTCTCATGATCCTGTAGTCGCGTACACAGTCAGTGTTGTTCAAGACTGCGATGACGCACTTCTAATACACACTTTACCTGTTCCCATGGCATCTTCTATGCCAGATGAAGATATCGATTCAGTACAGTTTGATAGTACTTTGTCTGACAGCAATGCTAAGGAGTTAAACCAGGCTCCTTTTCTGGCAACGTACTATTAGAGATTCCTCTAACAACAGATGTTCCAGTTAGAAAAAGGTGTTATGACATCCCCTTCTCTGCTAGAGAGGTTGTTGAGAGAGAAGTTGGCATCATGTTGGAAATCAGTATCATTGAACCTTCAAATAGTCCCTATGCCTCCCCAGTTGTACTAGTCAGGAAAAAAGATGGTACATGTCGCTTTTGCATTGATTTCCGTTCTCTGAATAAGATTACCGTCTTCGATGCTGAGCCCATTCCTGACGTGGAAAGTTTATTTGCAAGATTATCTGATGCAAAGTTCTTTACAAAGATAGATCTTGCAAAGGGATATTGGCAGATAGTTGTTAAGCCCGAGGACCATCCAAAGACGGCCGGCTTTTACAACACATATGGGTCTTTTTCAGTTTGTAAGGATGCCTTTCGGTCTTGTGTCAGCACCTGCTGTTTTTGCACGCATGATGCACATGCTAGCTTTGGATCAGTTCTCAGCCGTCAGTTTCTTTGATGATATTCTGGTTCATAGTGTTTCATGGGATGCACATATTCGTCATGTGAAAGGTGTTCTTTCGTGTCTGAGGTCTTTCAACCTCACAGCTCGTCCCTCGAAAATCAAGGCAGGTTTCCATTCTCTGGGATTTCTTGGGCATATCGTTGGAGGTGGTACTATGCGTCCTGAACAGAAAAAGATAGATAAGATTCTGAGAATTCCCACCCCTACTACCAGAAAGCAAGTCAGATCTTTGCTAGGTTTGCTTAGCTTTTACAGGAGATATGTTCCCAGTTTTTCTACTTTGAGTGCTCCACTCTCTGATTTAATCAAGGATGTTGGTCGAGCTGGAAGATCTATTTCTTGGACCCCTGAATGTGCAGTAGCATTACAGAAGATTCAGAGTATTTTGTCATCAGCACCTTATTACTGTTACCTCAGTTAGGTAAGCCCTTTGTTCTTAGAACTGATGCTAGTTCTGTTGGGCTAGGTGCTGTACTACTGCTAGAGGATGATGATGTATTTCACCCAGTTGTGTTTGGGAATTGCAAGTTGTTGGATCATGAAAAATCATACAGTACCATCGAACGAGAGTGTTTAGCCATTGTCTGGGTTGTTCAGAAGTTTGTTCGGTACCTTTGGGGAGTCAGGTTTATCCTACAAACAGATCATTGACCTTCAACGTACCTTCGAACGTCAAATTTTAAGAATTCCCGAATTATGCGTTGGGCATTGTCTCTGCAGGAATTCTCGTTCGAAGTGGAACCAGTTCCAGGATCATCAAACATTTTCGCTGATCTTCTTTCACGTTCTTTTGAGAACCAGTCTGTTCCTTAGACATTGGTTTGTGTGCATCCCAGTTTTGATGTCCTTTTCATGTATTTTTTCTGGAATTTTGTGACCTGTAGTTGTTTACTTCCTCTTAGTAAAAACAATTCAGACTTTTTTTTTTTTTGAGGAGGGGGAGTATTGTGACGGACCGTTTCCAGTCCAGTCACAAATTTTTATGCAACTAGGCTAACCGGAAGGTAGTCGTCCGGAAGCCAGTTGAAAAGTTTACCTGACTGCTGCTCACCTGCGCACTGTTAAAAGCCGGGTGAGCTGAACCGGTTAGGCAGTCTCTGCAGTGATTCCGGCAACGCACCTATCCAGAAGGCCGAAGAGGGACTCCATCTGTTTTTTGTGGCAGTCAGGTATTTATCATTTAATGTTTATTTATTAGCAAACCGAAACCGTATTCCCGTTTAGGAGCGACTGAAACTTCCTCAGCGCACTTGTGAAGGATTTGTTTAGAAAAGGAAAGTATTCGTTGTGTTCTGTTATCCTATGACTTGATAGGGTAGCAAAACGAAATGCTGTCGGAAAACATAGATGAAGTGAGTGTTAAAGGAAGTGGTCTTCAGAAAAAAAGATCTTGTTTATTCTGTGACTTAACTAGTTATGAATTCATGATAAATGTGGTTTAGCTAGACTTTGCGAGAAGAGGGAGAGTTTTGATGCTGTGGATAATAAGCTCCCAGAGTGAGCAACAGAGACTTTATATATTGGTTTATATGTTGGTTTTGATTTTTGATGTGGATGAGTATTTAACTCACTTTTGATATGAATATTGAATAACTGTATGTTGGTAAACAAGAGTGTTGTGGAAATCTTTCCCTTACATGTATTGAAGTAGATGAATCTTTTTGAAAAAAATACCTTTTATAATCTGGTGATTATATGAAATGAAATGAACATTCTTGTCGTGTTATAAGAAAAAAAAGAAATGAACATTTGTGACATGACGAAAGACACTCATAGTTTGATGGAAAGAAATCATTAATTGTGTGTAATGATTGTATTCATGGTTTATTGAAGAGGGTATAGGTGGAAATCCTTTCCCTAATTTGGAAAACTAGATTCTGAAAGGTTTATATGGAAATCCTTTCCTGTGTAGTGTTGTGATTCCGGAAAAAGGGAATGTTTAGTATTATGATTCCGGAAAGGGAATGTTGTTGTGTTATGATTCCGGAAAAGGGAATGTTATAGTGTTGAAGAAAGAATATGCTGATGTTTGTCTCAAGTTCTAGTGAAATAGGATGTGGCTAATGAATATGAATGTAGTCATGATTGTAATGAATAGTAGCCATGATAACCAAGGTATCATGATTGTAATGAATAGTAGCCATGATAATCAAGGTAATCAGTTTCCCCCAGGTAGAAGTGTTCCCTGGACTGAGGGGGACTGGCTGCTATTGTCCGAGTGTCAGGACCGTAGCTGTGTCTACCCCCCTTGTTCTCCGCCCTGTGTCGGTGTTGAGAGGCTGGCCTGAGTGCCGACAACCACCCTACCTGCCACTGCGCCCGGGACCGACTACCCGCTGAGCCAGTTGGGCTGGAGATGCCGCTGCTGCCAAGCCAGAGCGCCGCTCCCGAGTTTTTGAACCAGCGACCTATTGGCTAGGCCGTCACTGTGTTCCGTGTTTGTGTGTGAGCTACAGCTCCTGTGTGAGACTGTCGCCCTGTCGTCGGCAGATACAACGTGAGTGTGGTAGTGTTTTTTTTTTTTTGAGCCACAGCTCTGAAGTTCTGTAAGCCCTGTGTCGGACTTGACTTGACGTTGTAGTCCTCATCTCCATCATCTTCGTCGTCTTCGTCCTCTTCATCATCTCATCTTCATCATCTCGTCGTCTTCATCGTCATCATTGTCGACGTCATCGTTGGAACCAGCAGCGCTATATATAGATATATTTTGTGTGTACGCCTTATGGTTGGCGTGCCGACCTATTGATGTTCTTGTATTTATTATATATGTTTGTCTGATGGCTTGGGCAGCATAAAACAAAAAAAAGGTGTTGTTTTGTTGCCTGGCTGTCAATGTTCGGGTGAGTGGGTGTGTGTATGTGAACTGGAAAAGTCGTGCATGCATCCATAATTTCTGTGTGTGAGTCAGACAGTCAGACACTCGCAGACACGACCCATACCATCCGTAACAACCTCTTTGATTAGATGTCCAAAAATACAGTAGAATCTCTTTGAAGACATCTCCAAAAATGCAGTGGAACCTCTCTGAACAGACCTCCAGAAATACAGTGAAATCTCTCTGAACAGATCTCCAAAAATCTCCAGAAATAAAGTGGGGCCTCTCTGAACAGATCTCCAGAAATACACTGGAACCTCTCTGAACAGATTACCTGAAACACAGTGGAAACTCCCTGAACAGATCTCCAGAAATACAGTGGTGCCTTCCCTGAACAGATCTCCAAAAATACAGTGGAACCTTTCTGAACAGATCTCCACAAATACAGTGGAACCTCTCTGAATAAATCTCCATGAATACTGTGGAATTTCTCTGAACAGATCTTCAAAAATACAGTGGAACCTCTCCAAACAAATCTCAGAAATATAATGAAACCTCTCTGAACAAATCTCATGAAAATAATGCTAAACCTCTCTGAATGGATCGCCAAAAATACACTGGAACTTCTCTGAACAGATCTAAAAAATACAGTGGAACCTCTCTGAACACATTTCCAGAAATGCAGCGGAACCTCTGAACTCCAGAAATGCAGTGAAGCCTCTCTAAACAGATCTCTAGAAATACAGTGGAACCTTTCTGAACAGATCTCTATAACTACTGTGGAGCCTTTCTGAAAAGATCTCTAGAAATACAGTTGAGTCTCCGAACAATCTTGAAATACATTGAAGCCTCACACAACAGACTTTCATAAATACAGTGGAGCCTCAATGAACAGATCGCTAGAAATACATTGGATCTTCTTTAAACACAAGTGCCGAAATATAGTAAAATCTCCTTGAACAAACCTAAGAAGATATAGTGGAATCATTATAAAATTGACATACAAAGATCAACAGTTCTCAATAAACACAGTGGTTTCTCTCTGAACAGATATCCCAAAATACAAAAGAATCTCTGCAAACAGATCTTCAGAAATACACTGGAATCTCACTAAAGCCTCCAGAAATACAGTGAAGCCTTTTTTAAAAAAATACTTCAAAATATAGAGTGGAACCTCTCTTAATGGATCTCACAAAACAAAAAGAATATCTTGAAACAGACCCCCAGGATTTCAGTAAAATCTCTGTAAACAGAAATTCTTAATATCTGTTTTTAAATGAGAGTTTGGTAATAGAACGACAAACCAAATGGAAAAATGTTTGAAAAAATAAGAAATTTCATTGGTTTTCAGGTCAATGCATGATTTTTTTGTTTACTGTACCTTCTTCAGCATATTGAGTCTGGATTGTTTATTGTCTTTTTTTTTTCTTGCTGGGGATGGTAGACCCATGGCTCATAGAAAGTATCCACTGCTGTCCTGTCATTGCTGTTCCTGTTTTTATCGTTACTTTTGTTGCTATTGTTGTTACAATTACTACGAATATAATCATCTTTATTTTGTTGTTGGTAGAGTCACAATACCATTATCCTTTTCCAGAGAGTATCATTATTCCTATATTTCAGTTTTTTTTCTTGTACATCAATCATGCTGTGGCATCATTTCTGAATTCCAATACGTCAATACAACAGCACATCATTCTAATTTGCAACACAACAGTGTATTATTCTAATTTCTGACTGCAAGTCAATGAAACAGTTTTCTCTAAAGTAATTCACACTAGTGCATCTTTCTCATTTTCTCACGAATCAACAACAGGAATGCAACAAACTTTTTTCTGTTCAAGTCAGTCACATCAATCTCATTTTCATAAGAGTTTAGCAACCATACCAGTTCATCGTTCTTGTAGAACATGATCTTTGATTGGTCAAAGTCCAGCTCACATGCCATGACATCTCCTTTGAAGGCCTTGGCTTTCCGAGTGGATGGCCATCCAGAGCCCAGAAAGATCCTGTATGCAAAGTACTGAAAATTAAAATCACGTCACAGGACAGAAGATCCTAAACACTAACAAATTCTTTACATCTTGGTATAATGTCCCAAAATTTGTTTAGAAAAAAAAAAGCAAAAAAAAAAACAACAACAAAAACAACAACAAATAACAATCTTTCTACAGACTGAGTTTTCAATGACTGGCACATATAGGATCATTTAAGTGTGCGTGCACACACACACACACACACACACACACACAGAGTAGGTGTGTTCAAGCATGACACTGAAGATCAATGTCATTACTTCTAATTAGGCTAATACAGAATGATAAAATAAAATAATGCAAGCTCTCATGAGTATTGAAGCTTAGATCATACTGGTCAACAGTTTTGTGATCGGATATCTTCACCGGTTCTGTGTGTGGAACTGGCCTTTGTTACAGTGGGCTTAATTACTTTGCAACTTCTGACTGGTGATGATAAAGAGCATTACATGTCTCTCCACTACAATCGTGTCTTGCTTTTTGATTGGTCTGTAATATGTTGACCTGAACAAGGCTTGTCTCAGCAGACGCTAACTCTACACATTGGACCTTACGTTGGATAAACGTCCTTGCATCTTGATTCAAAGAAATGATATGATGTACACAGACTGAAAGATAAATCAAAATAAAATTAGACATAGTTTTCTTATATTCTCTGCATACTGTTTACAGTCTGGGACTTTGGGAGTTTTTTTTTTTTTTTTTTTAACTGTGATCAATTTACTCTGGCATTTCACACAAATACATGGTTCATCCATTGAAACATCCAGATTGAAATGATGTAACAATTCAGGGATACAAGATTCCATGAAGCTTTACAACTTGTTCCTTATTTTTGTTCTGCTTAACTCACTCCATGCCAAGAGTTTTCCCCTTGCTAATCCCTGAATACCCGGGTTTGTATGGGGTAGGAAAAAAAAATTCTCACAATTATAGATGAGCAGACAGACACTTGAAATTTGGTGAGTGGATACAATGCATATTAGTCTATATGTGAACAAAAAATAAGGTAACTTACTAACCATCTTGGTGGTGAAAATTGTCTCAAAACTTTCCCTGTTTTTAGCACTTTTGCACCTATCAGAAATATATATATCTACTAAGTGTTCCTTAGCAGCTCAGAAATGTTCTACATCACATTCTAGCACAGCTGGAGTCACTCAAGACACAGAAAATATAATATGGAATCAAAAGCAGGTAATGGAGAATGTAAAAATACAAAAAAAAAAGTGTCTTTGCTGGATGAAAAACAAAAAAAAGTTCACTGTGCACAAAACACTGGTGACAAGTGACATTGCATCCTGGGCACAGCTTCACACACAATGGCAAACCATGGATTGCAAGATGCTTGTTGTAGAGAATAGACCCCTGAATAAGAGTCAAGGTCAGAAGATGAAAAAACAGCTTCTTCCACCACTTCATGGTCTTCCTATTCAGGGGCATGTAGGCCATGACCTGATCACTCATGTCTACTCCTGCCATGTAGTCCTGTACTGCTGCTGGTTTTTGCACAATAAATATCAGTAAAAATATGCCTGAAAACACAAACATACCCATGCACAGAGTTACAAAACATGAACATGTGTAGCTGTTCTCTCTCAAACACACACACACACACACACACACTTTCTCTCTCTCTCTCTCTCTCTCTCTCTCTCTCACACACACACACACACACACACACACACAGTAATGCACAAATACTCAGTACATATAATCACTAACTCAATTTGTTTATCCCTCCCTTCTCCCCCCTCCACCCTCCCCCCCCCCCTTCCCCTCTCTCCCCCTAGTCTACTGATACATGAATGGATCACTGCAAAAAATATGCACTCACTTAGTGTGTAAAACATACATGACACATTTACACACAGCACAATTTATGTAGTAATATTTTCTCTTTAGCCACCTCTGTGGAATGCATGGACAACTCAAAGAACTGCAAAGGCTGAGTGTTGACTGGCCAGTCGTTCAATAAACCTGGTGTGCCTGTGAACGGGATGATCGAGAGGAAAAAAGATAACACTATCAGTCCAATCGGCAGTGAAAACAGCCCCAAAATCATCAACTTCTTCCCCCATTTCAGCGTCAGTATCCAAATCAAACACTTGTTGTTGAGGCCCAACTGCTGGCACAGTTTCGTCTGCTTCTTCGCCACTATCAGCGCCCACTTCAGTGTCAGAAGCCACGTCTGTCTCCCCACTGTAGGGGTCAAAATCCTCATCAGAAGAATCGCTGATGTCTTCTTCGACATCTGACCCTTCAGTCTGGATCAGTTCAAGTGTGTCTTCAACGCTAACTAACAATTCACCAGCCCTACTGTGTTGAAGGCTTCGTCGCGATGCCATCTTTTCAATCACGGAGCAGAGCTGACCGACGGTACTCTCTGTTGTTGTCGGCTAGCGAGCGAGCCACGCTACACACGCAGCGCAAGTGAATGGAAAGTTGGTAGGGGATAACTAAGGAATCATCTCCCTTCTTGAGTTTCGTACCCGATACGTCACTCCAACAGCGCGAATTTTCAAAATCCAAATCCGCACATGCAGACATTGGTAGTGAACGCTTCGTCGTACAATGTCCGCATATGCGGACATTGGTAGCGAGTGAGTTAAACACATGCTCACTGTACACATAACACAGGAAAAAAATGTGTCTACTGTGTGCACTCAGAATATACTATTCCATGTCCACTTCCATAGTGTACACACACACACACACACACACACACACACACACCTACAAACACAGTTTCAGTTTCATCAAGGAGGCGTCACTGCTTGTGGACTAGTCCATATACGCTACACCACATCCGCTGAGGTTTAAGACCACACTACACATGATTTTAAGCTGATGGACAAATGAATTAACAACTATGATGAGATAATTCAAGAAGAGGGTCTCATGGCTACGACTTAGCAGATGTATGACCTACACATTAGCCCAATGCGCTGCTCAGACCTTGAGTGCCTACCTAACATTGGTTGTCTTTTTTGTTGTTGTTATGTGCGTGCAGTGAACGTACAAGTGTGTGTATGGATGTGTGGACACAGGCCCATGTGTGTGCGCATGCACATGTGTGTGTGCGCATGCGTGTGCGCGCGCTTGTGTGTGTATGTGTGAGCGCTTGTGTGTGTGTGTGTGTGTGTGTGTGTGTGTGTGTATGTGTGTGTGCATAAAAGCATAACCTCACACCCATTAGTTCATGTGTGCTGCTACACCATTTTTCCAAGTCTATCCTGAACAGTTTGTTTTTCAAGTTATTTTTTATTATCATAGCAAGTCCTTGTCCATCATGCTTTTGAAAGATTGTGAAGTCATCCAATTGTAATGGTCTGTGGGCGGCACTTCTAGTTTCTTGTAGACACAGAACATCAAAGTCACATGCTAGTTTTTCAATTGTTGAGATCCTCTTTCTGGCACTGCAGCAGTTCCAAGTACCAATCCTGAAATATTTCTTGGATAGTCTTTCAGCTTTTGTTATATACTAGTCACAACAAGTTAAGAGCTATCTCACAAACAGCACCACCAAAGACAGAGAAGGCACAGACCAGGCAATCTAAAACATGAAATTGTTAATTTCATCATTAACCAACACTTTCATAGAGGCTGCAATCAAGTTCATTCAAAAACTGCAACAGTACAAGTTCAAATCACCACACCCCTCTTTTCAAAAGTCACGTAAGCACATTTCAACAAAGTCAATATCAGGTGTGACCCCTGTTAACCGCCAGACTTTCAAGGCAGAGCCAGCGCACAGAATGCACAAGATTCCTGAGAGTAGAAAGAAACTCGTGGAGAGCGTGGCAGCAGAGAGTCCTCAGAAGAGAAGCCCCCTTCAAGCAAGTGTTTCGGCCCTTATCTCCTGACACTCTAGGAGGGTTGGGCCACACCCGGTTCATGACTCCGGATGTCCCTCTGCTGCCCCTTTTTTTTCCCATCTTGGGACGAGCCATGGCTGGGATTCGAACCCATGACCCTCTGGACATGCTCATTTTCCACTTAATGACTCGCGCTTTAACCACTGAGCCACAGGGACACCTGATATTTGTAGGGAAATTAAGCCTTATGAAGTTCACTTTTGTTCCTCCTTGACCAGATCCAGCTTGAACACCCCTCTGCCGCTTCTGCCATTGCTTTCAGGGCTCTGGCTTTTTCCTTCCCTGCAACTGAGAGCTGTTTCATGAGGCTGTATGCAGACGTTCCTACAAACCCCCTAGCTCCAATTTCTGCAGTGAGGACTTTGACCTGATAGCCTTCTCTCCTCAGGCTGTTTGCCAGATCAGCATACTTTTCAGTCTTGTAGATTTGAGCTGCCTCCATTCTGTTCTCATATGGCACCGTGAGCTCGATCATGATCAGCTGCTTGGTTGACTTAGAGTGGACTACTATGTCTGGTCTCATGCCACTCTTGCTGATGATCTCTGGCTGACTCTTCCATTCTGGGAGGTCTGCAGTGCACTCCCAGTCATCTGCCCCGTCCAGCAGATTCTGCCTGCATGTTTCGAGTGGCACTGTTGTTCTTGGCCATGATTTGCTGCCTCCTGCCGTGAAGAATGTTGCGTGTGCTTTTGGAGTCCTGATTTTCCCTTTTGTGGTGTTGGTACTAGCCCAGACTACTTGTACAATCTCTTTGAGCACTTGGTTGTGCCTCCATGTGTACCTTCCTTGAGCCAGGGCTACTTTACATGAGCTTAGGACATGCTCCACTGTTTGTTTTTCATGGCAGAGGGGGCATGCAGGATCGTCTGTTTTCCCCCACTTCACCAGGTTTGCATTTGAGGGCAGAAGGTCATATGCAGATCTGAGAATGAAGCTGATCCTGAGAGGGGCCATGTGCCAAATGTCATTCCAAGTGAGACTTCTTTGGAGTGCATTCTCCCACATTGTCCATTGCCCTTGCTGGCTCTGCTGGACTGCTTTTTGGAGTCTTTTTTGGTCTTCTTCTTTTCTCATCTCCTGAATCATCATGTCTCTTTTGGCTTTTCCTTTGGCCTTTGACCACCATTCAGTTTTGGTCACCCCCAGTCCTTGTCTGTTGGTCTGTGTGTGTCCTGTTATTTCTCTGATCTTGAGACTTTCTTTTGCAGAATCCATCGCCTCTTGAACTTTCCATTTTCTGCCTGTCTTCAGCTGGGGCTTGATTGCTTCTACCACCTTGTCTCCTGAGTCCTCCAACATGCTTTGAAGTCTGATCTTCCCTGCTTTGTATTCCTCCAGGATGGATTTCAGTGGTAGTTTCAGCTTTGCTTGGCGACAGTACAGTGCTATGTCAGTCAGACAGGGTGGGACACCAAGCCATTTCCTTGTGAACTTGTTGATTTTGGCTTCCATTGCCTCCACTATGCTGGTGCAGATGTCGTATATCATCAGAGGCCATAGGAGCTTTGGTATCAGCATGAACTGCAGACACCAGACCTTGTATTTGCCAGGGAGCCCACACTGGTCAATGGTCTCCAAGCCCTCCTCCGCCATCTGCTTGGTTTCTTTTGCTCTTTGTGTGTCTTTCAGGGTATCATCATACCATCTTCCAAGGCTCTTGACTGGTTCTTCTGTGACTGTTGGAATGGCCTGGTTGGCAACACTGAAGACCACAGATCCGGCCACTTTTCCTTTCCTCAGTGAGAGACTCCGTGATTTCTTTGGCTTGAACTTCATTCTGGATGAGGCAACTATGTCGTCCAGCCTCTCCAGCACATGACGTGTCTCGTCTTCTCTGGATGAAATCACTGTAGTGTCATCCATGAAGGCCTTGAGAGGAGGCATCTTGTATCCATCGCCAAGGTCTGTTTGTCTCGCGTTGTTTGTTGCTGCTTTCAAGATGAGTTCCATTGCCAGCACGAACAGTATTGGGGAAATTGCACAGCCCACTGCAATACCCACTTCCAAGTTGATCCAGTCTGTTGTGTACTCCTTGGTAGAGAACCGCATTGAGAAGCCATTGAAGTACTTCTTGAGCATGTCGCGGATGTTCTTTGGCACATGGTACATCTCAAGAGCCAACTGTATCATCTCATGGGGCACAGATCCATATGCGTTTGCCAGATCAAGCCACACTACGTCCAGGTCTCTCTTTTCTGTTTTTGCTTTCTGGATTGCGTCCCAGATCATTGTGGCGTGTTCTACACAGCCAGCCACGCCTGGGATGCCACCTTTCTGGACTGGCACATCCAAGTACTTGTTTTCCATCAGGTACTTGGTCAGCCTTGCTGCCATGACAGAGAAGATTTTCCCTTCGACGTTCAGTAGTGATATTGGCCTGAACTGGCTGATGTCACTTGAGTTTTGCTCTTTGGGGATGTACACACCATCTGCCGTCATCCACTGGCCGCTGATCTTCTGGTTTCTCCAAGCCGATCGCAGCAGCCTGTGGAGCCACTCCAGCACCTTGGGACATTTCTTGTAAAGCTGGTAAGGTATTCTGTTTGGCCCTGGTGATGATTTGGCTCTGGCTCTGTCGACCACCTTCTTGATTTCCGCCAACGTTGGAGGCTTGCCATTGAACTGTTCCTCAGGGTTGGTTGGCCACACCAGACCTTGAATGTCGAGTGGTGCTTTGCTCTGTGGGTCAGAGTATGTTTTCCTCAGATGCTGCTCAAGAACTCCTTTGTCCACACTTAGGGTCCCAGATTTTGGCTGCTCAAACAGTGTTCTGGCAAACTGGAAGGGATCTCTGAAGAAGCGCTCTTGTGTCTTCTTCTTTTTGCTCTTCCTCTTCCTCGCAGATTCCGCTTTGCTGAGGGCGCTGTGTTTTTCTTTCAGGTCTTTCCAGAGCTTTTCCAAGCCTTGTTTTTCAGCTGGCAGTGCGGTCTTCATTTGCATCTTGAGGTTTTTCTTTTGGACCCTGATCTTGTCCATCTTTTCTTGGCGTCTGGATTTCTTTGGAGGTGTTTTCTCTTTGGGTAGTTTTGCTCCATAGGCATCTCTACATGTGGCATACACAATGTCCCCATATGTGGCTAGTTTGTGTTCCAGGGTGCTTTTCCCTATCAGTGCATCGAGTCTTTGGACGATTTTTGCATCCAGTTTCTCCCAATCTTCAGTTTCATTTGCTCGTGGCAGGTTGAGTTTCAGGCGCCTGGCATCGAGGGCCTGTGCAAATTCCTCATCCGAACCAACAGCGTGGATGTCCTTGGCACTGTGGTTTAAATCCTGGCCTTGGTCTTCCGACGTCTTATCTGCTGATGCAGTGCGCTGCTGCTCATTCAGATGAGTCTTCACACATCCCATCTTTGTTCTGTGGATCTTCATGCCACGGGTGGTAGCGAAACGCTTTCCACAGACACATGAGAGTGTTCTGTTGCAGAAATTGTCCCAGATGATTGACATCCGCAGGAGGGGGGTGATAGTTGGCCACCCTTTGTCCCAGAATGTCCCACTGGTGTTCAATTGGTGCCAAGTCAGGTGAACGAGCAGACCAGTCCATCCTTGGGATCCCTTGCTGATGCATGAAGTCAGTGACGACTCGTGCTCGATGAGGAGGAGCGTTATCGTCCTGCAAAGCTGCCCACGGTCCCATGGCTTGCACAGCTGGCTGGATGAGAGGCTGAACAATATCATTCCTGTAGCACAGTCCGGTCATAGAACCCTGGATGACGTGCAAAGGAATTCTGCCGCTGACATGGAAACCACCCCACACCATCACTGAGCCTCCTCCATAGCGGTCAACCTCACAAACAGCGCAGTCTACAAACCGCTCTCCTTGCCTGTGCCAGGCCTGTCTTCTGCCATCATTGAAGGCAACAGTGAAGCGAGACTCATCAGTGAACAAGACCTGGGACCACTGACCTGCTGAGGTTGCTGACACCAGGCCACACGGGCCAGACGATGAGCCGGTGTCAGGGGGATCCTGATGGCTGCACGTCTTGAGTGGAGGGAAAACTTGTGTAGCCGGTTGCGGATGGTGCTGGTGCTGACGTTCCTGTTGACAGCTGTCCTCAGTCCATGCCTCAGAGTGCTGGCAGCAACAGTATGATTGCACAGCATGGACAGCCAGAGGAAACGATCATACTGCATTGGTGCTGCGTGGACGTCCGGAGCAAGGGTGTTCTTCTGTTATGCCTGTGGCCTGGAAACATTCCTGCAGCCTCTGGATTACAACTTCCAACTTCTCGTGATGACAGGCCTTCATTCAGCCATGCCACGGTGCGTCCAGGGTGCAAAGTTTTGTTCTCGGAGGCATGCTTGTAGGAGCCCAGATTTTCGTGACTTTTGTACCCATCTCTGGCTAGCCAGTGCTGACAAGTGTTAACATTAACCTGAACATTCAGGTGCGTCATGCAGATTTTGTCCCCTAATCCTGCTTTTGCAGCTAAAGCAGCCAAAAGTTGACCAAAATTCACGAATATCACTGATGTTCACAAGACTTTCACTCAATGCATAACGTGACTGCGAGTGAAAGCGTGATGCACATGATTTCATAGGTGGATTGGCTACACTTGTAACCTGCTCTACCAGTCCATTTGTCAAAATTTTTTTATACATGTATCTTTCTTGCACGGGTTGAAATCGACTTGTGGCCCTTAACTTGTTGTGACTAGTATATTCCTACCTACCTTTCCCCTTCTCCCACCTCTTTTGCTATGCCAACTATTGTTTTGAGAGAATCCAGTTTTAAGTCCCAAAGCCTGCACCCAAACATCCCCAAGGTGCAAGCGAGACAAAGCATTTTGAGAACCCAAAAGAAGGTATTCTTAGTGTTGAGGGGTCATAAGCAGTTGCCCTGACAGAGCCTCGTATCAGGTAAGGGCAATAGATGTCCATATATGTAACGCCTGCACAAATGAAGTCCGTCAGCCTGGTGTCGCCCTAGGGCCAGACTGCATACAGTTCGAAACTGTTTAACCCAATAGCCATTCATCCCCTTGGTACTGTATGAAAGCCTTCGGATTGGGGGAGGTCGACTCCAAGAAAAAAGATTTTAAAAAAAGGAAGGAGGTGACAGCAGGGAGGATAGCTGGGAACATAATAGTGAAAAGTGTGCATCTTTAAGTTATCTGTGTTTGCTTCTCTTTTGTTCTTTCCCGAGCGAGCAAGGGGAGCTTAGAGATGATGTTTTAAACTATAGTGAGACAAACCAGCCAAATAAAGACAACGGAGCTTTGCGATTTTGTTGTGTAAAGGTGTCTGTGTGACAATCCGGGCAAATAAAGACAACAAGGAGCTTTCTGATTTTGTTGCTTTAAGCAATCTGTGAGACAAGCCGGGCAAATAATGACAAAGGAGCTTTGAGATGATGTTGGTCTAAGCTATCTGTGCGAAAAACCAGGTAAATAAAGACAACCAACATGCCAAAAATTCAAATTACATACCAGTGTCCCATTTATTTGCGTGATTTTCTTCAAACCGGTCTATGCAGGCTAGCTGATTACTACAGATTCTGATTCAACTTGTGATCAACAAGTCGAATGTAGCTATCATTACCTTTGGCAAGCCTAGGCAGAAAGGAAGCACTTCTTCACCCTTCACCTATCCCTTGACATCGTCTGTTGTTGGGGCACCCCTGATGATCTGGCCACCACTCTCCTCAATCCGTCCCTGTCCACCACCGCTTGCTGAGATTCTGCTAGGCTCATTCCAGTCCACTCTCGGATATTGTCCTCCCACCTCTTCTTTTGTCTTCCTCTGACTGTTCCTTGCAGGACTGTCTTTGCAAGGCCTGCTGAAGGGGACACATGTCCGTACCACTTCATTTTCCACTTCTTGACGACTGTGAGTATGTCTTCATGGGGTCCACTTGCTTGTTGAATTGTTCTATAGACTTCTTCATTTGTCACATGGTCTGTGTAATGGATGCCCTAGATCTTTCGGTAGTATCTCATTTCAGCTGCCAGAATTCTTCTTTGTAACTCTGCTGTGAGTGTCCAAGTTTCACATTCTCATCATATTTTTATGTTAAAGAAAGATTCATTAAAGTATTTTCTGAATAAATTTTCCTGTGAAATAAAGCTCCAAACATCATTTTTTTCACTTGAAAATTACCAAAGTGTTACCATTTTTTGTATGACTTTTACACTGAACTTTCTCAAACAACTGAATGTGAAGCACAAAAGCAAAAAAAATTCACAACAGAAAACACATTTCCATAGAAAGCATACAAATCCAAAGCATCTCCAATTAAACTTTAATGCATGTCATGTTGAGCATGTAGAACTGCCAAATTCACAAAAGGTGGAAAGTTTTTTTCCCATTTAATGTAATTGGCAAGTGGCTGCTTGTTCTGTGAAGAGGGCAAACTCTGTAAAAGATTTCAAAACTTGCCTATTTCATTGAACTGGCAGCCAATTCCATGCAATCGGCTGCTGACAAGTGAAATGAATGATTTTGCCCTTTACACTTGTACCCCCTCTATGAAACTTTCCATCAAATTGCCTGACTCAATGGTAAACATGCTGTCTGGTTTCACTAACGAAAGGACAGGAATTTTTACTGTGTTAAGAGAATACATTCACCGCTAGAAGCTGCAGGAATGATAAAGTAATAAAGATAAAGCTAAACCTCTCTCTCCTTCTCTCTCTTCCTCTTCTCCATCTCACCCCCTCCCCTTTTTCCTCCTGTCTCCACAATGCATAAAGGGCTATATTCTGTTCTCCCTAGCAATGAATAAATTATCTTAATCTCCTTCTTTAACTTTACCTTACTTTGAGTTGCTGTGTTGACATTAGTAAAGACTTTGCACTTTTGTTCTCTAATTATCATCGCATAAGAATACAGAGAAATGTGTTATTTGATATAATGCTTAATAGGAATGTGTATATGGGAAATAAAATGAGCCATTAAAACCAGATCCCTGCAACGTATCACCAGACACCGAATGGAAACAGAGTTGATACCATGGATAGACACAATCTGAGTGTCGCAGGATATGCAGCCAACAAGTGACAAGCAGCGTCAGTCAGTCATACCAAAGACAAATTTCGAACAAAAGAGACTGTCATGGTCAATCATTTCAAAAACTGCAAAGCTAAAATAGAGAACATTTCTTGATGAAAAAGTCATTGACAACTTGTATTAAAGCAGTTTCAATACTGTGACCCCATCTGTAGGCCAGCTGATATGGCTTAAACAGATTGTTAGACACTAAATGGTTAACAACTGAGACAGAGCTACCTTCTCTGTGATTTTTCAAATATGTAACAAAAGCTGGTGTGAGGTTTACACAGGCTCTAACCACATCAAGTGTCAGTGTTGTGCATGCATGTTGAAAAGTCACTTCTGACTATACTAATAAGTCTCCTCGACTGCAATATATCGCATCCCTCGATACGACTCGTTAAACAGCGTCCTATGCCATCGCTCGTTGTCAAGCCTACTCCCCCCCACCGTTTCTTCCTCCACTCCATCATTTCCGGTAATAACTTCCGGCTCGCTATCAAAGCAACACATCTATCAAACTCATCTCTCTTTCTGTTATTTTAAACGTGTGAACAACTAATTGTCTAACAAATAACTTATTGTCTAACAAATGACTAATTGTCTAACAAATGACTAATTGTCTAACAAATGACTTATTTTCCAACAAATCGTCTCACTTTAGTGATGCAAATGAATTCAGCAGTCCAGGGAAATCTTTCCTTCTTGAAGAGTTTTCAGCAGTACTGTTGATGAAGCTCCTCTCTTGGTGAGACAGTCTGCCAGTTGTCTATGAGTGCCAGACCACTTCACTTCTTTCACAATGCCTTTCTCCATCAAGTCTTTTATCCCACTGATCTCCAGCCTCAGACGTTTTCTGTGACATGTTTTGTTGACTGCAGAGCATCATGTAAAGACTTGCAGTCAGTCATGCAGACTAGAGGTAGACCATCCGTGGTTGCTTTTCCTGTTGTGATCTCCATGAACAATGTTGCAATGAATATTGCTTCATCAATTCCTTCTGCCATCGCCAGTGTCTCTCCAGCCAACGTGCTTCTGACTACTCTGTGAATTTTCTTTGAACTCCAGCAAATTGGAATACTGTCTCCTTCCTCGTTTGCTAAGAAGATAATGAATCCACCTTGAGTTCCTCCGTCATTGAGATTTCCAAGCGAAGCATCAGTGTATACCATCAGTTTCAATGGTCCTGATCCCAAATGATGAAACTTCAACTCTACATGTTCTGATTTGGATCCTTTTGATGACTTGATTGGCTTCTGTCAGATGTTCTACTTTTCCATCTTTGATATTTGAAGCAAGCTGACAAGCATCGAATGACACATCAGGACGACTTTGTCGAGCTGTCCATAGAATCTGTCCAACTTTTGATCTGTAAGCCTGTTTCTCATGTGCTGTCATGTCATCCTGTTTTTGTTGAGTTCTTTTCTTTCTGATGGGATCGGCTCCAAGATATCTGCATACTTAGTTTGCTGTAGAGAGACTTTGTTTCCATCAGATGACAGTTCCAAGCCAATGTACTGGAAAGCTTTGTTTTGCTCCTTTCCAACCTTGAACGTTTTTCTGATTTCATCAACAACAGTCTTTTCAAAGTGTTTTGTTCCGCCCCAGATGAAGTCGTCTACATGGCATGCTAAGACACCTGTAACTTCATTTCCTTTCATCCAGAAGAAGACTGCTGGGTCAACTTTTGACATTCTTCCTCCGAGTTTCAGCAGTACATCTTTCACTCTTTTATACCATTGCAAAGAAGCATCATTCAGTCCGCATACGCATTTTTGCAGATGCCACAACTTTCCTCTGCTATTCGCTTCATTTGGTGGTCTCACAAAAATGTCTCTGTCTATTTCTTTTCCTTGGAGAAAGGCTGTTTTGATGTCCATAGAGCATGGAGTCCACTTTCTTTGTGCAAAGACAGGAGGATCACTTTCAATGATTCACTTGTGCAAGTAGGCGAATCCTTCTGCATGTCTTCATTTCCAATTTCTTCAAACCCTCTTGCTACAAGTCTAGCCTTTGTTTTTACTCCGTCCTTTGTTTCTTTGAGTGTACAGATCCATCTGGTGGAAACACATCTTTGTCCATTGTCCTCTATTTCAGTGTACACATGATTCTTTTTCCAACTTTCAAGTTCTTCTTTCTTTGCATTTTCAAAAGAAACTTCATCCATGATCATAACAGTTTCATCTGAATTTGTAGTTGGTGTAGGTTCTGTATTTGACAGTACAAGTCCACTCACTTTTGTCAAATCCACAGACATTCTTTCACCCTCATATTCTTCTGGTTCCAAACATTGAATATTGTACCAGTTCTTATTTCTCCCTGTTGCTTTTCCAGCTTTGCTCAGCAACTTTGCTGATATTTTTGTTCCAGTGTCCACATGATCATATGCAATGATCTGTCCTGGTTCAATTCTTGCTGGATCAATTCTAGTAGCCATCTCTGTGTCATGTGGATGATGTTCTTCATCTTCTTCCAAGATTTCTGATTCAGTGTCTAGATCTGACGTTGATTCAGGAATATTTTCTTCACTGTGCGAGATTTCTTCATTTTTAGATCCTGTATCACTTCGATGTTGCTGACAATCATGTGCAGCCTCACTTGCCAGTTGAGGGTCTTTCCTTGCCATCTTCTCCTGCTCTAGATCACCTTTGACCTTTTGTAGTCTGCTTTGGTGAATACGAATCAAAGTTCCACCATGACGCACAAAGATCACGCTCCCATCTTGTCCAATGACGGTTCCCGGTCCTTTCCATTCATGACCATCAGGTCGTTTGTAGTACACTCTGTCTCCCATCTGGTACTGACCTGACCATGGTCGAACCTGTTTCCTCAAGGCTCTTCTGATTTTCTCTGAGCTTTCTGCTTCTGTCAAAGCTTTCCTTGTAGCATGCAAACTTGCGATATGCTCTCCGACTGTCCTACTTCTGGTGATTCCCTCCAAAGCAGGTAGTTCATCTGTGAGTGTGGATGGAAAATTTGGATTCTTCCCAAAGACCAGCTGATATGGGCTGAAACCATGTGTGTTCACCATGGAGTTTTTCGCTGCCAAAGCCCAACACAAAGCAGTCTCAAAATCCATGTCTTCCTTGTCTGTCCTGACTTTCTGCATGATGTTTGTCAGCGTCTGATTGTGTCTCTCACACAAACCATTGCTCCATGGACTGTATGCAGCAGTAGTTTTGACTTCGATGTTGAAGTTTTCACACATGTCCCTGAATTCCTCATTGTTGAACTCTGAACCATTGTCACTGAGTACAACTTTTGGTGGGCCATGTATTGCAATCCAGTGCTTCATGAAGCTGTCAACAATGACAGAAGCCCGTTTGCTCCTGATGATTACTGCAGCACTGAATCTTGTGTATTCATCAACCATGTGGAAGTACCAGACATTTCTATCCAATTCACGCAGATCCACAGCCACTGTGTGATTATAGTCTTCTGCTAAGGGCACCCCTACCACTGGCTTTGGTGGGGTCTTCTTGTGATGTGCACACACATAACATTTTTGAACAATTTCTGTCATATCTCTGTACACTTCTGGATCCTTTATCCCGGCATTTTGCATCAGTTTCTTAGATTGCCAAAGTGCCAAGACTTTGACATGGTTGATGTTGTGTTGGGCATGGTTGAAGTAAAAGTCTTGGCACTTTGGCAATCTAAGAGTGACAACTTGGAACGCCTTAAGCAGGAATCTCATCTCATTGCCAAACTGGGCACAGTCCACCCCCATGGCATCAACGTCCAAAAGTAGTATGTACCATTCCATCTCTGCAGCTCCAGCCTGAAATATCCCCCACCTACACACACCCATACCACCCTACCTCCCACTGTTTACCTCAGACATAGGTTGCAGCTATCATCATCTTCCCTTTTCCTACACTCTCTGAGTCTCTCCATTTGCTACATCAATCGACTTACTCCCCCCTCCCCCTGCCCTAGTAATGATGTGTGTAGGGGTGTTGGTGGATATGGCGGTTGCTGGGGGTGGAGGTGGGGGTAACCAATGAATAAGGCTGATATTACAAATGGAACACACACACACACACACACACTCACACATACACACACACATAATAAATAGAATGCTGGAATGCTGGCTCCTTTATTGTTGGTCGTGAAGGGGGGCGGGGGGGGGGGGGGGGGGGGGAAGAGAGAGAGAGAGAGAGAGAGAGATTGTGCATAGGTGTGAATATGTTGCCCCTCCCCCTCCCCCAGTTAGTACGTAAACCCATCCCCTTCTTCCCTCCACCCTCATAGCATCAACACCTTAAAGTAACATGTACCAACCCACCACTTCAATCTCAGCCCATAATATCCTCCCACAACACACACACATACTACCTTATCTCCCACTATTCACCTCACACACAACTTATAGCTATCTTATTTATGCATTTATTATCATTATTATTGTTATTATTTACTTATTTTTTAATTTATTATTATTTTTAATGTTTCATTTATTTATTTATTTGATTATTAAAAATGTATTTTCTAAATATATTTCTGTATCATGCTTTCATTACCTTAACCTTCACTATCGTTAGCAGTATCATTCAGTAATACTATTGCTAGTATTGATACTACCACTGGCATTGACATCACCATCGTCTTCGCCTCTGGGACTGTTGCCACAGCAACCCTGCTGTTTAAGAATCCTCTAACCCACTCTCCTTTCTCCCATACCCATACTTATTGACACTAAGATTGGTAGTAATCTTGTCCCTTTTTTTTTGTTTTTTTCTCAATATTTTGACCATTATTAGTATTCCTATCAGTAATATTATTATCTTCATTACGACTTTGACTCGCTCACTATTTCCCTTCCAACAGCCTCGTTCTCATTCAACGCCTTCTTCCTTGCGCTGAACCCTGTGAAATGATCTGAAGTGATCAAAGCTAAGTGAATTTTCGTTGTTTTATTCGTTTATGTCTCACATGATGAAGACCTAAGAGGTCGAAACGCGTTGTGTTTCGTCGTGTGACTCGTTTGACCACGTTCTCTGGGCGGTTCGCTAACATTTATTTAAGATTTGTTTAGATTTCCGCCTGCAGTCCTCTCGCTTTGCAACTAGATCAACAGAAGTGGTAAGTCAATGTCTACAACTTCAGTTTCAATGGTGCACTTAGTATCACCAATTTGTGCTGGTATTGTTGCCTTCATGTAGGACTTGACTTTTGCACCATCACCAAATCTGAAAGTCTTAGCACTTGCACCAGTCTTGATTTGCTTCTTTTTCTTCTGCTCCAGCTGATCAACATATTCTTCGTACCATCTTTTTCCACACACAGTCTTGGTACATGCTGTATCAATGATTGCACATCCAAAGGACTCTGTTAAGAGTATCTCATTTTCAGGTTTGTGTTCTTTTGTAAACAAAGCCAAGTGACATTCTTCTTCATTTTCTTCTGCATCTGTCATTTTGATTTCTTCTTGTTTTTGATGCTTGTGGGGGCAATCCTTAGCCCAGTGAAACACACTCTCACAAATAGCACATCTGGTTCTTTTGCCATTCCTATCTAATGGATTTGTTCCTTTTTGTTCTGCTGTTTTATGTTGTGAACCTGTTTGCTGATATCTGGAAGGTTTCTTACTGAACTGCTGATATTTGGAACTCTTTACCAGAAATGCTTCTTCTTTTTCCTCTTTGATCTTGATTTCGTTCACTGTGCTTACTGTCGAACTGTCCCCAAATATTCTCTTCAAAGCAGATTTCATTGAAGAAAATTTTCTGTCAGATGCTGCTGTCAGAACTAATTGTCTTTCTTTCACTGACAAACCTGCATTGTCCAGCAGTTTAAATGCAAGCACTGAATCTGGATATTCCATTTTGTATTTTCTGCAAATATTGTATCTTCTTTCATACTCAATGATGAAATCGCACATTGACATGTCTTGTCCTTTCCTCAGTCTTTCAAAGTCTGAATATGCTGTGTAAGCCAAGTCAACCTCATCTTGTAGAAAAAGACTATCAAGTGCAGTCAATAAAATATCCATCCCATCTCCTGTGTTCAACCGTGCAACATCGATTTCTAGTGCTTTTGCTCATGCTTGGCCCGTTAATGACAATGTAACAGCTAATGCTTGTTTCTCTGGCTTGACGTCCGTTACTAGTTTCCATACTTCCAGTTCGTTTTTCCACGTCTCATAACTTGTATCCGGCCCTAGGCTCGGTGGTGTTTTATAGCTCTGCGCCATGATTTTTACAACTGGTGGACTACTATTTGTCCTGCACTTAATGAAAAACACACTAACGTGACTGTCTGTGAATTCGACTGAAAAACCCACTCTGAGTCAACAACATCAGTTGTAGATTTGTAGATTAGTCTACCGATGTAGATTATCTGTAGATCACGCTCTGCTACCATGAAAAGTCACTTCTCGACTGCAATATATCGCATCCCTCGATACCACTTGTTAAACAGCGTCCTATGCCATCGCTCGTTGTCAAGCCTACTCCCCCCACTGTTTCTTCCTCCACTCCATCATTTCCGGTAATAACTTCCGGCTCGCTATCGAAGCAACACATCTATCACATGTACTGCATTAAAGATGAAGAATGAGCTGGGATGGTGAGGGTTGCGGTGACAGTAGGGGTAAGGTGGGCCAAATTCCTACCATTACCTGCAATAATATATAGCTCTGCTGCAACATGTTTACAACAAATGAAAACAAGATGCAAAGCATATAAACATACTCCCAGTTTATCTTGAATACACGTGAGATATTCCATAAAGAGGAAAAAGCGTTTTGGGTAGTTATAGCCGTTAGTAACAGGTATAATGGTAAAATAAAACATCAGGCATCATCTGTGACCCATAATGAACATACCTACAAATTTTCAGAAAGATCGGCCAAGTACTTTCTGAGATATTCCATAAAGAAGAAAAACCGTTATGGGCCGTTACAGCCGTTAGTAACAGCTATAACGGGAGAATAAAACAAAGGACATCATCTGTGACCTATAATGAACATACAAATTTTCAGAAAGATAGGCAAAGTACTTTCTGAGATATTCCATAAAGAAGGAAGCCGTTATGGGCCATTATAGCCATCAGTAATGGCTATAATGGTAAAATAGAACACCGGGCATCATCTGTGACCCATAATGAACATACCTACAAATTTTCAGAAAGATCGGCAAAGTACTTTCTGAGATATTCCATAAAGAAGAAAACTGTTATAGCTGTTAGTAATGGCTATAAAGCATCAGGCACCATCCGTGACCCATAATGAACATACCTACAAATTTTCAGAAAGATCGGCCAAGTACTTTCTGAGATATTCCATAAAGAAGAAAAACCGTTATGGGCCGTTACAGTCATTAGTAACAGCTATAACGGTAAAATAAAACAAAGGACATCATCTGTGACCCATAATGAACATACCTACAAATTTTCAGAAAGATCGGCAAAGTACTTTCTGAAATATTCCACAAAGAAGGAAACCGTTATGGGCCATTATAGCCATCAGTAATCGCTATAATGGTAACATAGAACACTTGGCATCATACGTGACCCATAATGAACATACCTACAAATTTTCAGAAAGATCGGCAAAGTACTTTCTGAGATATTCCATATAGAAGAAAAACTGTTATGGGCCGTTACAGCCATTAGTAACGGCTATAACGGCAAAATCAAACATGATGATGGCTGATGTTTACCAGAACAGCCGTTACTAACGGCTATAACGGCCCAAAACGTTTTTTCCTCTTTATGGAATATCTCACGCGTATTCAAGATAAACTGAGAGTAAGTTTATATGCTTTGCATCTTGTTGATTATAACATACTGTTTTTGACTCAATGAAAATTGTTTGTGGAACAAAGTAACCTGTGCCATAAAATCTGTGGAAAGCATGACGTGTAGAAACAGTGTGTGTGTGTGTGCATGTGTGTATGTGTGTGTGTGTGTGTGTGTGTGTGTGTGTGTGTGTGTGTGTGTGTGTGTGTGCACGTGTGCGTGCATGCGTGCGCGTGTGCGTGCATGCATGCTCAAACACACAGCCCCAGAACAACACACAAGAATTCTGGCATTAGGAAAGTCAGTCACATACTTCATACATAATCATAAGATATTCCAAAGTATGATCTTCACTCACGAATATATGCACTAGAGTATGAATACCTGCACATAATGTAAAAACTAGTGCACATATGTGTGTACACATACACACACACAGAGCTCAGAATCAGATCGACCAAACACAATGTTTCACTCACCCCCCATCATCGGCATGGTAGCCGATAGATCCGTTGTCCCATCCAGGCTGTCGGTTGGGACTGTAGCGACGGTGACATACACCAATGGCAATGTAACGAGACGCCCCTTCATTGATGATCTCTTAAACAACCACAACACAGAAACATCAGTTCCAGGACACAAAGTGAGACTGAAATCAGCTGGTGCAGTATTTAAAGGGTACATCACTTTGTCCATGGGAGGGAGTGAGGTGGAGTGGAGGGAGGAGCAGTTTTCTTTTTCTTTTCTTTTAAGAAATCTACAAATGCTTGAAAACTGCTTAGCAGATGGGAGAGGGGGAGGAGATGGAGGTGGTAGGGGTGGGAGTAACACCTGATCTTATCTTTTCATTTTTCTTTGCAAGTGGCCTTTACTCACTAAAAGGGCAGCTGTTGTTCAACAGCATTAATGGAGGATGACTGCTAACCCACTCAGTGCTCAGTGTCTACAATTACAATGGCACATATATTTCACCACCAGGCTGTAACAAATTAGGTGGTAGTGGTGGTGGTGGCTTTTTTTCCTGCTAAAATACCACTTTTGTGGCACTTTCAGATTTTCTTTTAGGATATCGGGGTGGGGTGGAGGGTGGAGGGTAGGGAGTGGGCTGGCTGATAGTGTAAGTTTCATGTTACATAACCACTGGACCCCTCCTCCCTTCCTCCCAACCCTGCCCTTCATCAAGAACAAAACATTCAACAGTACCAGGAAGAGACTGAGAAAGTAAACATGAAAAGTTGCTTTTTCTGATAGTGACACTCTGAAATCAGATACAGCTATTTGTGCTGGAACATGAAGACTATGGCACATACAAATGTGTGAATGTAATAAAAGCTGAATAAAACAGACATAATTTGCACGGGTTGCACATAACTGCTAAATGTAGCGTAAAATGAGCCAAAACATGAAAAATAAAAAAGAGAGTTCAAAATAACACTTGTTTAATACATAACAAAAACCAGACAAGCAAACGTTTAACAAATTCAACAAATATGTTGGTCAGAACTGTGCCCAATGCTCTGGTCAATTGATATGTGGTAGTACTTCAGACAACAGACATCTGACTTGACAAACAACAGCATGAATCTGAAGCTGACTGCAATCTGAGGGGTATTGTTTAGTGCATTTTTCATGTCTCTTGTTTGTAACATCTGAAGAACACTCATTTGTCAAACATTCATGAGTATGTTCCATATTATGTATTAAATAAGCATTACTTTGCTCCTTAAGTGCATTTACTTGTATTTTACTTTGTTTTCAGGAACATTTCAATCCATTCCACTTTTCTTTTTTTTTTTTGATATATTTTTTTATTTCCTTCCTCATTCTCTCTCTTCCATTCCACAGTTCCTTCTTTCTCTCATCTCCATTCTTTCATCAACATGATCTTTCTCTTTGCTGTACATTTCCGGATGCAAATTATCACATATTTTTTGTTGTTAATCATATTTGTACATGTTTGACATTATTGTAGTAAATAATCCGTGAAACGTATTAGAAACGAGTTATCTTTTTTATCGGCTTGAAAGGATTTGAGTGAGAGTTCAATGTATGCCGAGGAAAGGTTGTTTTCTTTTTGTTGGATATACACACATACACAAACAAACAAAAATCACTATTCACAATCCTCTGAGTTCTTACAAACTACAAGCACATAAAGGCAAACAAACACACCCGCTCACTCCACTCACATCCCCTCCCGTCCCTACCCACCCACACCCCCACTTTCTCTCTTCTTATGAATTAATAATACTTAAACAATATACATAATTATACAATATATAATAATGAAGTAATGTTTTCTCCGTGTGGTACCATGTGATAGCTGTTGTATATAACGCATAACATAATTGTGTTCACTGTAATGATCCTTCAAAATATAGATTTAAACAGACGTAAGCATTTCCCAGCTGAGTGTACACACCAGCACCGAAATCCCATCCATCAGTGTCTTTATATTTCTTTAACAATCAAAAGAAAGTTAATTATATGTTCTTCAGCCCGCTACCAATATGACATCGCTACACCACAGCCGTGCCCCGCCGACCAACCAACAAACCAACCTACCAGCTAAGTTGCCGATCGGCCTACGGGTCCCAGCCGCGGCATCGCCATGCCAGACAAACAGCGGGCCACAGGCTACAACCACACTCAATGATATTTGAATACCTTATGAAATTACCTACACATCCTGAACATATCCTCTCATGCACGTATTAAATCCAGGTATCTTATGATTTTGATTATCAATTTTCAAATAATACTTCATAATTGATCCAATTAGTGTTAAATTTTTGCAGATTCAATTGTACAGTTGCTATGTATTTTTCAAGATTATATCTTCTCTTTAGTATTTTTAGAAATACTGTTATTGAAGGCTTACATTTGTTTATTTTACAGCTAAAAATGTAGTATTTGGCTATCAGTATTATAAGATCGAATGTAGTATCAGTTGTGGAATTGTCATCTGCTCCAAATATTATTGTGTTTTCAGTCAGAGACAGATTATTCGCTATTAAACACTTTCCTTTTATTACTTCTTGCAATGATTTCCAGAAATCATTGACGTGTATGCATCTCCAGAACATATGTTCAATGCTGTCTTTTTCCTCTTCACAGAAACTACAGTTATAACTTTCTACTATTCCCATTTCTTTCAGAGCTACATTAGTTGCAATTATTCGATGCACTATTCTCATTTGCATCCATTTTAGCTTAATATCCTTAATTTGATGAATTTTTCTAAAACATTTCTTCCAAGGTATCTGTCTATTCAGCTTCTCCGTCCATTTTGCACAACAGTTTGGTTCCCAGTTATCTTTTACTATAATTCTGTAATAAGTTTTGGAACCTTTATCTACAGAATATATTTTCTTTAATGCTGTGCTGACTTCTGCTTCAATGTTATCTTTTATCTCATTCTCAAATCCTTGTTCCCTGATGTATCGTTTAATGGATAATATACACCCACCATAAGATAGGAAATCTATTTCAATGTTATACTTTGTTCTAAATTCCTCATGGGATAGTGAATCTCCATTTGCTTGAAACAAATCAGATACTCTAAATACATTTCTATTGTTCCAGTTTTTGTGTTTTATTAGTTTATTTCCTATTTTAAAATGTTCATTGTAAAGGATTGGTTCTGCAAGTAGTTCTCTAGCATTTTCTGGTTTTATTTTATAATAGAACTGCTTATACGACATGAATACATGTTTCCAGAAAACATTGTCTTGAGTGGTGATGCACAGATGGTTTGGAGAGTACTTCTCAATGTTCTCAATAATTGGGTATGAAAAGATCAACATGTCTCTCCATCTGTGTGTTGTTTGTCTCAGTCTTTTTATCCATGTTAATTTTAAAGCAGTGATGAGAGCATTTATGTCAGGTAGATTCAACCCACCATCCTGTACATCTTTAATAACTGTTTTTCGACTAATTCTGTCTTGTTTTTTATTCCATACAAACCAGTAACATAAGTCTTGTAATTCTTTAACAAATGTGTCAGGTGGATTTGGAAGCATCAACCATAGGTAAGTCAGTTTTGACAGAATTAATGATTTTAAGACAGCAATTCTTCCTAAAGGGGTAATGATTCTCTTTAGCCAAATTTTAAATAGTGCCTTCACTTCTATCATTCTATCTTTGTAGTTTCTTTTTTCCATGTGTGTTAAGTCCTGAGTAAACCAAATTCCTAATATTTTGAATTCTTTTGGATTCCAGATCATCTTTAAATGTTCCATATATCTTATTTCACTATGCTTTTGTCTTCCAAGCCAAATTACTTGTGTTTTCTCTTTGTTTAAGAATAAACCTGATGTTTTCCCAAACCTATCGAGAATCTCGATAGATTTTTCAAATGATTTCTTATTCCCTGTGTTCATCAGTTGAGTGTCGTCGGCAAATTGTGATATCTTGTGTTCTTTCTCCCCGATTTGTATACCTTCAATACTATTTTCTTCTTTGATCATTACGGATAATATTTCTGCACATAATACGAAGATATATGGTGAAACTGGATCTCCTTGCCTACAACCCCTTTCTATTGAGAACCATGGTGATGTTTGGCCATTTACGATAACAGTAGACTTAATGTTTTTGTAGAATACTTCTATCCATTTACATATATCTTTACCTAAACCTACAGCCTCCAGCACTTTGTGCATAAAATCCCAATCTAACGAGTCGAACGCCTTTTCGAAGTCTAAATTAATTAGCATCCCTGGGATATTATTTATGTTGAGATGGTGTATTATGTCATAAATTAACCTAATGTTACTACCTATGTATCTATTTGGGACAAATCCTGTCTGGTCTTCACTAATCAGTGATGGAAGGACCTTTTTAATTCTGTTAGCAATACAAGTGGAGCCAATTTTATATATAAGGTTTAAAAGTGAAATAGGTCTCCAGTTTTTTACATATTCTTTTGGTTTTCCTTCTTTGGGTATACAGATTATAATACCTTCTTTCTGGGTGTTTGATAGTTCGCCTTCTCTGAAACTTTCATTTAGAGCTCGGGTTACAAACACGCCGATTTGTTTCCAAAAAGATTTGAAAAACTCAGCTCCAAACCCATCCGATCCAGGGCTTTTTCCGTTCTTCATATTTTTCAACGCAATCCCTGCTTCTTCTATTGTTATTTCACCTTGTAATGATTTAGTCTGTTCTTCTGTTAGTTTCGGTATCTTATTCACCAAATCTTCAATATTGCATTTCACAGTTGATCTTTTTCGGTATAGATCCTCATAAAAATGTTTTACTGTAACTTTTATGTCTTCTGGTTTGTCCAGTATATTACCTTGTCCATCCAGTAGTTTTACAATTTGTTTGCTAATAAAGTTACGCTTTTCTAAACTGCAGAAATATTTACTAACCTTTTCCCCATCTGCAACCCATCTTGCTTTTGATCTTAGTAGTACACCATTCATAACCTTTTCTCTTAGTGATATCAGTTCTCTATTACTCTCTTCAATTGTCTTCAAATCCTCCTCTGATTTAAGTTCTTTACTCTCAATATCTTTAATAGTTTGCATAAGGCTGTTTTCTTTACATTGTGATTCTCTTTTTTTAATTGTGGCATACTGGATGGATTTATCTCTTATCTTCATTAGTAAGAAGTCAAGAAAGACCCGATCAGACACTGTTAGTTTAGGGTCTGAGCTGTTCGACTGGTTTTCATCTTGGCTATTGTTAGCATTAATATCATTCCCCTCATCTTTATCTGTGTATTCCTTTGTTATTTCTTCTATTAGATTATTTATTCCGTCTACATATTCTTTATCTTTTAGTAGAGATGTATTAAATTTCCAAAAAGTTTTGTGTTTAATCTCCTTTCCGAATTGAAGCTTTAGTGTAATCAGTGAATGATCAGATCTATAGCCTGGTAAAATGTCAGCATCTTCAAAATACCAGATTAAATATTCTGACAGAAGGAAGAAGTCTAGCCTACTTTGTTGCAAGGGGGTAGGTCTACGCCATGTGTATCTCCTACAATCCGGGTTGTTTTCTCTCCATATATCTGCTAATGACAAATCTTGTATCATATCCTCAACTGCTTTTTTAGCTTTTGGGTTATTTATGTGTTTATAATTGTAACAATCAATTTCCTGTTCTAGTACCATATTAAAATCCCCCACCACAATAACGTTGTTATTTTTGTACGTTTTAATCTTATTTGTGAGTTCCTCATAGAATGCTGGGTCGTCTTTGTTTGGTCCATAAACACTTACTAGCAACAGTTCCTTTTCATTTGTTGTAAATGATATGATGATAAAGTTACCCTGCATATCTGTTTCCACCTTATTTATTTTGAATTCGAAATTATTGTTAAATAGTATTGCTACTCCTCGAGCATTAGATCTGTATGAGGAGAAAAAGCAGTCATACCCCCATTCCGCTTTAATGCACTTTTCCGTATCTTTTTCAAAATGAGTATCTTGTAGGCAGTATATAGAGTATTGTTTTTTTCTTAAATAATGAAATATATCTCTTCTTTTCTGATAATTCCCTAGACCTTGACAGTTTAATGATGAAATTGTTAACATGTTTACCTTGTTACCTACTGAATCCATGGTGTTTTCCTTGTAGTCAAAAACATTAAATAAAAAACCATCAAGTGCCACAAGAGGAATAAAAGCAACAAACAGGAATCCAGTTCAATGTCACAAGGGCCAAGCAAAAAGGAGTATACTTTACAACAGCATGCATTTGAACAACCATTCCACTTTTCTTACTTACAAATGGTTAAAGCCATGGCAAAACTGAAATCAGCAATTCCCTTGAAATTGAATCACATGCAGCCTCAGAATGGCAGAAGGATAAAATGACCATGAACATGAAACCCAACTCACCAATCAAGTGCTAATGAGATCTGCAATACCCATTGCTCACAAAGACGTCACATAACACATGACAACACACAGTTATATATGCCTACCCCATGCATATACAAGTATTTTCGCCAATACACACTAAATACAACATCAACATACTATCATGGGCCATCACTCACCAAAGGAGAACCTGTTGCATTCCCTTGTGGAGAGGCCGTTCCCCTACAAACTGTGACACAGGAACGCTGGTGGAGGCACTGATATAGCTGCACACACACACACACACACACACATTTTCTTACTGAATCTTTAGCATCACAGTAAAACATGTCTTAAGAGTTTGGAAGCTAGAAGGCATTTAGAATACATGGACCTGGTAGGATGGCAGGTAAATGAGCCGAAGGAAGGCAGGTTGGAGGTAGATGCTAGATATGTCAGGTTGATAGGCAAATATGTTCATTGCTGGATATATTGAAAACAGATTTTTCATCAGAATAACTTAACTTTGCACTCTTTAAAATTCCATCACTAATTTTTTTTTTTTAAATGTGGTAATAATATGCAATTATCACAGAATGTTTACACTGACCTCAGGCCATACACTGGGAAGAATGAAAGCAATGTTCCCTAAGTTATATAAACATGTTTAATGTTTGACCCTTCACATATCACATTTCTGCATTTTCCAGTTACTGCCTTTGTTCCACATCTTCTTTGGGGAAAGTGTGAACCTTTCCCTGTTTCAAAACAACACAATCAGAGCAAAGCTACACTGTTTCTAGGAAAAATAACTGCTTGTAGCTAAATGGTCAAGCAAACAGCCTCTGTAGTTTCCCCTGGACTAAAGATTATATGTGCATAAAAAACATGTTGTCTTCTGCCAGCGTTTGAGCTTTAACAATGGCAGTGTGTAACCAACACACCCAAGCTCAGCTTAGGTACAAAGTAAATACACTGTCTTGGCCTGAAAATCATCATTATTAATTCTCTAATGCTTGTTTTCTCTTCTATACCACACACTCCACTCACCACAGAATGCTGGTGTCATGCCAGATGCGGCACTCACGGCAGAAAATGGTGTGATACACTGGCTTAATCTCCAGCTGGGCCTCTTCCTCCTCTTCCTCTTCCTGACCTCGGCTCAACTGCAATCACATCCCAGCTAACTTTTAGTACATCACTGCTAGGATTTGCAGCTTCTAAACACTTGCTTACAAGAAGGAAAAAAAGCCCAATGCAAAATGACTACACAACACTGGAAAGGGACAGTTGTCTAATTTATCAAGTTCTCACAGAAATGTTTTTCAAGGCACAATATTGACTACATTGTTACAGAGTTGAACCTAAAGTAAACAGACACATATGATTACCTAACAATTCAGGTAGCCACACTCCATCTGTGAAGAAACCCATATTCTAGAACACACCATAACTGAAGGCAATGTTTTCAGACATTGCTTCCTAAAACCACCATCCAATGTGGGCTTCAAGGTCCATGTAGTGTTCAGACTGATGTCAGGATCTTCACAGTGAAGAAAATGGTCAGTCATAAACATCAACAACCAAAAAATAGATGCGAACTTCTATAATACAGGGTATCTGAAGACATGTTAACTAGTAGCAAAATTCTGTGGTCTTCCAATTCAATCACAAAACCTTAGATTCGTTTTATGGTTTGATTTGATATTATGTATGGTGAATTTCTTTTGTGAAATAAAACATATATTCATACTACACTGTGTGTGTGCACTTTGCTTTTTTTTTCTCTTTCCCTTGAGTGACACATACTCAACCCACATCACTCCAAAACAAACCAGTTTTCTCCTTTTCCTTGTAGTGGACATACCTCTCTCCCAGTTCAAGTGCTTGAACATGGTTCAGCAGAATGTCCCCCTGAGTTGGCCTTTATTTCTGTTTTCCAGACTGCGCTTTCCCAGTCCAAAAATTTGAGAGAACTTCTGCGCTTTGCGTCTTCTTTTCAGTTTCCTTTACTGCAAGGCTCCTTGGTGAAACACAAGACTGATGTTTCCTCTCCACCGGTTGTCAGAGTTTCTCATTCCTGTCAATGAGTGGTTTCTTCGCTGGACTGGCATGGAGCCCGTGTCTTCTGCACTGGCTGCTTTCCCTCTGCCCATTGCAGTTCGTGCGAATGTTGGCTGTCGTCAACATGACACTCAGTGTTTTCTCTTCAGTGCGACGGTCAGCCAGTTTTGGCAAGCGTGGCAACCAATGCTCCTTGCCCCGTGGCTTCAGTCACGGTTCCGGGTGTGGCAGAGACAGGTCAGCGTCTCCACCCAGCATGCTCTTCTACCCCTATCCCTGAGCAAGCAGTTTTGGAAGAACAGCTGTCTTCTTTTGCTCCGTGCCGGCCTCAGAGGAAGAGGACCAATGTGAGTCACACAGGCTTGGGACACAACCTGACTGGCATCACTCAAGGGGGGTCACTTGTGCGAGCGGGCAATCCCCGGGTAACGTGAGCAAGGAGGACAGGTTGCATTCAGACCAATTTTGAGGCATGCAAGGTATGTATGAGTGTGAGCGGGAGTCGGAAAAGCATGATGATTTTGATGAAAATATTGATGGTTGTTTTGATGAGAAGGATATTTCTCCTTCTTCTGAATTCACTCTCACATGAGCTGCTATTATTAAGGCTTGATCAGTTTTTGCCAGAACCTTTTCTGAAAATTATTTTGATTCTCCTTCCCCTGTCACTCAGAAGACTAGGCTCTGTTCCTCCTTTTTTGAGGAAATTGGTTCTGAACATTCTGATTCTGTTCCTAGACTTTCTAAAAAGGTAGGGCAGTATCGTGAGTTCATGAACACAGCTCTTCTCAACTCCCATTTCGCTTGTTCTTGTGTTGTTGGCGGTTGAAGCTTTCATCTGGAAAACATTCCAATTATCAAGAAACACGGTCTTCTTTTCAGATGGAACATTCTAATCTCGATGCCTGTTACCTTCTGATTCCGGTTCCATCTAATGTGGACAAGTTTCTGACGTTTGTTTTTATCCATCTGTGCTGAGCTTGATTCAGTATGGTGATTTAGATATGGGAGCTGACAGTTGTCTTGATGATGTTCAACTCTGATATTTATACAGGAATTCACAAGAATAAAGGTCTTCTTTTGTAACCAACTCCGATGGATTTTTGTTTATGGCAAACATATACATTTGAAGGGACAAACTATCGTCTCGTTTCAAATTCTGGGGACGGCTAATGTTGTACATGGCCTCTCACTGGAATTTCTTCCAGTAAGGACCTTAATTATAACCTTGTAAATTTCTACCAGTTTTCTTCTCCTGCTGAATATTCTTCTCTTTCGGCATCCTTTTTTCATGGTCATGATTTTGTTTGCATGAATAATAATTTACGATTTCAGAAACTGAGGAAAGAGCACGCAGTTTTATCCTTTGTTGATAAAAAAACGGTCATACACACAAAACTCCACTGCCTGTCTATACAGGCAGTGTCCGCAGGAGTATCAGCCTGCGTACGCAGAAAGAAAGAAAAGAAAGAATCCTTTGTTCAGACCTCTTACTGGTGCCCTTTCACCGTTTGGGAATTCCCCTTCCGCGATCTCCTGGAGTTTTGTGGGAAAACTGAAAAAAAAAGCGAAGAAGAAAGAGATAAGAAGGAAAAAGAAAAATGAGAAAGAAGAAAAAAAGGACCTCAACGATTTCCTTTTAGCTCCCCTATTGATGATCATTACAATTGGACCAGTTCTGGACACTGAAACCCATTCATGTCTGCATCCCCTCAGTTACGGCCTCCTTTTTCTGGAAGGTGCCTTAGGGTGAGCACTCTTCTGTGTTCATCAGTTTCATAGTCTTCCTTTCTTTTGTACCAAGGAACTGGAACTAGTTGCAAAGTGAGATGACTGCAGGCGGAAATCTAAACAAATCTTAAATAAATGTTAGCGAACCGCTAAGAGAAACGTGGACAAACGAGACACAAGACAAAACACGACGCGTTTCGACCTCTTAGGTCTTCTTCAGGCAAGACACAAACAAATAGGGAATGCCAATCCCATGTCTCTCTCGTTCATAGTTGGTGATGGTTCCAATCTCTCTCCCCATTCAGAATATCTACTGATTCAGCCACGGACGTGGAGATGGCATGCCAATCCCACGTCTCTCTCTCTCCTTCCCAGTCTTATGTCTTGCAATGCCTCTCTGAACAAAGATGTTTCCACCCTTCATGTGTGGAGAAGACCATGGATGGCCAAAGACAATCCACTTTGAAGGTGTATGACAGTAAGTGGACATTTTTTTCCAAATGGTGCTTGCAGTCTCTCCAGCAGAAGTTGTGATCGAGGACACCACTCATTTTACAGAAGATCTACAGATATCTTGATGGAAAGCCAGTACTCTGAGGAGTTCTAGATCTGCTAATTGCAAAGATCTTTCATCTTATGGGCAGACATTGACAAGCCACGATCCCTTTTTGTCCAAAGTGATTTCTTTCCCTACACTGGAGTCCCCTAGACAAAGCTGGTGTCCTAAATGGAGCCTTCCCTTAGTTCTGGCCTCTGGGCACTTTGAGCCTATCACTGAATGCTCTGTCGGGAATCTCACTCTGAAAATTTGCTTTTTGATCACCCTGCCTTCTGCATGTAGGGTCAGTGAGATTCATGCCCTCTTCAGGGCCCCATGGTCCCTGCGATGGCATACTGATGACTCAGTATCCCTGTTCACATGTCCTACTCTCCAAGCCAAAACCTCCAAGCCCAAGAAGTGCCGCTGATGATTAACCTGCCACTGCTGGTCCCTTCTTCATCTGGTACCACTCCTGGACGTCTGAAGGTGGAGCAGGTTAACTGTCCTGTCAGAGCGCTGAAGGTCTGTCATCAGAGGACCGAGTCAGACTCCCATGATCTGCGCCTATGGCCTGGGAAACTTGGTGCCGCTGTAAGATCCCAGACGATAAGCTCCTGGCTTAGACAGGTCATCCACCAGGTTTACATCTTTGGACAGAAACCCCTTCCCCCAGAGAGGATATCAGGGCACATGAAGTCCGGGCTCTATCTGCCAGTCTTGACCTCAGGTGGAATATTGCGGTTACTGACATATTTCATTCAGCAGACTGGAAGACGATGACCACCTTTGGCAGGTTCTATCTCAGAGATATGGCTGAAGACATGGAGGCTCTGGACAGTTTGGGCGGAGCAGTTGTGGCAGGCAAGGCCAGCTTCCCAAGTAACCTCATTTTTGGCTGTATAAGTTGTACCAAAAAAAAAAGAAGGAAAACAGTCAAAAGGAACAATGATGAAAGGCAAGTTTTTCACTTGTATCAAGTCAGAGAGCCTCGGTTTTGGAACCTGCCAAAGTTCACTAAGACAACTGTAACCTTGGGCTTTGGGGGCTGTGACATAGGAGAGACGTTCACAATTATTGTTTAAAGCCATGATTCTTCTTCTTCTTCAGCGTACGCAGGGTAATACTCCCTCAGACACTCGCTGTAAAGACAGGCAAGGATTCATCCCGTCTACCTAACAAATGGAGTGGAATTTTTTGTGTATTACCGTTTCTTTTAATCCTGCCATTAAGGCAGCCATACTCCAACTTCGGGGCAGGTGCATGCTATGCGTAACGTGTCATCCATACCAATGGCCAGACTGGCCTTCTCTTCCGAAAGTTGGTGATGGGATTTTACGTGTGTGCAAGATGTTATGCGTGCGTTCACACACGGAACCTCAATTTACAGTCTCATTCAAAGGACTGTATGAGAAATGGAATCAGAACCAATGTTAACTCCGAGGGAAAAATCCCCCTGTACTGAAACAGCCCCGCAGAGATTCAAACCCGCAATGCCAGGATCACCAAAATTACGAGTCCAGCACTCTACCACTGGGCTATTCCGGCCCCCTAAAGCCATGATTCAGTACATCAGCCCACTCAGGACTTCCTCCAGCAGAACCCCATCATTCGGCAAGAAGGCCATCAAGAGTGACATTTGTGTGTGCAGTTTTAGTAGTGCCTGGTTAGTCTTTAATTCTTGTCGCCTTAAAAAAAAGATGGAGTTGGGCTTTCAAAAAAGAAAAAAAAAGTGAATGAGAGAGGGCACTTCCAGGAAGTTTAAAGAAATATTTACAAGCCCACTTACTTAACTTTTTGGCAACAAACTGATCTGGCCCTGGTTACTGCACTGACGAAGTTATTGTGAAGGCACATTGGTCAACTAATTTTGTGCTACATTTTGCATCTGAGTTTAACAATTACTAACCTACTACACATTGTTTGGGAACCTGTCTGTGCTTGGTTGTTTCAAGGGTCTTCTCCTTTTTTGATCCTGATTCATTTTAGCTTTAATTGTTCATTGCACACCAACCCTCAACTGGGACCGGGGGAGACACATCCCGCCACTGGTCTACAACTCCCTAGTTCGGTCACATGACATGAGCTCGACTCACGGACGTGCACACCGAACACAGCTCACCCCGTCAGTTGAACAGTGCTGATGAAGGCTGCCGGATGGTAGCTGAAAGCTCTGCTTTCGTCCGTCATTCTTGAGAGTCCAGGTACGAATGTTTAATCATGTCATCACCTCAAGAGTTAAAACTACCTCTTCCTCTTCTACGCGATTATGACCAGATAGTCATACAAACTTTTCGTGAACTGGAAAGGGAGAACAAACTATTGGCAAGATACCGGAACCATCTTCATTCTTCCTTGCACTGCAAACATCACAAAGTGCTACCAACAAGTTTGACCATTAAAACGTCAATAAAAGGCCCTGCAGCACAAAACATCATCTAAAGAGCTCAAGCTGCACTAGCAAACCTCGGAACAGGCCACATTACTGCCAAGATCGCATGGAGGACTTTGAGCAGAAGTCATTGTCCTCCTTCCATCCCCCCCCCCTCCCACCCATTACTGGGGACTCTACATGGATGACACTATGGCTCTGCTGAAGAAAGAAGTGGTAGAGGATTTCTCAAGCCATCTGAACAACCAGCATCCTGCCATCAAATTCACCCGTGAGGTGGAGGAAAACGGCAGTATCGCTATGTTGCACACCCGGATCACCAGAGAGGATGACTCCCTATCCTTCAAAGTGTACCAAAAGCCTACACACACAGATCAGTACCTCAAGTTTGACAGCCATCAACCACTGGAAAACAAACTGGGGGTGATCAAGACTCTTCGTCACTCAGCAAACACCATCTGTTCCACACAGACGAACCGCGAGGAGGAACTCCACCACCTCCAAGAAGTGCTCAGCGTCTCAGGGTACCATAAGTGGGCCTAGGACACTCCAGGGGGCAAGAAGATCTCTCCCCACCTCTCTACCAACAACCCAAGTCCCCGCCTTGGACAAGTCACCATCCCCTATGTCCGAGGTGTCACAGAAGCCCTTCTATGTAAGATCAGGAAAAACAGTGTGGGGGTACATGCTAAACCATACAACACCATCAGGAGCAAGCTTGTGGCCCCGAAAAACAAAATAGACAAACTGGACCAATCAGGGGCAATCTACCAAATCCAGTGCGGTGAATGTGATCAGTTGTATGTGGGTGAAACAGAAAGAAAACTGAGGTTCCGTGTCAAAGAACACAAGAGGGACTCCTCCCTGGTAGGGGAACACATGATCAACAGCTGACATGTGTTCTCCAGCGACATCAACGTCCTGGACCGGAAGGCCAGATGGTTCCAAAGAGGGGTGATGGAGGCCATTTACATCGCGGCCACCACACCAACCCTCAACCGGGACCGGGGGAGACACATCCTGCCATCGGTCTACAACTCCCTAGTTTGGTTGCATGATGCGAGCTCGACCCACGGACGTGCGCACCGAACACAGTTCACCCCATCAGTCGAACATGCTGAGGAAAGCTGCCGGATGGTAGCTGAAAGCTCTGCTTTCATCCGTCTTTCTTGAGAGTCCAGGTAAGAATGTTTAATCTTGTTCATTGCATAACAGAGAGCGTGAACAATCCTTAAACCTCCAGGAATCTTCATTTAAAGCTATTTAGGTTCTGGTGCCGAGCTCTGGAACGAGTTTGCAGGCACCCTTGAACTTGAGTTTGAACTTCTGGCTCCCATGTGGGATCCCACCATCCTTTTTGATATTCTGGCATTTGTCTGGACAGGTAAGCATGAAGAAAAGGATTTTTTTTTTACTAAAAGTAGTTTTATGATACACTTACCTGTTCAAACAGGCAGAACTGCCCTCCCTCCTCTCCACAATTGTGAAAAAGGATTGGGAGTGAAGGGAGTTGACTACGTGCCACTAAAGGGAGACCACTCATTTATTCCTGTAGGTTGAGTAGAGTGGACTTTCCGCTCTTCACATGATTTTTTTCTTGGGGGGAGGAGGGGGGTTGGGGAGTAATCCTGATGTTCCACATAGCAGGAGAAAAGGTGTTCGTTTGGACAGGTATGTATATCATAAAACTACTTTTAGTTGGAAAAATCCAATTATTTTTCAACCACTGTTGCACATAATCTTTTAAATTTTGAAAAGTATGTGAAGAACTAGACCAGATCAGTAACAAGCTTGCATTCTGACAGAAACTGCCATTGTTGAGTTCGTTAAAGTCACTGTAACTCCAACATTTGATGATCAATATTTTCTGCAGTTCTTTTTTCTTTGTGATGAGTGTACACTATGCTGCTTACATAATGAGCAAAAAAAATTAATATTTAAAGAAACCATACTTAGCTGATTGATCATTTCCCATGTCTCATAGTCATTTCCCAGGATCAATGAGGTCCATACATACAAACTATGTTAAAAAAAAGATTGTTATTACAAAAAAATCACAATCTAGACATGAGACATGTTTTGTTCCAGTTTTTTGTTGTAATTCTGGAAACCAGTACCCAAATATCACAAGTTTCAAAATGGAGTGACTGAGGGCGGAGAATGAAGCAAAATTTAGAAAGAGAGGGGGTTAGTTACCGCCAAGGACACTGACAAACAAAGCACAGGACAAGACGCAATGCATTTCGACCTCTTGGGTCTTCTTCAGGCAAAAAAACTGATCACATTTAACATTTAGGACAGTACAAACAAAGAACGAAGAGTGACTTATCTGTCCATGTGTTCAGAAAAAATGGCCGCCAGACGGAAACGAAAGAGGGGATTATGGGAGAGGAAAAGGAGGAGGGGCAGGTGGGGGGAGGGGGAGGGAGTGAAATGATGGAACGATGTCCTGTGCTTTGTTTGTCAATGTCCTTGGTGGTAACTAACCCCCTCTCTTTCTAAATTTTGCTTCAAATATCACAAGCTGATCTTGTGCCTAAGAAAACTGATATGGCAGTTTGGTTAATGTTATATCAAAAAGCTATGACAGTTAAAAGGTTAATGTGAAAGGTGCAGACATAAATACTGTAACTACCATAAAAAGTCTGTGGACACACAACCTGCCATCAAAATCTGGATCAAAACTGACTTTTGTCCAAAAAAGTTAGCAGCAGCCCTGGAAGAGCAAAAGCCAGACCTTACCTTGAGTGATTCTAGTTTGACAGTGACAGTGTCCCCCTGTCTGAAAGTCTTGTTCCCAAAACTGGTCTGTTTGTTGTATTGTCCCAGGCGATCGTAATTGGGGATCTCCACGGCTGGCCCCGGGTACACCTGAATATAGGACTCTGACCCTCCTTCCCTACAGAATAAAGCAACATTAAATTTCAACAGGTCAAACCCACCTGTAACTGAATACTGAAAAAAAAAACAACAACAGGAAAACACAGATTCTTAGAAGAAAAAAAAAAATTTGTACTCACCTTTTCCATGGCCCAAAGTACAATTTGGGTGTAAAGGTTAAGTGTTCAAATCGGAACAGATGACAAATTCTTTAAACAAAGAAAAACATGAATCTTTATATTGCTAATTCTAAGATTGGAAGCTATGAAATGTTTACACACATAACATGTTACAAAATTATCACCTTTTCATTAAAGATTAATTTTGTACGCCATGCTCACCAAATAAATTAAAAACTGCTCCACAAAATGCCAAGCAAAACAACAGTTCACAAAATGCCAAACAAAATATCAATACAAAATTAAATAAATCATGATAATAATTGTAATAGCAATAATAATAATAATAATGATAATGATAATAACAACAATAATAATAATAATAATAGTAGTAGTAATACCAATGATAATAATATGAAATTGAGTAAAACAATAAATCCTGCTTCACTACTACTAAGCAAACTAATAAAATAAACATAAAGAAACAACATATAGTAGTAGTAGTAGTAGGCATCCGTCAGTCATAGAGTATAACTGACCTAAGATTAGCTATCTATCTAGGCTGTTTGCTCGACCCGAGCAGCGTCGCCTGTGGCTACAGAGACCGATGCGAGAGTGGCAGTCTCTGTTGCAGCATCACATCTGTATGCTGATACTGGTTTGTTGGCTGTCATCCCCTTTCTGCAGGTTTGTTTTTTCTGCTGCAGCAGCTGTCAGTTTGTCTTCCCCAATCTGCAGCTGTTTCTTGAGAGTGCTTCTCCAGCTGTTGCAGTATGCAGGTCCTCCCAGGACTCAAGTGTTGATCTCAAGCGCCTTCATGTCTCTTTTGCAAATGTCTCTGTATCTCAGCTGTGGATGGCCAATGCTTCACTGCCCTCCACAGAGGACCTCTTTTGGAATGCAACCATCCTCCATGTGGCAAACGTGGCCCAGCCAACGCTGTCTCAGCAGGGTATACACGGTAGGGAGGCCAGTGCGAGACAGAACTTCTGTGTTGGTCACCCTGTCTTGCCAGGAGATGCCGAGTTTATGCTTTTTTCTCCTGGCGAGCATGTGTGGTCCATGTCTCACTGCCATACAGCAAGGTGCTGAGAACGCAGGCATGATACAAAGTAACATAATGAACATAAAGAAACAACAATAACAGCATATTAATAATTACTGATTAAACTAATGTTAAAAAAATTAATAAACTCCAGTTGAAAAACTACACAGAAAGGAAATTCACACTTACATCTTCTGTAAGCAAACCGGTGTCACTAATGTGTCGAAGTTGGTGCAGGACACCTCATCGAATGTGGTGGAATTGAGTGGCACCACTCGTTGATTTCTCACTGATTCATTGCTCGACACCTCACAGCAAGGTCGAAGGAAAGTGCGTATGGTCTGAACACAAAATCAGCTCATTTAAAATTTAATCTATAAGCAGATTACAGGGCATTATGGCATTTTTTTTAATTCTCAAACTTACCTGATCAAAATAGAGCTCTTAACCTACACAGCATGGAAAAATCCTTACTATAATACCTACAAAAAAGGGAGCTAAACTGTGCACCTTTCATGCTCCTTCTGTTGAGATATTGCCCACTCTCATGCCGTGCTGACTCTCTGCTCAGTCTCTCTCTCTCTCTGCAACACACTCACATTCTACACACACACACCCTGGAACACATTTGTCACATCTGAGGGTCTTCCCCTCCTTCCGACAGAGTCCGACTAGACCCCGTCCACAGCCACAGCCCGGTTGGCCCTGCCGCAGCCCCGGCACCAGCAATCCACAGGGAGCAGTCAATGTCAAGTCATCTAGAGGCAACCCACCGGAGGAGACACTGCACTGCTGCCGAGTCACTTTGGTGGTGTTCAGTGGCGCCTGTTCTGATCTAACATACGCAGGACACCACCTACTACGCCCCCTACTGACGCAATAATTGCTTAGTCGCGGAGCTGGCGTGAGTGAGCTCTCCCTCCGGAGGGCGCCACCACGTTCGTCCAACAACAGCCCACATGGACTCGCTGATACCGGTGACCCTGACGGAACCATACCAAGGCCACAGACGTGGAGAGGACATCGAAATTGAGGTCACCATGAGAGCAGGGCATGAAGGACCACAGAATTTGAGACATTTCTTTTTTATGCTGATTGATGAGAGATGAGGATGATTAAGAGGATGATTAAGATGATGCTATGGATTTCCATTTCGGTCTGAGACTACATGACAGGGCTGTACTCTACACTTCCTTTCATAATATATCCCGGCGTCAACCTGGCCCGAGAGATACAGGCACCTGCAGTGTTGGTCAGGAAATTTGAGCAACACTCTCAGAAACGCATCCATTAACTCACTGGCGCCTCGTTGATCACCTGGCGGGCGACGGGTTCAGTGCTTGGCATTGACGCGTCGCCCGCCAGGTGATTGACGATTTACTCGAATTTTCACATGTAACTGTGCAGTCTAAGGGAAACAATTTTGGTATCTACAGAAAGCTGAGGATTTCCTCTACTGGGTGGTACTCTCCCTAAGTGTATATCTCACGTTTAATTCTACTTTTTCGCTCATATTATGGGATAGCTGGAGATAACTCTGGCTGCCCATGTTCATCATGTTGTCGGCACCGAAGCATCAGCGAGAGGTAGCGAACAGAAACATCTTATTTCAAGAAGTACTTGAAAGAATAATGGAAGAAGGATCAAATGAAGAACTGGAACTGTTTTCCGAACTTGTCGAACTTTTCCGAACTGTTTTCCGAACTTGCCAAATCAGACAGAGAGGATATGAGTGACGATGGTGAGTTGCACAAACCAAATGATGATGAAAGTTTTGCATTTTTTCTTCAAATATGTGACAGCAGCACTCTGTTTGAAGTCTGGACCATGCACACAGCTGTGTGTGTGAAAGATACATTGTTTTTATGTGTTTACTACACATTGTGTTTACTACAGTTATGATCATATTGATTTTTCATCCATATCTACGTGGAGAAAAAGTTTTTGCCGATAGCTGTTTTCCTAAACTTTTCAAACCAGTGGTGAGTGACATGTGTACTGAGCACAGGACTGTAGTATTTTTTTTCTAAAAGAACATGATTTGAAGTTTTCAAAAACATAATATTTATTGTTGTATTCGGTTTGGTTCTGTCTGTATATTTTTTGTAAAAATACCCAAAATAGTGCGTCACAGTGTGTCGCGGTTGTGGCAGAAAGCTGCGTCTGCTTTGAGTTAAGTGGATGAAACTCGACTGTGTGGTCCCAGTCTTCCCAACTGAGTCCGCAGCAAACTCAACTCTGGGTAGGAGCCGGTTGGGGCAGAAAAACCCACATGACCCTGATGGGATTCGAACCCACAACCTCCCAGCCAGGAGTCCGCGATGCTAACCACTTCGCCACGGCGGCTGGTATATTCAATAAATAATAATTGTCAAGCTATACCCTTGCTGTGGGTTGACGTGTTATACTGTCACCAAAAAGAACAACTATACTTAATATCATGGCAGCAGTAAACAACAAGGAACTGTCTTGTGACTTGTTTGTCCAGGTTTCTCTTGGTGGTTCGCTAACATTTATTTAAGATTTGTTTTGATTTCCGCCTGCAGTCGTCTCACTTTGCAAGCAGATCTATAAGTCAAAAATATCAACTTTTTAAAGCTCAGGTAGCACTCTTCCGGCACCGCCATGACTGTTTACATCTTGCCTCAGTACTCATAAACCTGAAGCTGACTCCTCATGTTTGCTCTGAAAGCGATCATAAAGCACTTGTACAAAGGAGTGCTGGTGTATCGGATGTCAATTGGATGTCAAATGGTGTGCAGACAACCTGGAAGATACATTTAGACTCGGTGAACAATGTTAAAAACAGTACTTCAGAATAAAAATAAAACATAAACAAACAAAACAAACCAAACAAACAGGCAACAAACACAAATTAACCCACATCCTTCTGTTAGTAGGTGATGAAGGTCACCACAGATACAACTCTTATACCCTAACAGAAAAGAAGCAAACAATCCTGAAACCTTCCCACAGAAATTTTGTGAAAAATTTGAACCTGCTGACCACTTCAGAGCCTGTGGGTTACATCCGACAGGGTTCACACACAGCAGGATGAACCATCTGACAGGGCTCACACACAGCAGGATGAACCATCTGACAGGGCTCACACACACCAGGACGAACCATCTAACAGGGCTCACACACAGCAGGATGAAACATCTGACAGGGCTCACACACAGCAGGATGAACCATCTGACAGGGCTCACACACAGCAGGATGAACCATCTGACAGGGCTCACACAGAGCAAGATGAACCATCTGACAGGGCTCACACACAGCAGGATGAACCATCTGACAGAGCTCACACACAGCAGGATGAACCATCTGACAGGGCTCACACACAGCAGGATGAACCATCTGACAGGGCTCACACACAGCAGGATGAACCATCTGACAGGGCTCACACACAGCAGGATGAACCATCTGACAGGGCTCACACACAGCAGGATGAAACATCTGACAGGGCTCACACACAGCAGGATGACACATCTGACAGGGCTAACACACAGCAGGATGAACCATCTGACAGGGCTCCACACAAGCAGATGAACCATCTGACAGGGCTCACACACAGCAGGATGAACCATCTGACAGGCTCACACACAGCAGGATGAACCATCTGACAGGGCTCACACACAGCAGGATGAACCATCTGACAGGGCTCACACACAGCAGGATGAACCATCTGACAGGGCTCACACACAGAGCAGGATGAACCATCTGACAGGGCTCACACACAGCAGGATGACCATCTGACAGGGCTCACACACAGCAGGATGAACCATCTGACAGGGCTCACACACAGCAGGATGAACATCTGACAGGGCTCACACACAGCAGGATGAACCATCTGACAGGCTCACACACAGCAGGATGAACCATCTGACAGGGCTCACACACAGCAGGATGAACCATCTGACGGGCTCACACACAGCAGGATGAACCATCTGACAGGGCTCACACACAGCAGGATGAACCATCTGACAGGGCTCACACACAGCAGAGATGAGAACCACTGACCCAGGGCTCACACACAGCAGGATGAACCATCTGACAGGGCTCACACACAGCAGGATGAACCATCTGACAGGGCTCACACACAGCAGGATGAACCATCTGACAGGGCCCACACACAGCAAATGAACCATCAGACAGGGCTCACACACAGCAGGATGAACCATCTGACAGGGCTCACACACAGCAGGATGAACCATCTGACAGGCTCACACACAAGCAGGATGAACCATCTGACAGGGCTCACACACAGCAGATGAACCATCTGACAGGCTCACACACAGCAGGATGAACCATCTACAGGCTCACACACAGCAGGATGAACCATCTGACAGGGCTCACACACACAGGATGACTCTGACAGGGCTACACACACAGGATGAACCATCGACTGGGTCACCACAGCAGGATGAACATCTGACAGGGCTCACACACAGCAGGATGAACCATCTGACAGGGCTCACACACAGCAGGATGAACCATCTGAGCCAGGGCTCAAACACTGACAGGTAAACACATGACAGGCTCACACAGCGGATAACCACGACGGACTACACACAGCAGGATGAACCATCTGACAGGGCTAACAGCAAGATGAACCATCGACAGGCTCACACACAGCAGGATGAACCATCTGACAGGGTACACACAGCAGATGAACCATCGACAGGGCTCACACACAGCAGGATGAACCATCTGACAGGGCCACACACAGCAGGATGAACCATCTGACAGGGCTCACACACAGCAGGATGAACCATCTGACAGGGCTCACACACAGCAGGATGAACCATCTGACAGGGCTCACACACAGCAGGATGAACCATCTGACAGGGCTACACACAGCAGGATGAACCATCTGACAGGGCTCACACACAGCAGGATGAACCATCTGACAGGGCTCACACACAGCAGGATGAACCATCTGACAGGCTCACACACAGCAGGATGAACCATCTGACAGGGCTCACAACAGCAGGATGAACCATCTGACAGGGCTCACACACAGCAGGATGAACATCTGACAGGGCTCACACACAGCAGGATGAACCATCTGACAGGGCTCACACACAGCAGGATGAACCATCTGACAGGGCCCACACACACCAGGATGAACCATCTGACAGGGCTCACACACAGCAGGATGAACCATCTGACAGGGCTAACACACAGCAGGATGAACCATCTGACAGGGCCCACACAGAGCAAGATGAACCATCTGACAGGGCTCACACACAGCAGGATGAACCATCTGACAGAGCTCACACACAGCAGGATGAACCATCTGACAGGGCTCACACACAGCAGGATGAACCATCTGACAGGGCTCACACACAGCAGGATGAACCATCTAACAGGGCTCACACACAGCAGGATGAACCATCTGACAGGGCTCACACACAGCAGGATGACCCATCTGACTGGGCTCACACACAGCAGGATGAACCATCTGACTGGGCTCACACAGCAGGATGAAACATCTGACAGGGCTCACACACAGCAGGATGAACCATCTGACAGAGCTCACACACAGCAGGATGAACCATCTGACAGGGCTCACACACAGCAGGATGAACCATCTGACAGGGCTCACACACAGCAGGATGAACCATCTGACAGGGCCCACACACAGCAGGATGAACCATCTGACAGGGCTTACACACAGCAAGATGAACCATCTGACAGGGCTCACACACAGCAGGATGAACCATCTGACAGGGTTCACACACAGCAAGATGAACCATCTGACAGGGCTCACACACAGCAGGATGAACCATCTGACAGGGCCCACACACAGCAAAATGAACCATCTGACAGGGCTCACACACAGCAGGATGAACCATCTGACAGGGCTCCACACACAGCAGGATGAACTATCTGACAGGGCTCACACACAGCAGGATGAACCATCTGACAGGGCCCACACAGAGCAAGATGAACCATCTGACAGGGCTCACACACAGCAGGATGAACCATCTGACAGGGCTCACACACAGCAGGAGAACCATCTGACAATGCTCACACACAGCAGGATGAACCATCTGACAGAGCTCACACACAGCAGGATGAACCATCTGACAGGGCTCACACACAGCAGGATGAACAATCTGACAGGGCCCACACACAGCAGGATGAACCATCTGACAGGGCTCACACACAGCAGGATGAACCATCTGACAGGGCTCACACACAGCAGGATGAACCATCTGACAGGGCTCACACACAGCAGGATGAACCATCTGACTGGGCTCACACACAGCAGGATGAAACATCTGACAGGGCTCACACACAGCAGGATGAACCATCTGACAGAGCTCACACACAGCAGGATGAACCATCTGACTGGGCTCACACACAGCAGGAATGAAAACATCTGACAGGGCTCACACACAGCGGGATGAACCATCTGACAGGGCTCACACACAGCAGGATGAACCATATGACAGGGCTCACACACAGCAGGATGAACCATCTGACAGAGCTCACACACAGCAGGATGAACCATCTGACAGGGCTCACACACAGCAGGATGAACCATCTGACTGGGCTCACACACAGCAGGATGAACCATATGACAGGGCTCACACACAGCAGGATGAACCATCTGACAGGGCTCACACACAGCAGGATGAACCATATGACAGGGCTCACACACAGCAGGATGAACCATCTGACAGAGCTCACCAGAGCAGGATGAACCATCTGACAGGGCTCACACACAGCAGGATGAACCATCTGACAGGGCTCACACACAGCAGGATGAACATCTGACAGGGCTCACACACAGCAGGATGAACCATATGACAGGGCTCACACACAGCAGGATGAACCATCTAACAGGGCTCACACACAGCAGGATGAACCATCTGACAGGGCTCACACACAGCAGGATGAACCATCTGACAGGGCTCACACACAGCACGATGAACCATCTAACAAGGCTCACACACAGCAGGATGAACCATCTGACACGGCTCACACACAGCAGGATGAACCATCTGACAGGGCTCACACACAGCAGGATGAACCATCTGACAGTGCTCACACAGAACAAGATGAACTATCTGACAGGGCTCACACACAGCAGGATGAATCTCTGGATGACTTTGTCAACCATGCAAAGCTCCTGGCAAGAAGGTGTGACTTCACATAATCTGAACTGAATTAATGCATCTTGCGACACACACACTCACATGCAAACACATGCACAATATTGAATATTCATTGCTCACAAGAACTTTGGTAAATCAATTAACAAATAGACTCCATACAAAATGTTACTATTTATTCTTAAAGTAAAATAGCGAATGAATCAACATTAACTCTAGTGGGACGAAGGGCTCCAATCAGGGCCCCAACTTGCACACGTTTCGGATGAAAGGCCCTAATCGGGCTTTTGCATGATTTGAATTTTTGGAGTGGCACCTACCTCGCAGATGACAAGTTACTCTAATTAGAATATTCATTTTACCTTTCCCCTTTCAAAAGCAACCAATGGTTGCAGACATCTTCGCTGAGTGAGTGAGCCACAGGGTGTTTTTGCAAGTCACTGTCTAGGTGTTCAATGCGTGTCAACAATGGTGTCTCAACTAAGTACTCCTCAACAGCGAAACCCCAAGAGAAGTCGTTGTAGTCAGTGTTTCATGGCCTTAGAAGTGTTAGAATTACCTCAGACTGAAGATTCAGACACCGAGGAAGACTTTGACGACAGTAATGAGGATTTGTATTGAAAGTGCAGGCAAGTGTATTTCAGATTCTGAACTCAAACTGGCGGCACTGATAACTGAGGCAAGTGATGGAGTGAAGAGGGTGGTGGTGATAACGACTGCGCAGCACAGGCCCAGCAGAGAGGTGAGTGATGGAGTGAAGAGGGTGGTGGTGATAACGACTGCGCAGCACAGGCCCAGCAGAGAGGTGAGTGATGGAGTGAAGAGGGTGGTGGTGATAACGAGTGATGGAGTGAAGAGGGTGGTGGTGATAACGACTGCGCAGCACAGGCCCAGCAGAGAGGTGAGTGATAGAGTGAAAAAGGTGGTGGTGATAACGACTGCACAGCACAGGCCCAGCAGAGAGGTGAGTGATGGAGTGAAGAGGGTGGTGGTGATAACGACTGCGCAGCACAGGCCCAGCAGAGAGGTGAGTGATGGAGTGAAGAGGGTGGTGGTGATAACGAGTGATGGAGTGAAGAGGGTGGTGGTGATAACGACTGCGCAGCACAGGCCCAGCAGAGAGGTGAGTGATGGAGTGAAGAGGGTGGTGGTGATAACGACTGCGCAGCACAGGCCCAGCAGAGAGGTGAGTGATGGAGTGAAGAGGGTGGTGGTGATAACGACTGCGCAGCACAGGCCCAGCAGAGAGGTGAGTGATGGAGTGAAGAGGGTGGTGGTGATAACGAGTGATGGAGTGAAGAGGGTGGTGGTGATAACGACTGCGCAGCAAAGGCCCAGCAGAGAGGCGAGTGATGGAGTGAAAAGGGTGGTGGTGGTAACGACTGCGCAGCACAGGCCCAGCAGAGACGTGAGTGATGGAGTGAAGAGGGTGGTGGTGATAACGACTGCGCAGCACAGGCCCAGCAGAGAGGTGAGTGATGGAGTGAAAAGGGTGGTGGTGGTAACGACTGCGCAGCACAGGCCCAGCAGAGAGGTGAGTGATGGAGTGAAAAGGGTGGTGGTGGTAACGACTGCGCAGCACAGGCCCAGCAGAGAGGTGAGTGATGGAATGAAGAGGGTGGTGGTGGTAACGACTGCGCAGCACAGGCCCAGCAGAGAGGTGAGTGATGGAGTGAAGAGGGTGGTGGTGGTAACGACTGCGCAGCACAGGCCCAGCAGAGAGGTGAGTGATGGAGTGAAGAGGGTGGTGGTGATAACGACTGCGCAGCACAGGCCCAGCAGAGAGGTGAGTGATGGAGTGAAGAGGGTGGTGGTGATAACGACTGCGCAGCACAGGCCCAGCAGAGAGGTGAGTGATGGAGTGAAGAGGGTGGTGGTGATAACGACTGCGCAGCACAGGCCCAGCAGAGAGAGAATGTGCCTACCATGACAGAGGAAGAGTTTTTGCGGTTCACGATTCAAGACTGGCATCAAGATTTTCGATTTGTTCCTGCTGTGCCACCTTTCATTGGTGAATATGGCTCACTCACATCACATGAATGCGACATCCCTTCCAGGTTTTGTAAAACGCATTGTCTGCCACCATGTGGTAAAGTCTAGGTTTTCTGGCAAGGTGTATACACTTTATTTTGTTATCATCCTATTACTGTTTGTTTGTTTGTTGTTGTTTTTATACAATCACACACACACACACACACACACACACACACACACAAATCTTATGAAAGTAATGACAGTGATAATTATAGCATATTGACATATTTTCAGGAGACATCATGGGTGAGTAAAATAAAAAGAAAAGCAGATTTTAGACAGATAATGATTTATTGTGCTGTTGTGTCAGGTGCTGTTGCTGTTCTGCAATGGATAGATAGGAAGCCAGTCCATGTCATCACCACCAAGATAAACCCCCACACCAAGACAGATGTGACCATAAGCTGTGGGCAGTTCAAGAAACCTCTGGCTGTCCAGAACAAAAGTCAGAACATGGCTGGGGTGGACAAAAGTGACCAGCAGAGGCGCCGCTAAACAGCAAGACCATGAAGTGGTGGAAAAAGCTTTTCTTCCACCTCTTCACCCTGACCCTCATCCTGTGTGGCAAACATGCTTTCCTTTTCAGATTGTAAAAAGTCATTTTGATTATTGGTATAGCAAGCAAGCCAGTGTGTGCTCAGTGTGATGGTGTTGGTTTTTAGTTTCTTCTTCTTTTTTTGTGACCCTCATCCTGTGTGGCAAACATGCTTTCCTTTTCAGATTGTAAAAAGTCATTTTGATTATTGGTATAGCAAGCAAGCCAGTGTGTGCTCAGTGTGATGGTGTTGGTTTTTAGTTTCTTCTTCTTTTTTTTTCTTATTTGTGTTGGTGTCAATATTAGCAGATCATAAAATGCCCTGAAGGCTATATTATGAATCAAAAATCATATTTGGACATTTCTAGGTTTATTTTGTGAGTAAACAGACTGTTTCAAAGACATCGTGCTTCCCTGGATACATACACTAGACATCTACCTGTGTCAATTCAGATTGGAAAAAAAAGTATATTTTTCACCTGGTTCTAGAAGATGAAAGATGAAGGTAGGAAGTTTGATATTTTCACTGCAACTAACTCAATGTTTCTAACCAGTTCTGAAAATTTCATGTCCTTTCTTCTAACATTTTTTTCTTCAGTGATTTTTTTTTTTTACCAACCCTTACTGATGGTCAGTCCCATGGGAAAGTAAAGGGGAAAACTGCCAGTACCAAGTGAATTAAACCAATGGTTGTCTGCAGAGTCCTGATATTACAGTTCACATTTATTCACCTGTAAACATACAGCTTAAATTACAAACATTGCAACTAATCTTAATTATACTACAAACTGAATTCTGCAGATCACCTCAAAAAGTGTTGTGTCTGTTGGTCCATCCGTGTGTATAAGCTTGTCTGTGTGCAACAGCTTGTTTGAGTATTTTCTGCTCTACTTCATGATTTGTTTGCTTTCTTTAGGTTGTTTATTAATTGTAGGTAACTGGAAGTAACAATACAGGTGCTTACTTATGCACTGCTCCTTGTTGTTTTCACCAGGAGTGTCAAAGAACCCAAACCAAACTGGTGACACTCACCCACAGTTCATCGGCACAAGATTTGCAGATTCCACAGTCCTTACATCCAGTCACCTTGGTGCCACAAGCAGACTGCCGCAGGCGCTCACATGGTATACCCGAGTACTGACAGCGACTGCTATGCTCACAGCACAGGTTGCACAGTGTGCAGATTGTCTGACGATCATCTTCATCCAACAGGGAATGCCAGTCATGGATACAGCCAATGGACGTGTTCACTGCAAACATTGTTGTAATGGTAATGATGATAGTCCAGTGAAAGGCTTTGTTTTATGAACTTGAGATAATTTGAAAAAGGAATCGTTCCCACATCCATTTTCAGATCCACAAATAGACATACATACAAGAAACCATCAGAAGTGTTTGAAAAGAATTCTTACCTGATCAGCCTATAGTTATCTTATTTGATAGAGAAATGCCCTGACTTAATGTAGATTCTTTGAAGGAACTGAAATCACTCTCCTTCCATGCTTCTTCGTATACTTGGCTTACTTTTTATCACAACAGCATTACTTTCATCATCTTGATGGTGAACTTGAATCAGTGTGCCTGACCATTGTCCATAAAGTGGGTGGTGTTAGTCATTTTTGTTTGGTGAGGGTAAATAGTTCTAAAACCATATTTCAGTAAGAAAATATCTTTTTTCTCTATTTACCTTGACCACATGGGCTGTGGAAGGAAGAAGAGCACAAACATCAGCCTTAGAGAAGCAGCTGCTCTCTACAGGCCTATGCTTGTCTGACCACTCCAAGAATTAAGGTTTTTATTGTTTGGGGTTTAACAGTACTTGAACTGGACAGATGACCTGCTTCCCTTCAGGATACCTTGGGCGCAGAGAGGGATTCAGAGGAGTAAAGTGGTGCAGAGAGGGATTCAGAGGTGTAAAGTGGCGCAGAGAGGGATTCAGAGAGGTAAAGTGGCGCAGAGAGTGATTCAGAGGTGTAAAGTGTTGTCCTGACACAGGGAGTTGTATCACTGCATGAGTCCTGTAATCTGGATCTTCATGACAAACACTGGTTGCCGATTGTTTGATCAGAGTGCAAACAGGTTTGTGTGTGGTATGCCACATCCCTGATACAAGGCCTTGAGGCCCTCCTTGATCAGAATCCATTTTTTAAAGACAGAATTTACTCCAACAGCGAAAAAAACTGTCAGGTTACCAAGTCTGTACCAGAATACACTTCACAGAGAGAAAAGTAAATTTGAAGAGCCTTGCCCAGTTTCAAAAGGGAGAAGGCCCACTGATTCTTGGATCTAGAGTAGTCATTGCTATGTTTTGCATGTAGACCATAAATGTGCATGTGTCTGAACAGATGACAAAGGCCTTGAAACTATAGGCATGGATCCACCCAGAGAGTAACTGCCTTTGGAGATTATGAGATTAACGTTCTATGGGCCAGAAGCCCTTGATAGCAAGCTGTTTACTGACTGAAGTCTGCATGGTGTCAGTGTGCAAGGTTTCTGTCAACAGGACTTTAATGAATACCAGTCATAATATCTTGGGAAGGCCAGCCAAGATAACACCCACCCCATCCCCAGCCAGAGGTGCTTACGTCTGTAATAGTGGGTCAACAATGCAGGGGCATACCTCATGGCACAGCCAGGTCCAGTCCCCCAGTGGCAAAAACTCAGCCTACAAAACCAGACGCTAAAAAGGGTGGCCAAACTGGATAATTGGGGTTCCAGCATGAGCTCAATCGTCACCAGGGTTTTCCTTGCAGAGAAGGCAGACACATTAAAGTCAGTCTGCACTGTCATCCAACTTCTGACCCAGGGCAGAAAGAGACATACGAGTCCACACTGTACATTTCAAGGTGCACTAAATCCTGAAAAACAACAGCAGCAACAACAACTACAACACCACCTTTATCCAGTTTTTCCACACTAACAGACCAGCTGACAAGGTTGAGGAAAGGGTCAGACACAGGACTGAAAACGCGCAAGTACTCCTAAACTGGAAGTTCTAATTGCAAAGTGAGGTGACTGCAGGCCGAAATCTAAACAGATTTTAAAAGTTAATAACAGTGCACCACAAAAAAAAAAAAAAAATGCAGACAAACGAATCACAAGACAAAACTGACTGACTGAAACCAATTTATTGTCAGATTAACTCATGGCTGTATAAGACAAAACATGAAGTGGATTCAACGTCCATTTTGTGCTGAAGTGGATGAAGATAAGTGATTGCTCGTTCATTTTCATTGTCCTGAGTGTTTTGTATCTTGCCTGAAGAAGACCTAAGAGGTCGAAACGCGTCATGTTTTGTCTTGCGATTCGTTTGTCTACCGTTTTTTTGTGGTGCGCTATAACTAACATTTAAAATCTGAAGTTCTTGGCAGCTGACTTTCTTTTTTTTAATGAAATATGTACCTTCTGATTGCAGACCTTTGACTTTGCAGGATTACTCCAGAACATCAAGAAAAACAAGCAGCATTGAAAATCAACATAAAAATCAACATCTTGCTGTAGATTACAAAATACATCAATAAAAAACATCATGAAAGATGATTCAAACAAACGCCTCTCCAAAGTGTTCCATGTCTCTGCCTACTAGCACCTCATGAAATATCTAGCTCCAGTCAGTCGTAACCACAGTAACTGTTGTCAATGGAGAAGACATCTTATTATGAAAACAGTGCAAATTAGCTGCCATGCTATATGCTACATGTTGTCAGCAGGTAAGGTCTTAACATAAACAGAGAGAGGACGGGTGTGTGAGGGGAAGCAGAAAAATTAAACCTGTCAAGCTGCCTGATGTCTGCTGGTAATGTGCACTGAAAAGGCGGTACGAGTGGACCACCAGCTTAGGAAATTATAGCCCAAGTACCCACACGGACTTGCCAGGACTGACAGTCTATCTTCATCAAGACTTGCCAATTATGGATCATTATCAGTCATCCTCCCAACCATCATCATCCCTCAGATATAGATACTATCAACATTAGCACTTTCACATTGAGTGCCACATTTACAGTAATGTTCTGAGTAGAGGGCACAGTGAAATACTCCATGCATCCCTCTATCTGCTATGGATAAAACAAAGTCTCTGCTGTGAATGTAAATGATATCTTGTTTCCTGTTTTGAGGTGGGGGGAGTTTATAGATAACCTCTGAATTTCTTTATTTCTGAACAATCATTTTCATTACTTGTGTGGCCGGCACAGTTGGGTGTCAACACTCATTTATCTGTACATACAGTGTATCATTTATCTGTACATACAGTGTGTCATTTATCTGTACATACAGTGTATCATTTATCTGTACATACAGTGTGTCATTTATCTGTACATACAGTGTATCATTACATACAGTGTATCATTTATCTGTACATACAGTGTATCATTTATCTGTACATACAGTGTATCATTTATCTGTACATACAGTGTATCATTTATCTGTACATACAGTGTGTCATTTATCTGTACATACAGTGTATCATTTATCACATACAGTGTGTCTTACTGCTGGACATGCTGACCAGGATTTACCCCCAGTCCCCCACCTCCCCTTCTATTCTATCCCATCCCATCCTCCCTAAAATGACTCGTGGTTAAAAAAAAAAACCCACTTACAAGCACACTGGGTGCACTGGCTTAGATGTCACTCTGGCTAGAATTTACCTACTCCCTCCACCATTCCTCCCCCATGGATATAGCTGTGGTTCAAAACTCATGGCACTGATGCGATTCACTGACCCAGGTCTGGTGGGCAGTTGTCAGTGACAATGACGGGGATTTTGAGCTTGATGAGGGCAACGTCGATGATGTCGGAGAGGATGCAGAAGATGTTCCAGGTGTAGTCCACCACATGACTGTGTGTCTCCTGGTTGACGGACTCTCCTCCCTCCTCAGGCATGTAGCAGAAAGACTCCAGAACCAGTCTGCACTCTGGGATCAGACACACAACACATCAGATGGAGGACAAAAAGAGCCCAGCGCTAGTCAGCATGAGGCAGACTGTGTATGGTCTGATGCCATTACCTCCAAGTAAGACAGTGTAGTGCCAGACTGACTTCTCTTTAACATTTTCTCACAATGCATTCTTTACCCTGCTCTTTGAACTGTATATACATTACATTCTTCACTCTGCCCTTTGAACTGTACATACACTGCATTCTTTACCCTGCCCTTTGAACTGTACATACATTACATTCTCTACCCTGCCCTTTGAACTGTACATACACTGCATTCTTCACCCTGCCCTTTGAACTGTACGTACACTGCATTCTTTACTCTGCCCTTTGAACTGTACATACACTGCATTCTTCACCCTGTCCTTTGAACTGTACGTACATTACATTCTTTACTCTGCCCCTTGAACTGTACATACACTGCATTCTTCACCCTGTCCTTTGAACTGTATGTACACTGCATTCTTCACCCTGTCCTTTGAAATGTACATACACTGCATTCTTCACCCTGTCCTTTGAACTGTACATACACTGCATTCTTCACCCTGTCCTTTGAACTGTACGTACACTGCATTCTTCACCCTGTCCTTTGAAATGTACATACACTGCATTCTTCACCCTGTCCTTTGAACTGTACGTACACTGCATTCTTCACCCTGTCCTTTGAAATGTACGTACACTGCATTCTTTACTCTGCCCTTTGAACTGTACATACACTGCATTCTTTACCCTGCCCTTTGAACTGTACATACATTACATTCTTTACTCTACCCTTTGAACTGTACATATATTACATTCTTTACTCTGCCCCGTGAACTGTACATACATTACATTCTTTTACTCTGCCCTTTGAACTGTACATACATTACATTCTTTACCCTGTCCTTTGAACTATACACATGTTGGATTCTTTACCCTGCCCTTTGAACTGTACATACATTACATTCTTTACTCTGCCCTTTGAACTGTACGTACATTACATTCTCTACTCTGCCCTTTGAACTGTACGTACACTGCATTCTTCACCCTGCCCTTTGAACTGTACATACATTACATTCTTTACTCTGCCCTTTGAACTGTACGTACACTGCATTCTCTACCCTGCCCTTTGAACTGTACATACACTGCATTCTTCACTCTGCCCTTTGAACTGTACATACACTGCATTCTCTACCCTGCCCTTTGAACTGTACGTACACTGCATTCTTCACCCTGCCCTTTGAACTGTACGTACACTGCATTCTTCACCCTGCCCTTTGAACTGTACGTACACTGCATTCTTGACCCTGCCCTTTGAACTGTACATACACTGCATTCTTCACCCTGCTCTTTGAACTGTACGTACACTGCATTCTTCACCCTGCCCTTTGAACTGTACATACACTGCATTCTTCACCCTGCCCTTTGAACTGTACGTACACTGCATTCTTTACCCTGCCCTTTGAACTGTACGTACACTGCATTCTTCACCCTGCCCTTTGAACTGTACGTACACTGCATTCTTGACCCTACCCTTTGAACTGTAAGTACACTGCATTCTTGACCCTGCCCTTTGAACTGTACCTACACTGCATTCTTCACCCTGCCCTTTGAACTGTACGTACACTGCATTCTTTACTCTGCCCTTTGAACTGTACGTACACTGCATTCTTTACCCTGCCCTTTGAACTGTACGTACACTGCATTCTTGACCCTGCCCTTTGAACTGTACGTACACTGCATTCTTGACCCTACCCTTTGAACTGTACGTACACTGCATTCTTTATTCTGCCCTTTGAACTGTACGTACACTGCATTCTTTACTCTGCCCTTTGAACTGTACGTACACTGCATTCTTTACTCTGCCCTTTGAACTGTACGTACACTGCATTCTTTACCCTGCCCTTTGAACTGTACGTACACTGCATTCTTCACCCTGCCCTTTGAACTGTACGTACAGTGCATTCTTTACCCTGCCTTTTGAACTGTACGTACAGTGCATTCTTCACCCTGCCCTTTGAACTGTACATACACTGCATTCTTCACCCTGCCCTTTGAACTGTACGTACACTGCATTCTTTACTCTGCCCTTTGAACTGTACGTACACTGCATTCTTCACCCTGCCCTTTGAACTGTACGTACGCTGCATTCTTCACCCTGTCCTTTGAACTGTACGTACACTGCATTCTTCACCCTGCCCTTTGAACTGTACATACACTGCATTCTTGACCCTGTCCTTTGAACTGTACATACACTGCATTCTTTACTCTACCCTTTGAACTGTACATACACTGCATTCTTCACCCTGCCCTTTGAACTGTACATACATTACATTCTTTACTCTGCCCTTTGAACTGTACATACACTGCATTCTTTACCCTGCCCTTTGAACTGTACATACACTGCATTCTTCACCCTATCCTTTGAACTGTACATACACTGGATTCTTCACCCTGCCCCTGAGGCAGTGCACTTACACCCCTCACAATTGCATTCCTTAAAACTACATTGCATTCCTTAAAACCACACTTGAGACAGTACGCATTGCATTTTCAAACATGCCCTCTGGACAGTATACAATGCATTCCTTACACTGCACTTCAAATGGTTTACCAGGGACCACAGTGGAAGGAACATGCGGGAATATGTTCAGGAGAGCCGTTTGCTGGTATTTGTTGGGGAAAAATTTACTTCTGGCTCTCAAAATATCAACTTTTTGCTGGAAAAATTTTTAAAAAAATGCTTGTGCTTAATTTCAACATGCCAAGGGAGTCTTGCTGTGTCATTCTTGGTTGCATGTCTCAGAATCCAACACTTTTCCTTCCATAAAATACCATGCAAAGGAAGAAATAATAAATGTACAGACAGACTGATATATGTGTCATCTGCTTAAGAAACCTAAATCATTCTGATAGTAATATCATCAGCCAAATGGCACCGACTCTTTACTGTGGCTAGTCAGAACACAGCTGAATAATGTCTACAGCCACCACCATAACATGTTCCATGCAGGAAAAAAATCCACTCACACATTCAGCCAACCATAAGATCAATCGCATCATGTGAAGAAAACACAGTTGTTGAAAAGGTACCTATGCATTGTGTCAGAAAAAAAACAACCCCAAACAATGTTGCTTTGCACTGTGTGCGTTTCTTTGTATTTGGGTTTCGTTTCGGCAACAGTGCAGTCTGTTTCATTCTTTCTGTCTTAATCTTGATTTAAATACAATTGCTAACAACAACAAAATCATACGTTTTAGGACAGTATATATCAATACTTCACCACTAGGTTTAAGTTGAAATAACATTTTTGTATTGGTTATTTACACCCATCGTACTCCCCTGAGAAAGATGGTCAACAGATTCTTTAGTGCAAAGTGACTGGAAGTAAGCTTCCAGAACATCTATCGAAACAACTCTGTCCGCAAGTTCACAAAAGGCTGGCTACTACAGCTGGCTATCCCTCTGTCTATGCTGCCTAAGCACATATTGCATTCTTTACCCTGCCCTTTGGACAGATCACATTACATTTCTTAGAACTGCACTTCAACCAGTATACACTGCAATCTTTACCCTGCCCCCTGGACAGATCACATTACATTTCTTCATTATACATTGCATTCTTTACCCTGCCCTTTGGACAGATCACATTACATTTCTTCATTATACATTGCATTCTTTACCCTGCCCCCTGGACAGTACATATTACATTTCTTCATTATACATTGCATTCTTTACCCTGCCCCCTGGACAGTACATATTACATTTCTTCATTATACATTGCATTCTTTACCCTGCCCTTTGGACAGATCACATTACATTTCTTCATTATACATTGCATTCTTTACCCTGCCCCTGAACAGTACATATTACATTTCTTCATTATACATTGCATTCTTTACCCTGCCCCCTGGACAGTACATATTACATTTCTTCATTATACATTGCATTCTTTACCCTGCCCCCTGGACAGTGCACATTACATTTCTTCATTATACATTGCATTCTTTACCCTGCCCCCTGGACAGTACATATTACATTTCTTCATTATACATTGCATTCTTTACCCTGCCCTTTGGACATAACACATTATGTTCCTTACATTGCACTTTGAAGAGTATACATTGCTGTGCTTAACTTGCCTTTTCAACAGCATGTTATATTTCTTATTCTGCCCTGTAAACAAAAATGTATATGCATTCCTTATACACTTCTTAGTCCGTCTTTTGCACAGTAATGCATCGCTTTGCCTAAAAATCACACTTCTTATTATGCTCTTTAAACAGTATATATTGCATTCCCTTTACATAACATCTCTTATTCCATCCTTTGAATAGTATACACTGCATTCATCACTCTGCCCTTTGAATAGTAAACATTGCATTCCTTACTCTGCCCTTCTGACACATATTCTATATTCAGCACTCTGCCCTTTTGACACATACAATACATTCAGTACTCAGCCCTTTTGACACATATTCTATATTCAGTACTCTGCCCTTTTGACACATACACTACATTCAGTACTCGGCCCTTTTGACACATATTCTATATTCAGCACTCTGCCCTTTCGACACATACACTACATTCAGTACTTGGCCCTTTTGACACATATTCTATATTCAGCACTCTGCCCTTTTGACACATACACTACATTCAGTACTCGGCCCTTTTGACACATATTCTATATTCAGCACTCTGCCCTTTTGACACATACACTACATTCAGTACTCTGCCCTTTTGACACATTCTACATTCAGTACTCTGCCCTTTTGACACATTCTACATTCAGTACTCTGCCCTTTTCCCACATACTACATTCAGTGCTCTGCCCTTTTGACACCTACACAACATCCAGTACTCTGCCCTTTTGACACATATTCTATATTCAGTACCTGCCCTTTTGACACATTACACTATATTCAGTACTCTGCCCTTTTGACACATACACTACATTCAGTACTCTGCCCTTTTGACACATATTCTATATTCAGTACTCTGCCCTTTTGACACATACACTACATTCAGTACTCGGCCCTTACGACACATATTGTACATTCAGTACTCTGCCCTTTCTGACACATACACTACATTCAGTACTCGGCCCTTTTGACACATAATTCTATATTCATTACTCTGCCCTTTTGACACATACAATACATTCAGTACTCTGCCCTTTTGACACATACATACATTCAGTACTCTGCCCTTTTGAATTCTTCTCTTGACATACTCTTTACCTGGGCCCTTTGAAGTTGCTCTTCTGACCACTTTTCTGCCACGCTAGCTCCACTCTGAAAGACACCGCCATCTTCTCGGAGAAGGACTGGTCGTGAGAATCTGGCGCAGCGAGTAAGAATGAAAGCAAGAAGACTGCCTGAGAGAGAATGGAGGAAATGGTAGGTTCTTTGCATCACCACCATTTTGTTTGAGTTGTCCCCCTCCTTTCTGAAGCTGTCCTGTAATACAGAATCATAATTCACTGAGTTTAGGATTGGACGACATGGGGAGTCAGGGAATTCTGATCTCTGTGGTAGTTTTGACAAAATTTTTGAAAATGTCATCTCCCGTGTTGTTCCTCTCTTTGTCTCTTGAATCCTGATTAGGCAGTAAGAGATGAGTGACACGTGTGTGTGCGTGTGTGTGTGTGTGCGTGTGTGTGTGTGTGTGTGCACATGTGTGTGTGTGTGTGTAAGTGAATTTAGAAGTAGTGACACAAGCACTCCACTGGCTTTCATCCACAGACCAGTTTAAAACCCAACATGCCACGACACTGACTGACTCCATGAACCTGCTTCAAAAAATGGGAAGCCGTGCTTGGCATGAAGTAATGTACAACCTTCCACTGGAGACTCTTATGGATGTACTGCCCTGGACATGCCAGAGTTAAAAGAAACAAGACAGCGGACACACTGGCTGGCAAGGCAACGATAAGAACGGGATTACAGCTTGGCCGATCTGATATGATAAGAAACCTGAAGAATCGCTTCAGCAATTAAGAGCGAAGCCACTATACCATAGACCATCTTTCAGATCTGTACATCAAGAGAAGAAGTGTACGAGAGGACGAAGTACAAATCCTTTATTTTACCCCATTTTGACTACGCAGACATTTTGTGGGATAACTGCTCAGTCAATTATGTTAGAAAAGCTACACCTAGAAGCAATTCGTATCATCATTGGTGGGGTTAAGGGAACAAGTCACCAGAAATTATACGAAGAGTCTGGCTTTTGTTCATTACAAGAAAGACGGAAAAGACACAAGCTGATACAATTTCATAAAATGGTTAATGGCGTCTGTCCAAACTATTTCGCTGATCTTCTCCCTTCTCTAGTCTCTGACCAAAATCGTTACCATAGGCATCGGCCACTAGAAAGAACAGTGTCACGATTTAGAGCTGAATTATACAAAAAATCATTTTACCTTGTACAGTCATCTTGTGGAACAACCTTCCAGACGACATTAAGTCAACAAACTCTGTCAGCCAATTTAAAACGTTTTCTGACTATGTCAGACACCACTGTTCCCTTCTACTATTACACTGGATCGAGGCAGGATCAAATAAACCATTGTAGATTACACTTAGGAATGAGTAACATTAATCACGACTTATACAACAGACATCTACTGGCTGATCCAAAATGTGCGTGTGGCCATCACACAGAAAACACAGAGCACTACCTGTTAGATTGTTCAAACTAAATACAGATAAGAACGAATATGATATTCACTCTCAATCCTAACTGTATTGATACTCACACACTTCTTTTTGGTGACCAAACATTAACGAGGGAAGAAAACGAAAGAATTTTCAAAACTGTGCACCAGTTTATCGCCCAAAGTAAACGTTGTTCTTCCTCATCTTCCAGTTTTTCTTCAGGTACTTGTTCTTCCTGGTCTTGTTCATCTCCTTATGCTTGTTCATCTTCTTGTTTCTCTTCTTCTTTTTCTTCTTCTTCTCGTCGACGTTGCTGCCAGGTTGGCCCTCGGACGGCTGTATATGGTGGTTTAGTATTCCCTCAGTTTATGACTTTGCATTAGACCCACTGCGACACAGGGCTGGGCTCTTTGGTGTTTGGGGAGACGGACGCATCTCTCTCTCTCTCTCTCTCTGTGTTCAAATTTGTGTTAGTTCGGTGCATTGGGAATCATGGTATTTGTTGTGTAGATTGCCTGTTTGCATCGCTGTTAGATTCTACTGATCTATTCTATCTTCTTTCCTGTTTTTTAATTTAAACTAAGATTTCTACAAATTTTCCCATTTTGATATTCAGCATTTTTCTTTCTGTCTTACGAGTCAATGTTGATTATGCAATCCACCAGATGTGTTTTTTGTTGTTAAATTTTCCGTCACTGAGCACATTATAAGCATTTGCTTGTTGTTGCTTCAGTTCAGTAAGTTGTTTATGTACACGTCTGTTCATTAAAGAAATGTTTAAAAAATAAAAAAAATAAAAAAAGAGAGGAAGTGGCCGCACATGCGGACTCAAGGGAAGAGCAAGAAACATCACCAACCAAACAAACACTGGAATAATCTCAAGGCCAACACTGCAAAGAGTCCTAGAGATTGGGGCAAACTCATACTGGGCCTTTCCAATAACAGACACAAATGATCAAACACATGTCAAATGAGATAAAACTTTTCATCTCTCCAGGACCCCAGTGTATAACGTAGACGTGTGTGCACTGGTATGTGTTCATCAGTGGGGTGATGCAGGCATGTTAATTAGAGAGTCCACCGATGTGAGTGTGCAAGCCTTGGTGTGTGAGTGTGTGAGCGTGTGTGTGTGTGAGTGAGTGAGTGAGTGAGTGAGAGTGTGTGTGTGTGTGTGCATGGGGGTGTGTGTGTGAGGGTGGTGGTGGTGGTGGTGGTGTTGTTGTTCTTATTGTTATGTGTGTGTGTGTGCACGCGCATGCACGTGTATGTTGTATTTGATATTATTGTTCTTGTTCCCAAGTTATCTTCAGAACATTCGTTTCCCACAATAAAAGGCGCACTCAGACACACACACACACTCACACACACACATGCAAGTGTACATACATACACATGTGTTCACTCCTATGCACACACACATGCACATGCTTGCATGTGCATTTACACACCTACATGCGTGCGCACATACATGTACACACATGAACACGCATGCGTTTACACATACACACATGCGTATATACCCACATACAAGGACACACACACATATATGTACACATACATATGCAGATATGTGTGTTTGCTCACACAAGCCCACAAATCACACACACACATGCACATGCACTTCTGCACACGCACACAAACACACATTTGCATGTGCACTGGGCTAATGCATAGATCAGACAAGTGCTAAGTCACAGCCACAAGACCCTCTTCTTAGATTCTCTCATCTTAGTTATTAATTCATTTATCCATCAGCTTTAAATCATGCGCAGTATGGTCTCAAAACTTAGTGGATGTGGTGTAGTGTATATGGACTAGTCCGCACACAGTGACACCTCCTTGATGAAACTGAAACTGGTAACAATCCCGCAGCCCAGGCCGAGCAAAGAGGACAGCATGTGCTGGACATGACACAGATGGACATGACAGAGAAACAGTCTTGGCAGTTTATGATGCAAGACTGGCACCAAAATTTTCAATTTGTTCCACTGGTGAGCAAGGTTTATTTACATCACAAGAATGCCATGCCCCCTTCCTGCCATGACGTGGTCAAGTCCAGGCTTTCCGGCAAGGTGTGTATATTTTATTATGTTATCATCCTATTACTGTTTATGCTTTTTTTTTTCCTCACTCACACACACACATTATATGTGAATACATAATCACACACACACACACATACAACCACACATCCACCCACCCATGAAAGCAATGGCAATGATAATGATAGCATACTGACATAATTCTATATTTTCAGGAGACAACGTGGGCGAGTAAAATAAAAAGAAAAGCATATTTTAGATAGTTAATGATATATTTGCTGTTGTGTCAAGTGCTGTTGCTGTTCTGCAGTGGATGGATAGGAAGCCAATCCATGTCAACACTACCAAGGTCAGCCCCCACACCATGCCTGCGGCAGTTCAGGAAAGCCCTGGCTGTCCTGGACTACACTCAGAACAGGTAAGGTAAGGTAATGTTGCTTATATAGCCCAGCCGATCGCAAAGGGCCATATCAGGGCTGTCACCACGTTAAAATCAACTCACAAGTCATTCATTCACACAACTCTTTAAAATACATCTAAAAACCCATCCCAAATTTTGTTAAAAATCTTTCCACTATAAAACCTCAGATTCAATGAAAAATGTTAGTCTCTTTCAAGAATTCAAAGATCGCATCAGGTGGAACATCTCTGAACAAGGTTTTCATGGAATCTGCTGTAAAATGTTTGTGTCTCACATCATGCAAGTCCCAACACTCTAAAAGAATATGTTTCATTGTGAGTGACACATGACATGGAATGCACCATGGAGCTTCTTCACTCTTTGAAAGGTATGAATGAGTAAAATACGATGGCCAGTGTGCAGCCGGCATAGAACCGTTTCTTCTTTGCGACCACCAAACGTGGATGAGAGGAACTCTTTTTGGTTTTCACCCCAACTGACTTAACCCTTTCACCGCCAGACATTCTGTTTTGCATAGATCCCCATCGCCAGCCATTTTTCAGAAAATCTCTTTTTTCATACCAGCATGTGTGAAATTTGGATATCCCTGGAACTAAGCAACCAATTCTCATGCTGTTTTTCGTGAAACAGAGAACATAAACTGTACTTTTGTAAAATTATAGAATGTTAGTAATGGTTAGTCAACAACAATTGCAAATGTTTGGTAATTTTAAGTGCAAAAAAAAAATGCAAAAGAAAAAATTGAACGTTACCTTTAGTTTCAACATACTAAAGAAGAAAGCATGCCATCAAACTCTGAACAACAAAGGAAAAATACTCCACTCAACAAATGAAGACCAGAAAGTAGTAGAAAGAAACTCGTGGAGAGCGTGGCAGCAGAGAGTCCTCAGAAGAGAAGCCCCCTTCAAGCAAGTGTTTCGGCCCTTATCTCCTGACACTCTAGAGGGGTTGGGCCACACCCGGTTCATGACTCCGGATGTCCCTCTGCTGCCCCTTTTTTTTTTTTTCCCCATCTTGGGACGAGCCATGGCTGGGATTCGAACCCATGACCCTCTAGACATGCTCATTTTCCACTTAATGACTCGCGCTTTAACCACTGAGCCACAGGGACACCTGATATTTGTAGGGAAATTAAGCCTTATGAAGTTCACTTTTGTTCCTCCTTGACCAGATCCAGCTTGAACACCTCTCCGCCGCTTCTGCCATTGCTTTCAGGGCTCTGGTTTTTTCCTTCACTGCAACTGAGAGCTGTTTCATGAGGCTGTATGCAGACGTTCCTACAAACCCCCTAGCTCCAATTTCTGCAGTGAGGACTTTGACCTGATAGCCTTCTCTCCTCAGGCTGTTTGCCAGATCAGCATACTTTTCAGTCTTGTAGATTTGAGCTGCTTCCATTCTGTTCTCATATGGCACTGTGAGCTCGATCATGATCAGCTGCTTGGTTGACTTAGAGTGGACTACTATGTCTGGTCTCATGCCACTCTTGCTGATGATCTCTGGCTGACTCTTCCATTCTGGGAGATCTGCAGTGCACTCCCAGTCATCTGCCCTGTCCAGCAGACTCTGCCTGCATGTTTCGAGTGGCACTGTTGTTCTTGGCCATGATTTGCTGCCTCCTGCCGTGAAGAATGTTGCGGGTGCTTTTGGAGTCCTGATTTTCCCTTTTGTGGTGTTGGTACTAGCCCAGACTACTTGTACAATCTCTTTGAGCACTTGGTTGTGCCTCCATGTGTACCTTCCTTGAGCCAGGGCTACTTTACATGAGCTTAGGACATGCTCCACTGTTTGTTTTTCATGGCAGAGGGGGCATGCAGGATCGTCTGTTTTCCCCCACTTCACCAGGTTTGCATTTGAGGGCAGAAGGTCATAAGCAGATCTGAGAATGAAGCTGATCCTGAGAGGGGCCATGTTCCAAATGCCATTCCAAGTGAGACTTCTTTGGAGTGCATTCTCCCACGTTGTCCATTGCCCTTGCTGGCTCTGCTGGACTGCTTTTTGGAGTCTTTTTTGGTCTTCTTCTTTTCTCATCTCCTGAATCATCATGTCTCTTTTGGCTTTTCCTTTGGCCTTTGACCACCATTCAGTTTTGGTCACCCCAGTCCTTGTCCGTTGGTCTGTGTGTGTCCTGTTATTTCTCCGATCTTGAGACTTTCTTTTGCAGAATCCATCGCCTCTTGAACTTTCCATTTTCTGCCTGTCTTCAGCTGGGGCTTGATTGCTTCTACCACCTTGTCTCCTGAGTCCTCCAGCATGCTTTGAAGTCTGATCTTCCCTGCTTTGTATTCCTCCAGGATGGATTTCAGTGGTAGTTTCAGCTTTGCTTGGCGACAGTACAGCGCTATGTCAGTCAGACAGGGTGGGACACCAAGCCATTTCCTTGTGAACTTGTTGATTTTGGCTTCCATTGCCTCCACTATGCTGGTGCAGATGTCGTATATCATCAGAGGCCATAGGAGCTTTGGTATCAGCATGAACTGCAGACACCAGACCTTGTATTTGCCAGGGAGCCCACACTGGTCAATGGTCTCCAAGCCCTCCTCCGCCATCTGCTTGGTTTCTTTTGCTCTTTGTGTGTCTTTCAGCGTATCATCATACCATCTTCCAAGGCTCTTGACTGGTTCTTCTGTGACTGTTGGAATGGCCTGGTTGGCAACACTGAAGACCACAGATCCGGCCACTTTTCCTTTCCTCAGTGAGAGACTCCGTGATTTCTTTGGCTTGAACTTCATTCTGGATGAGGCAACTATGTCGTCCAGCCTCTCCAGCACATGACGTGTCTCGTCTTCTCTGGATGAAATCACTGTAGTGTCATCCATGAAGGCCTTGAGAGGAGGCATCTTGTATCCATCGCCAAGGTCTGTTTGTCTCGCTTTGTTTGTTGCTGCTTTCAAGATGAGTTCCATTGCCAGCACGAACAGTATTGGGGAAATTGCACAGCCCATTGCAATACCCACTTCCAAGTTGATCCAGTCTGTTGTGTACTCCTTGGTAGAGAACCGCACTGAGAAGCCATTGAAGTACTTCTTGAGCATGTCGCGGATGTTCTTTGGCACATGGTACATCTCAAGAGCCAACTGTATCATCTCATGGGGCACAGATCCATATGCGTTTGCCAGATCAAGCCACACTACGTCCAGGTCTCTCTTTTCTGTTTTTGCTTTTTGGATTGCGTCCCAGATCATTGTGGCGTGTTCTACACAGCCAGCCACGCCTGGGATGCCACCTTTCTGGACTGACACATCCAAGTACTTGTTTTCCATCAGGTACTTGGTCAGCCTTGCTGCCATGACAGAGAAGAAGATTTTCCCTTCGACGTTCAGTAGTGATATTGGCCTGAACTGGCTGATGTCACTTGAGTTTTGCTCTTTGGGGATGTACACATCATCTGCCGTCATCCACTGGCCGCTGATCTTCTGGTTTCTCCAAGCCGATCGCAGCAGCCTGTGGAGCCACTCCAGCACCTTGGGACATTTCTTGTAAAGCTGGTAAGGTATTCCGTTTGGCCCTGGTGATGATTTGGCTCTGGCTCTGTCGACCACCTTCTTGATTTCCGCCAACGTTGGAGGCTTGCCATTGAACTGTTCCTCAGGGTTGGTTGGCCACACCAGACCTTGAATGTCGAGTGGTGCTTTGCTCTGTGGGTCAGAGTATGTTTTCCTCAGATGCTGCTCAAGAACTCCTTTGTCCACACTTAGGGTCCCAGATTTTGGCTGCTCAAACAGTGTTCTGGCAAACTGGAAGGGGTCTCTGAAGAAGTGCTCTTGTGTCTTCTTCTTTTTGCTCTTCCTCTTCCTCGCAGATTCCACTTTGCTGAGGGCGCTGTGTTTTTCTTTCAGGTCTTTCCACAGTTTTTCCAAGCCTTGTTTTTCAGCTGGCAATGCGGTCTTCATTTGCATCTTGAGGTTTTTCTTTTGGACCCTGATCTTGTCCATTTTTTCTTGGCGTCTGGATTTCTTTGGAGGTGTTTTCTCTTTGGGTAGTTTTGCTCCATAGGCGTCTCTACATGTGGCATACACAATGTCCCCATATGTGGCTAGTTTGTGTTCCAGGGTGCTTTTCCCTATCAGTGCATCGAGTCTTTGGACGATTTTTGCATCCAGTTTCTCCCAATCTTCAGTTTCGTTTGCTCGTGGCAGGTTGAGTTTCAGGCGCCTGGCATCGAGGGCCTGTGCAAATTCCTCATCCGAACCAACAGCGTGGATGTCCTTGGCACTGTGGTTTAAATCCTGGCCTTGGTCTTCCGACGTCTTATCTGCTGATGCAGTGCGCTGCTGCTCATTCAGATGAGTCTTCACACATCCCATCTTTGTTCTGTGGATCTTCATGCCACGGGTGGTAGCGAAACGCTTTCCACAGACACATGGATATTCCATTTGGTCCATGTTCATAGTCCATTTGGGATTTGCAGTCATGATTGGTTGAGCACCGATGGATTCATCATTCTCTCCCCCTTTCGGTGAATCCTGGGAGCATCTTTTCCTTTTATTCTTAGTAGCCACATGTTTAAGGCAAAGTGGGGAGCAAGCCCACAGAGCCCAATATCCAACAGAAAAATGATGAAAACAACTATAAATGCACATCCTCCAACAGCAGAAGAAGAGCTGGAAGTAGTCCACAGGCTGAATATCATCCTTGTTCACCAGCACTCCTGAAACAACAGTCAGAGGAATAATTATTGATGTGCCTAATGAGGTGATGCAGAAAAACGATTACACACACACATAACAAACTTCTTTCACCCCACTGGCACACACATGACAGAAAGAAAAAGGGAAGGGAACACACACACACTCTTTTTTATGCCCCATTGGTACACACAAAAAAGAAAATAAAGGGAACACACACACACATGCACACACACACACACACACACACACACACACACACACACATACGCACACACATTCCCTTCACTCTCACTGTTGAAAGCAATACTTTTTTTTATGAAAACAAAGTTTTTCACTTGCCTGTTGGTCTCTAGAACCTGGGAAGCAATTCTCCTAGGGCCTATGAGTCCAGCTGGTCATATAATTCCCACTCAAACTCATCTCTGCAGCACACTTCTGAAACGTGTCAGTCGGCCACACCCCCTTTGACGTCAATCAGTTCCAAGCAAGCTCTGCATCCAATTCATTGTCTTTGAAGTGTTTGTCGCCCCCTATCAGTCTCTCACTCACATGGCTTTCAATTCAGTCACTGCTAGTTGGCCCAGTGCCAACTAGCACAATCGCACAAACCATGCTTGCACCATGCTGGCTTAGCCTACTACTTGGCACATGTCCAGCACAGTCTCTCTTTGTGGTAATTCGGTCAAGTTCTCCCTATCACATAATGTTTCTTGATCACAATCTGGGTTTTCTTCATCTGAATCAGGATCAACTGACTGTCTATTCAATATTTCCAGCACTTAAATGTACGGCGAGGCTGAGTACCTGAAGTGCTTGTTTGTGACATCATAGTGAATCGAAAAGCAATCAGTATAAATCAACAACAAAAAAACACTTAACTGAACAGCGCTCTGATGAGGCAAATTGCTCTGAGCACAGGTCAGGAAATCCCCCAACTATGACATTTATTGCTGGCTTTCTATCTCATCAAATTGGAGAGTGAGGGTACTGGGAGTTGGCTAACTCTAGTTGGTCGCATTTCGGCGACATCGGTGGTGAGCCACATGGTCGCAGAAATGCGATGTGGCAGCGTAAGGGTTAATATGATTTAAACCAGTTCTGAAAGTTTCATGTCCTTACTCCTAACAGGGTTTTTCAAAATTTGTTTAATAACCTTTAAAAATGCTCTGTCCAATGGGAAAAAGCTGCCAGTACTGAGCAAGTTAAATAGGCAGCGCAAATGGAAACTGCGGGGGAGAAGTAGCTTTTTTTTTGTTTTTTGGGGTTTTTTTTTGCTGTCCCAACCTCTGCGCCACCTCAGAGGCAGTGCACCCACGCCACTCATTCTGACACCCCATCCACAGCCACAGCCTGGTTGACCCTGCCGCAGCCCCGGCACCGGCAATCCACAGGGAGCAGTCAATGTCAAGTCGTCAAGAGGCAACCCACTGGAGGAGACACTGCACTGCCGCCGAGTCACTTCAGTGGTGTTCAGTGGCGCCTGTTCTGATCTAACATACGCAGGACACCACCTACTAAGCCCCCTACTGACGACAAAAATTGCTTAGTCGCGGAGCCGGCGTGAGTGAGCTCTCCCTTCGGAGGGCGCTACCACGTCCGTCCAATGACAGCCCCCATGGACCCGCCGATGACCCAGTCGGAACCAAACCAAGGCCACAGACATGGAGAGGACATCGAAATTGAGGTCACCATGAGAGCAGGGCATGAAGGGCCACAGAATTTGAGACTTTTTTTTTTTTTTTTTAATGCTGATCGATGAGAATGAGGATGATGAAGATGATGCTGCGGATTTCCATTTCGGTCTGAGACTACATGACAGGGCTGTACTCTACTCTTACTTTCATAATATATCCCGGCGTCAACCAGGCCCGAGAGATACAGGCACCTGCAGTGTTGGTCAGGAAATTTGAGCAACACTCTCAGAAACGCATCCATTAAGTGGATGAAACTCGACTGTGTGGTCCCAGTCTTCCCAACTGAGTCCGCAGCAAACTCAACTCTGGGTAGGAGCCGGTCGGAGCAGAAAAACCACATGGCTCTGATGGGCTTCAAACCCACGACCTCCCAGCTGGGAGTCTGCGACGCTAACCACTTCGCCACGGTGGCTGGTGGAGAAGTAGATTTTGTATCCACTAGTCTGCAGGACAACTGAAAGTTGTGTAGGAATTTCTAGCCCTTTTGTACTGTATCACGTCATCCTAACCAGTGAGATGACCTGTGTCACGGTATGTATACATGCTATGATACATAGGCAAATTGACTCTATTCAATTCATACTCTTTATAGCTCAGATGACTACAAAGGGCCATACCAGGGCTGTCAACTTGTCAAAATAATTTCCTTACAGAAGACAGACAGACAAACAGATAGATAGGTCTAATACACATGTATGGGGATGGGTGATTAGGAGATGGGAAGAAAGATAAGATAAGATAATGTTGCTTATAGCCCAGCCGACCGCAAAGGGCCACATCAGGGCTGTCACCACGTTAAAATCAACTCACAAGTCATTTAAAAAAAAAACAAACAAAAAAAAACCCACCTTTCACACATCTCTTTAAATGACATCTAGAAACGCACCAGAAACTTCGATAAAAATCTTTCATCCGTAAAATCTTAAATCAGATGAAAAATGTTAATCTCTCTCAAAAACTCAAAGATCACGTCAGGCGGGACATCCCTGAACAGGATTTTCATGGACTCCGCTGTAAAATGTTTGTGTCTCACATCATGCCAGTCCCAACACTCTATAAGAATACGTTTCTCTGTCAGTGGCACATGACATGGAATGCACCACGGAGCTTCCTCATTCTTTAAAAGGTACGAATGTGTAAAATACAAATGGCCGGTGTGCAGCCGGCACAGAACTGTTTCTTCTTTACGACCACCAGACGTAGATGGGAGGAACTCCTTAAGGTTTGGACAGATCTGAAAGAGTTTGTTATCCGTCTGCGTATTCCAATCCTCCTGCCAGAGGTCTCTCAGATAATCATTAATTTTGGGTTTCAGATCTGAGCAGGGGATATATATGTTGGACAGTTTCTCTCTTGTGGCATTCTTGGCTAAACGATCAACCATTTCGTTCCCTCCGATGCCAACACGACCAGGAACCCAAGCTAGAATAATGTTGTAACCATCCGCTTTCAACTTGCTAAAAAGTTCAAAGAAATGTAAAAGTTCTGGATGCTGAAGGTTGCGGCCAGCTATGGCCTCCAAAGCTGACAGCGAATCCGACAGAACCAGAAAGTCCCGCTTCGTAGATTGTGAGATTACCCTCAGCGCCAGAACCAGAGCAGTAAGTTCAGCAGAATAGACAGAAGCATCTGGAGGTATATGTTTTAACAGTATCTGAGAAGGAGCACCAGGGCAATAGGCTGCACAGGCCACTCCATCCTCAGACTTGGAACCGTCAGTGAAAATTTTTTGATAAGATGGGAATTTTGAACAGAGATCAGCATACAAGGCCTTGTATGCCAGAGAGCTGGTAGACTCTCTACGAAAAGCTGCAAGATCAAAACGAATCTCTGGTGTGAAAAAGGTCCACGGAGGCTGATCTGGAAACTTGGAAAAATCCGACACAACTCCTAGGTCTAGACCTGCATTCCGCACGTGAGGCTGCATACGAACACCAAACGGCGGAATACAGGTAGGGTTGGTTTCGAAGTTGCTTTGAAACTGGGGGTCAAAGACACAGTCATAGGCAGGATTCTGCGGTTCTGAGAACAGTCTGATATAGTAATTTAGAGACATTTTCAGCCTGCGGTTGGACAGTGAGGGTTCACCTGCCTCTGCGTACAGGCTGTACACAGGGGTGGTGCGCAAATGCTCCAAGACAGAGACGAAGCCCTTGATGGTGGATAGGATCCAAGAGTTTCAGATAAGAGGGTCTTGCAGAGCCGTACACAGCACAACCATAGTCCAGTTTGGAATGGACCAAGGCTCTGTAGAGGTGCAGCAAAGTTTTCTTATCAGCGCCCCAGTCAGTGTGTGCTACGACCCGCAGAATATTCAGAGCTTACTGGCAAGAGGCTTTGAGGTTTTTGATGTGGCTGAGAAAGTTGAGTTTTTGGTCAAAAATAACTCCCAGGAATTTGGCTTCCTTTACAGCTGGAATGGTGGACTTATCCAGACAAATTTCAGGATCAGCAAAAAATTGACGAAAATTGTGAAAATGGATTGACTGAGTTTTGGTACGTGAGAAGGTAAACCCGTTTTCCTCGGCCCACTGTTGGATTTTGTTGATACAAAGTTGGAGTCGACACTGTACGCTGGCGTAAGAAGCTCCAGCTGCGTACAGCGCAAAATCGTCAACGAACAGAGAGGACTCAGAACCCTGGCTTACTGATTTGACAATATCGTTGATTTTAATGCTGAAAAGGGCTGGAGAAAGGATGCTCCCCTGAGGTACACCCAACTCCTGCCCATGGATGTCAGAGAGTGTGGTGCCAACATGCACCTGGAACTGTCGATCAGCCAGAAAGTCTTGGATAAACAGAGGCAGATGACCACGAAAACCCAGTCTGTGCAGGTCCATAAGGATTCCTGATTTCCACGTGGTGTCGTACGCTTTTTCTAGGTTGAAAAAGATAGCGACCACATGCTGCTTATTGACAAAGGCGTTGCGGATGGTAGTTTCCAGACGGATTAGATGGTCAACTGTCGAGTGGTACTTCCGGAAACCGCACTGTTCACTGGCCAAAGGCCATCAGTTTCCAGCTTCCACATCAGACGGGAGTTGACCATCTTTTCCATCAGCTTACAGAGGCAGCTAGTCAGAGCTATTGGACGATAGTTTGAAGGGTTGGTGAGGTCCTTTCCAGGCTTAGGAATTGGGATGATCAGGGCTTTCCGCCAGGAGGGCGGAAAGTACCCTGTGGTCCAGATATGGTTATAGACTTTGAGAAGAGTCTGGAGACAGCTTTCTGGAAGATGTTTCAAAACCTGATAATGAATATCATCCAGACCAGGGGCAGAATCAGTGCAGGTTTGTAAAGCTGTTTTCAGTTCATTGTTTGAAAAAGGGAGATAGTAGGTTTCAGAGTTGTCTGATGTGAAATTGTATAAAAGATTTCTCTCTGATTTGTTTGTTTCTTAAAAAGGCTGCAGATTTATTTGAAGATGAGGAGTTCTGTTGGATGGTGGAGGCCAACAGATTGGCAACAGCTTGTTTGTCAGTGATCAGAGCATCGGCAAGTTTCAGGTGATGAATGGAGGGGTTGGTGTTCTTCCCTTTGATTTTTCTAATGATGTTCCAAACTTTTTTCTTTGAAGTTTTAGATGTCAGCCTGGAGCAGAAGTTTCTCCAAGACTGACGTTTACTGATTTTGAAAGTGTGTCTCAATTTGGCAAGGAGTTTCTGATGGGCTCGAGCGTTGGGACCTGAAGGTTGTTGGTATACAAGACGCTGAGCCCGTTTGCGAACTTTTGAAATTTGTTGGCAGTCTGAATTAAACCAGGGTGTTTTTGGCATTTGGAGTTTGTAGAGTTTGTCGAAGACATTGGAATACAGGTTTTAGCACAGTTTATCACAGTATTGGTCAGAGATTCTGCTGGCTCTGGACTCTGAAGAAAATCAGTGTCCTGGAATTCTTTTGAAATATTGGTTACAAAAAGATTCCAGTTTGCCTTCTTATAATTAAGATGTTGTGAGACAGAGGCGGTTTCAGTTAATACGGGTTGTCAAAGAACAGGGAAATGGTCACTTCCGTGCAGATCGTCATGGACAGACCACTCATAGTCCAGGACCAGCGAGGGGTCACAAATCGACAAATCTAAACACGAAAGTGAACCTGTGGAAGAGTGGAGGTAAGTTGGAGCTCCATCATTCAGACAACACAAATCAAAGTCTGAAAGGACATCCTCAAGAAGCAGACCTCTGGATGACGAACTAACACTACCCCAAAGAACCAGCCGCCGTGGCGAAGTGGTCAGCGTCGCGGACTCCCGGCTGGGAGGTCGTGGGTTCGAATCCCATCAGAGTCATGTGGGTTTTTCTGCCTCGACCGGCTCCTACCCAGAGTTGAGTTTGCTGCGGACTCAGTTGGGAAGACTGGGACCACACAGTCGAGTTCCATCCACTTAATGGATGCGTTTCTGAGAGTGTTGCTCAAATTTCCTGACCAACACTGCAGGTGCCTGTATCTCTCAGGCCTGGTTGACGCCGGGATATATTATGAAAGGAAGCGTAGAGTACAGCCCTGTCATGTAGTCTCAGACCGAAATGGAAATCCGTAGCATCATCGTAATCATCCTCATTCTCATCGATCAGCATAAAAAAAAAAAGTCTCAAATTCTGTGGCCCTTCATGCCCTGCTCTCATGGTGACCTCAATTTCGATGTCCTCTACACGTCTGTGGCCTTGGTTTGGTTCCGTCGGGGTCACCGGTATCGGCGAGTCCATGGGGGCTGTCGTTGGACGGACGTGGTGGCGCCCTCCGGAGGGAGAGCTCACTCACGCCGGCTCCGCGACTAAGCAATTATTGTTGTCAGTAGGGGGCTTAGTAGGTGGTGTCCTGCGTATGTTAGATCAGAACAGGCGCCACTGAACACCACCGAAGTGACTCGGCAGCAGTGCAGTGTCTCCTCCGGTGGGTTGCCTCTTGACGACTTGACATTGACTGCTCCCCTGCGGATTGCCGGTGCCGGGGCTGCGGCGGGGCCTACCAGGCTGTGGCTGTGGACGGGGTGTCGGAATGAGCGGCGTGGGTGCACTGCCTCTGAGGTGGCGCAGAGGTTGGGACAGCAAAAAAAAAAAAAAACACACTACCCCAAAGAGGATTGTGTCCATTAAAGTCACCCAACAGCAAAAAAGGTCGAGGAAGTTCTCCAATCAGACTGACAAGGTCCTGATGACAAACCAGGACAGAAGGTGGCAGATAGAGTGAGCAAATTGTAACAGTCTTGTGGAGAGTGACTCTCGCAGCTACAGCCTGAAGAGGGGTAGTCAGAGTGACAGGACTAAACAGCAAAGTTTTATGTAAAAGAAGGGCAACACCGCCTGACAGTCCCAACGTGGATGGTTGTGCAGGTTTGGAAAGAATATTAAAGCCAGAAAGAGTGAAGGTCTTCTGGCTTTGAATTTTAGTTTCCTGAAGAGCCACGACGGAAGGTTTCATAGTTTGACACAGAAGCTGCAGCTCCTCAAAGTTTGAATTTAGGCCACAGGTATTCCAATGGATTATTTTACTATCCATGGTGCAGAGGACGAATAGGAGAGAAATCAGGTCATCTCCTCGTCATCGTCTGCATCCAATGGAGCAAATTTATTAGAAAGTTTCACTGGACTGTTTGGGTCTTCAGACCTGCTGGCAGACTTGCCCACAGGTGAAGAAGGCCTGGATTTTGGAGATGGTGGAGGTTTCTTCCTCATCTCCACCATCTCCACACTCGGTTGAACTCCCTTGCCTGCACGGGCACTGCTCAAGGAAGTTCGAGGCGGGAGGGCTGGCTTTTTGATCTGCCCAGCAGCAGATGGAGTAGACTGCTGGGCAGTCTGAGGGGTGGCGGATTTTTTGCCTCCACCAGGGGCATCCACTTTGGGTTGGGAGGTGGTGGACTTGCTTCCACCAGAGTTTACCAGCCTTCCTTGCAGCGTTTTAGAGAAAATAAATTCATCAGTCTGGCAGCAGACTGACCGGGTCGAAACTTTCTTTACTGCCGAAGCATAGGAAGACGTTGTTGACGTCTGACTGCCAACAACCCGTTCGCATGCCTCAAAAAATGAGACCTTCTTTTCTGTTTTCACTCTTTGGATGGTGGACTCCTGAATCCAAACAGGGCAGTTGTGTGAAGAGGAGGGGTGGTCGCCACCGCAGTTCGCACAATGTGCCGGATCTTTACATGGCCCATCATGGGTTGCCTTGCAGCAAACACCGCACACCTCCTTCCCAGCACAGCTTTATTTTTCCGTCCTGAATGAGACACTTAGTGAAAGCGCAAACAAACAAGGCTTTACACATTTGTAATCCAATATTTTTGTTGCTGTAGTCTGAGCAGAGGCATGTATCAAACTTGTGTACTACTTAACTATGGAAAATTAACTTCCCAGAAAGTGATGACGTCATTTTTGCACAATATTGTGTGTGTTGTCATTGTTCTAATATTGCCTGACCACTTGCGTACAAGCTTATATGCTGCATCTACGTTATCTACAAGTAAATAAACCCAGTCGAGTTTGGTATTAAAAGAATTGTTGGGAATTCACCAATTCAGTCATCTCAATAGCGCAGATATATTACATTTTTCATGACAATAACCAATTATCAAACCTATAGCCCCATTTGTAATGGCCGCTCAACCTTGCCGAACACATTGCTGCCAGACCAGCTATGCACACATGACATTCAGTTGGCCGAATACAGTGCGGTTACCTGGCTGGTGGGGAGCGGCCTGCAGAAAACACCCTTTCCCTCACCTGCATTCACAGCTTGGCCTCTGCAGCTGTAAACTCCCCTGCGACTCAAAACTAAGTAACTTGCTCTGAACAGCCGTGCCAGAACAGCAATCTCTGACATGTCCAAATTTCTGGCATTTGAAACATCGCATTGGAGACGGAACATACATTTGCACACGGACATTTAAGTATCCTACTTTGATGACTGGAGGTAACAAAGGGTTACAGAATGTCAGAAAGAGGGTGTTGGTGGGCACTCTTTCTGCACCTTTTTTAACTGTCACCCTATGCACCTCTGTCACACCCTGGGATGCAAGTTCCACCTTGATCTCTGCCTCTGAGACACCTCTAAGATCTGGGCATTGAATGACTCCCTTAGAGGAATTCAGCTGTTTATGGGGAGTCACCCTGATCTCTCTGTCTACCAGCTTTGTAGCTTTCAGCAGCTGCTCTGATTGTTTCTTAGTCTTGCATTGGATACGAAACGTACCATTTCGGAGTCGTTTAATGGACTGTGGGTCTCCTGCAATACCTTGGAAGCCCTTCTGTTTTGCAAACGGGCTTACTGCAGAAATTGGTTTGTCCTGCTCCTTGCTTTTCATTACTAACCAAGAGGACCAGAATCCTGACATCTTCCTTGTTTCTACATCGGAATCTGAGTCTGCATCAGACTCCTGCAACAGCCTTCGAGAAATTAAATTTGCCTTTCTTTTTTTTTTTTTGGGGGGGGGGATTGTTTTGTAAAGAAGCCATATTTAGAAGGGTAAAATTTCATCTCTCCCTTACCCACCCACCATGGAGTCCAACTAAGGGGCCAGGGCCAAGAAATCATTGTCTTGACCCCTTCCAGGTTTCAGGGGAGATATACAACAGACAGAAACCTACCAACCCTATCCCCCCTGATCATGCCCAACTCCCAGGAACAGAGAGCTGAGCACTGCAGGGGTTACCCTGGCCAGCCGGAGAACTGCCTGTTTTGACCCAGCCCCATGAAGGGGAAGCCGATTGATACACCTGGGCCAGAGTGTACCTCCTGTCTAGGAGAGGTCCGAGCCAAAGTGATGTGTTGAGGGCGTTGGCCCTCTCAATCACCAGGATCTCATCCCCCTCCGTCACAAGTCGCACCGCACGGCAAACGCGGCGGATCTTAAAGACCACAGAGAGAAAAAGAGTGTGGAACAGAAGGCTTGAAGGGAAGATGAAGAAAGAAAAGATCCATTAAGAAAGGCAGAAGACAATAGGAAAAAGGTGGGTTACTATTTGTCTGGGCCCTCACTCCTAACCTTTCTGACATGGGACACCCTACCAGGGGCATCAATTCCTACCACGTAATGCTTGGCCAGTCAGCAGCTTGGCTATACAGGCCTAGAAGCGTTCACAACAACTAACCATCTAGTTGAGTATTGATGCCCCCGTCAGCAAAGCCTAAAAGATCACTGGACCACTCAAGCCCTCCGACCATGGCAAGGTTGCAACCCCCGGAGGGATGGGAAGAAAAAATGTTTACATACACATTCAACATGTATGTAAGTGAAGGTAAATGTGTGTGTGTGTGTGTGTGTGTGTGTGTGTGTGTGTGTGTGTGTGTGTGTGTGTGTGTGTGCAGGTTTATTACTCGAGAGGAAAGATTTTAGGCAGTGTCTAGTCTTCCAGTCTGTCCTGGATAAAAAGTAAACAACAAGATGGTGACAGCTGCATAGCAAACAGCAATAAAACATGCACATTAAACATTTATGGCAAAATGAATAAACAAATATTAAATACTTTAACAAATACTGCCAGTGATGCCTCTTCCATAAATAATAATGATAGTATTAATAATGATATCATTATCATCAATAACAGTAGTGATAATAATCATGATAATGATACAATTCAATAAATGTTGCTTACAGCCAGATTCAAAAAGACCATATAAGGGCTGCCATCTCACTGAAGTCAACTCTCAAATGATAATGACAATAATAACAACAACGGTAATAATATCAAACCATTGCCAGAGACTTACCAGAGTAAGTGGAACAGTACCCAAGGCTTCCAGTGTGCAAAACAGGTACAGCTGATCAGTGGCTGACATGCGCACATTAGGAACACGCATCACGCCAAAGTACTGCAGTGCCCAGCGAAGAAGTCGAGTCTGTCATGCACAGGAACAGAAAATGTTTCAACTATTTCCAGTTGAAGTAAGATTTTTTTTCTGAATACTGATCTGCTTTAGTATGCACACTTGTCTTTAGAACTTTTATGTCAGTCAATAAAAACATGAGCAATCAAGTCTTAGGACATAGGGTATTGATTCCCAATGGTATGAAGCAAAAGAAAACTAAACGGAGCAGAAATAAGTGAACACCCTCTCTCTTTGATGTGCATCATCTGCTCATTGTCATTAGCATTTACTCTCTGATAAGTTTTTCTTGTTTTATTTCCCCTCTCTCTCTCTTGCCTACTCCATCACTGGTGTCACCTCCAAAGCTTTGCTGCATGTTGCTCATTCTGAACTCTCATCTCTCACCCTGTTCTGGTATGTAGCCACATCCAGTATGTTAAAAACGTTCAATCTTTTTCTGATTTATCCAGATATGTATGTCACACTGATGACTGGACTAGAGGTCTTGCTGAACTTCTCACTCATCTGATGCCTTCTGATTCGACGCTCATTTGCTCCCTGAAAACACTGCGAGAAACATGTCTCAGAACGTGGGTGGTCCTTGATAACTGAAGATCTCTTTTTCAGGCTGTCATGAAGAATTTCAGATTATTACAGAAGCAACACTGGAGTAAGCGAAAAAAAACCTCTGGGCAATAGCTCATGGAATCTGAATTGCACGGGGGAAAAAAGAAAAAAGAAGGGGAGGGTGTGTGAAACGGTGGTAAATAAAATAAAGTAAAAAAAACCAACAACACCCCCCCCCACCCCACCCCCAATCAATACTTCCTCTCCCATAATCCCCTCGTTTCTGTCTGGCAGCCGTTTTTGATCTGGAGACGAACAGGAGAAGCGAAGCTAAGTGGCTACATGTTCTTCTTGTCACTGTCCTAAATGTTATTTGTTTTCACCTGAAGAAGACCCAAGAGGTCGAAATGCATTTTGTCTAGTCCTGTACTCTGTATGTCTGTGTCCTTGGCGGTAACTAACCCCCTCCCATTTTCTGTGTGTGTGTTTCACTGTGTTTGTGTAAGTGGATGAATCTGCTCCCATAACTGCGGGTTGACTGACTGACTGGCACACTTGCATCTTTTCAACGCAATCATATATTCAAACTTGATCAATCAATGAAACCCCCTTGTTGCCTTGCTTCATTGAGTGTTTATAGCTTGCAACATGTTCAAAATGTCCCCTTTCCCCTACAGGAGCTTAAAAGAACGGCTGATCTATGTATGCTGACCGACAGGTAACCTGCCTTCCATATGCTGTGAGTACAGATGTTGAAATTAGCTGGTTTGATTTTCAGGGTTTTGTTGTTGTTGTGAATAATACATGCTTAAGAAGATTGAGACGATGCTTGTTAACCCGAAGAGTGCCTATAAGCCGTCAGCTGACACCGAAGTAAAAATGCTTTCCCAGTGCCTATGGGCCGTCCACTGACGTCACACATTTTTCTTTAATTTTCATTCGTTACTATTTCTATTAACGGACTTAAATAGAGTGTGCGTAGTAAGCCTTATATGTCTGTAGTATTAAAATGATATGCAAATGACCACACGTGAGGGGAAAGCCCATTTATTCTCAACACTGACTGGATGACCAGCCAGCACTTCGTCTCGCTTGCAAAGATGGCGGCGCAACCTTTGACAAGTGTAGCGACCAAATCAACGTATTTACACAGCTGAGCAGGCTCTGCTAATCATTTTTGACAAAGACAATAATCTTTTATTCAACGACTTACTCGAGCGTGAAGGTGAGATGATGATTGTGATGGAATTGCCGACCGTATTCGTCAGTTATTGTGTCGAGCTGTGTGACCTCAGAGTGTGTTCAGCTGACTGGTTTGCCAGCATTGAACGAGCTCGCCTAGTGTGTACTCTGCACTGCGTGCCAGTGGCCAGTGTTGTGATAGTCAGCGCGAGAGGGGAGCGTGGCCTGCTCGCGGCGTGACACGGGGCAGAGGGAAAGGTAGGAGAAGAGGAGGAGTGAAAGAGAGGGTTGAAGTCCAGCAAGGGGCGTGGTGGGGGAGGGGGGCGTGGTCGTGGACTGACCTGTCTGCATAGAGTGTGAGCATCTTGATAGACTTCTAAACTGTTATACTTTCATTTACATGTGTACTGTGACAATACAAACTTTATTTTCAACTTTTTTGCTTTGTGTTCTTTTTTGGATGTGAAGCTGTAGTGGTAAATACATATGTTTTTGATCGTGCAAAAAAATCTATCCAAATCTAAATGCCTAAATATTTTTTTATTATCAAAATTAAAACAAAAGAAGCCCAGATTCAAAATCTTCATTCAATTTCCTTCAAAAATCATATATATTTCATTGTTATATCTTTTGTAGTTTCTGAGCTAGAATTTTTTGTTAATTATTATCCCCAAATCATTAGATTTCCCTGGCACTGGGAAAGCCTTTGTTTGTAACATTTTCAAGCAGTGAACAGGTTAAATGTTCAGTTTACTACAGCATTCTTAGATCCAACCTAACATTTTTGTTACAGATGCAAGATCTGTCCTAATGCACAACTGATCTATCAAACTCTGTGTGTGGTAACTAAAAAAAAAAGGAGCAATTTTTTAATACACTAAAGACGACATCATATATTAAATTTAACATCTCTAACGCACTGTTTTTATGACATTATGATGGCAATATTGCTTGTTGGCAATGTGGCAGTATGTCATCTGTTAGAGTCAAACAGTGGAGTTTGTGTGTTGGCACTCATGTTAGTTGCTGTGTAGTTTCTGTCTTTTGCCTCTATCCCCCATCCCCCTTTGCCTGTTGTTTAGCCCGATAACTTTTCTGTTGTTTGTTAAGTTTTGATCTTACTGAAAAGTTGTTTTGGCTGTTGTTATATGGTTTAATAAATGTAATAGTTTTCATCTGAATATGAGGTGAATTACTGTTGTGTTTCATGATACTTCTGGTTAGCTGTTCTAGAATGACTGTTAGAAGAAACGTTTATTACAAATCACAATAAGCACACAAATCTACTGATCAGTTACTGATTTAAGGTCATGATAGATCCTAGGACATAGATTTTCCTATGGTGAGAGTGGACATGTTACACATCTCTCTTGGTATGTTAGATTTCCATGTGTAATGACTGGAAATGTTGTACACATCTCTTGGTATGTTAAAAGTCATTAAGATCACAGACAAAGTGCATTTTTCTTTGTTTAGTGAAGGAAAATGGAGCAGCTGCTGATAATTCTTGCTATTAGTTGACAGTATGTGAGACAGTGAATTATTACTGGGGAGGTGTGATTTTGTACAAGTGTGGGCACCAGCTAAGGGAGTCTGATTGTCAGAGCGGTGTGGAGCGACTGGCTGGCTGATCTGCCTGATGTCATGAAAGCTATGGAGGCTCAGCAACTGGCCATGCTGTCTCTCTCCCTCTTGGCTGTCCTAACGTGACATACTGTTTTCTTCTTATTGGCAGCCATTTTTGTGTGTTTTTGTACTTAACAGAATTGCAGCACATAAGTATGCTAGCTGGGTTTTTCGGTTGACTGTCATTTTATAGTTGACAGTATGTTAAAAAGTTCCTGCTGGAACCAACCATGAGGCTGGGCTTCTACATACCCCCCCCCCCCCCCCCCCTCAAATTCATCCCACTGATGTTAAGAGAATTAAACATGGAACCCCAAAAGAAGAAAACAGTTGGACAGATGTGGGGAAAGCCACTACACCACCTGCAAAACTGCGTGCATTCCCCTACAGTGCAGGCACCATCTACACCCCCATCTCCCTACTCCACCCACATTTGTGTGTGTGTGAAAGTGTCTTACTCCGTGTGTGTGCGATGTGTGTGTGTGTGTGTGTGTGTGTGTGTGTGTGCATGCATGTGTGTGTGTGTGTGTGTATGAGACAGACAGACAAACAGACAGACTGACAAAGAGAAAGAACAGCTAAAAGATAAGCCTTATTCAGAGTTGAGCCAGCTGGGGAAGAGAAGGGACTACAGCTGTTCCTGTTCACTCAGTGCTTGCTGCACATGCTGCACTGCTATTAGTACTGAGCTCTACAAAATCAATGGCTGGTACACATTTCAGTTACAGTGACTGTGAAGAGTCTGGAATGGGGGGGCTTTGAGGGGGATGGGTGAGTATGATGGAAGCCGGCAGGAAGGTAGTGCTGCTAAATGTGATTCATCTCAAGCGGCATGGTGTGGATGTGCGGGAGTGCGTATGAGTACATGTGTGTGTGTGTTGTGTGTGTGTGTGTGTGTGTGTGTGTGTGGTGTGTGTGTGTGTGCCATGACCAATTCCACTGCAGAAGAATCTCCACACACAAAACACTGTTGCACTGGACAGAAAATGTGGTGGCTACACTCACTCGGTGAGGGTCGTAGTCTGCAGCTCTATGGTAGATTTGTGTCTCATTGTCCCACACACAGGCTGCATCACCCAGGGCTGGCACTGTCACCTCCAGAGGCTTGATGGGACACTGACTGACGCTGTCAGTCAGCGCCACTACAAACTCCATGTCCAGGGCAACAAGAGTGTTTTTCAGAGGCAGAGTTGTCAAGTAACCCTGCAGAATGAATTACATGAACGTAAGTATAATGCCATACGAAATAAATACATAAATGAAATAATATGAAGATATGACCAATGGGTGGCCGTGGCTGCTTGGTTAACAGACTTTCTCGACAGAGTTAATGACCCACATTAAGAAACTGATGGGTTCATACAATTTCCTTCTTAACCCTTACACCGCCTATGTTGCCATTTGGCAACAATGTGGGTCATCGCTGACGCCAAAAGGCGACCAAGCAGGGTTACCTAACTCCCGATATTCTCACTCTGTAATCTGATGAGACAGAAAGCCAGAAAGAAATGTCATAGTTGGGTGATTCCCTGACCTGTGCTCACAGCCATTTTGTTCATCAGAGCACTGTTCAGTTAAGTGTTCTTTATCAATTTATTCTGACTGTTTTTCCCATACACTATGACATCACAACCAAGCACTTCACGTACTCAGTCTTGCTGTACATTTACCACAGATCAGGTGCTGGAAATATTGAAAAGACGGTCAGTTGATACTGAATAAGATAAAGAACACCCAGATTGTGAGCAGCAAACATTTGGCCCTACGTGAAAGTGGGGGCTTGACCAAATTATCACAGTGGCTGACTGTTGGAGGCGTGCCAAGTGGCTGAGCAGTGCTCAGTGCGTCGCACACACAACACACACAAGCCCTTGAACAAGCTTAGTGTTGCTGGCTCTGGGCCAACTTTTAGCGCCTATCACACAGTGAGAGAGGCCTTATAGGGGGCGACTAACAGCCACGAGATAATGAATGAACTGCAAGCCCAGCTGGCTTGCCATGAATCGCGGTTGAAAGGGACGTGGCTGACTGACACGTGTCAGAGGTCTGCTGCAGAGATGAATTGGACTGACGAGCTGCACTCATAGGCCCTAGCAAAATTGCTCTCCAGGTTATAGAGACTCACAGGCAAGTAACTGACTGTTTTCATAGAAAATGTTGCTTTCAGTGAGAGTGAATGGGATGTATGTGCATGTGCATGTTTGTGTGTGCGTGCGCATGTGTGTGTGTGTGTGTGTGTGTGTGTGTGTGTGTGTGTGTGTGTGTGTGTGTTCCCTTTTTCTTTCTTTCATGTGTGTACAAGTGGGGCATAAGAAAGTGTGTGCATGTGTGTGTGTGTTTGTGTGTTGTGTGTGTGTGTGTGTGTGTCCACTTCTCTTTTTCTTTCTTTCATGTGTGTGCCAGTGGGGTGTAAGCAGTTTGTTATGTGTGTGTGCATGTGTGTGTGTGTGTGTGTGTGTGTGTGTGTGTGTGTGTGTGTGTGTGTGTGTGTGTGTGTGTGTGTGTGTGTGTGTGTGTGTATGTGGTTCTTTTCTGCATAACCTCATTAGTCATATCACTAATTATTCCTCTGAATGTTGTTTCAGGAGTGCTGGTGAACAAGGATGATTTTCAACCTGTGGACTTCTTCCATCTCTTTTTCTGCTGGTGGGGTATGTTGATTTATTGCTGTTTTTTTTATTTTTGTGTTGGATATTACATACTTTCTGGTCTTTATTTTGTGAGTGGAGTATTTTTCCTTCTTTGTTCAGAGTTTGATTGCATGCTTTCTTCTTTTTTATGTTGACACTAAAGATAATCTTCAATTTTTTTTTATTTTGCATTTTTTTTTGCACTTGAAATTACCAAAAATTTGAAATTGTTGTTGTCTAACTATTACTAACATTCTATGATTTAACAAAAGTACAGTTTATTTCCTCCATTTCCCAAAAGACAGCATGAGAACTGGTTGCTTAGTTCCAGAGATATCCGCATTTCACACATGCTGGTATGAAATATGAGATTTTCTGAAAAATGGCTGGCGATGGGGATTTATGCAAAATAGAATGTCTGGCGGTGAAAGGGTTAAATATAAATCGATGAACAAGTGCAAATGAATACATACACAAATAAAAGATAAATAACTATTTTAATAAAGAACCCCAAAATGTTTACAAGCAATCATATATGCAAGACGAAAAGGTAAACAGTACGACTAAAACAAGGGACACAGGAAAACCACTACTACCAGATCACAGCGACATATACATGACAATTCATGTGAATCTTTCTCTGCAATGGGGCACCTTTCTCTGTAGGAATCTCACAGTCTTCTTGCACAGTCTTCCGTTTCCACCCAAAGGACCATGGTCTACGCGTGTGAAAAGGTCTTCAGAGATGAGGATCTCCTCAGATTTCACCACCTGGATGACTTTGCTGAGGTACTGTGACACACCACTGTGGTACTCGTATGCTTTTGAGTGAAACTCCAGGTCCATTTCCAGGGTGTCCATGATTGTGTTGACAATCTGATCATGTCCCTGAAAGAGAACACAACAACATGATGTTCCTGTAACCAATGGCTTTGGAGGCAAGCGAGGGAACAGAAACTTCACTTTCTCCTGTCCCTGAAAGAGAACACAACATCATGATGTTCCTGTAACCAATGGCTTTGTAGGGAAGCAAGGGAACAGAAACTTCACTTTCTCCTGTCCCTGAAAGAGAACACATAACATGACATTCCTGTAACCAATGGCTTTGTAGGGAAGCGAGGGAACAGAAACTTCACTTTCTCCTGTCCCTGAAAGAGAACACATAACATGACGTTCCTGTAACCAATGGCTTTGTAGGGAAGCGAGGGAACAGAAACTTCACTTTCTCCTAAGGCAAGTGCTAGAAGAGATCTGTTTGACTCCTCTCCCTTGCAACGATTTCTTTCCAGAACATTCACTGAAAATTGTATGGAGGTAACCAATAAGGCATCAATCTGGTACCCTTGCTTTAGTTTAGGTTTTCTACAGGAGTGCTTTCACTGCTACACTATTGCATTCCACAGTGGAAGAGGGTTTCTTTTAGTTTTGTTTGTTGTTTTTCAAGATGTGATGTCATGGCTACCCCAGGATAAAGTGGGAAAGGGGCAAAAGGGAAAAGGGAACTGTTGACAGTACCATGAACAATAAAGCCTCAACACAAGATCACCAGAAGAGAGCTACCAATAGTACTATGAACAGTGAAGCCTCAACATAACATTGGATCACCAAAAGGGAGCTACCAATAGTACTATGAACAATGAAGCCTCAACGTAACATAGGATCACCAAAAGGGAGCTACCAACAGTACTACTAACCGTGTAATCTCAACATAGGATCACCAGAGGGGAGCTATCAACAGTACTATGAACTGTGGCACCTCAACATAGGATCACCAGAGGGGAGCTACCAACAGTACTATGAACTGTGACACCTCAACATGGGATCACCAGAGGGGAGCTACCAACAGTACTATGAACTGTGAAACCTCAACATGGGATCACCAGAGGGGAGCTATCAACAGTACTATGAACTGTGAAACCTCAACATGGGATCACCAGAGGGGAGCTACCAACAGTACTATGAACTGTGAAACCTCAACATGGGATCACCTGAGGGGAGCTACCAACAGTACTATGAACTGTGACACCTCAACATGGGATCACCAGAGGGGAACTACCAACAGTACTATGAACTGTGAAACCTCAACATCACATAGGAGATGAAGCTGATCATGAACACTGCTGACAGCTGGAACTGAGAAGTAAAGCTAATAGGTGATGATCCTTATGATGCAATAGCAGTGATAAATCTTATGCACAAATGTCTGTCTCTGACACATAGACTTTCCATCTTACACTCTGGAATTCAGGCCAGTACATCACTAAACCAAACCAAAATTTACTGTGATCCAATGATTTTCTCCTGTTCACATTACAACACCTAACAGTACATCACATAAAAGCACTTTCGTCCGATCCTCTGACACATAAGGTTTCCATCTTATGCACTGGAATTCAGGCTAGCGCATCAATAAAACATACCAAAATTTACTGTGATGTAATGATTTTCTCCTGTTTGCATTACAACTCCTAGCGTAGTAGTCTATCGGGAGCCGACGAAGACGATGGTCTATGCAATCAGCGATGACGATGACAGTGCATGTGACTCTGCAGCCCACAGAGCATGCGACTCTGCAGCCCACAGCTGGAAGCACACAGGCGGCCACAGGTACATTGATGGTCTGAGTTTGGGACAGAGGAGGACGAGGCCCTATGTCGTCTGTCCCTTGCAGTGGCAAGACACAGTCTTCTGTCCTCTTCGAAGGCAGCTGTTGCTTTGAAGGTGAGGGACCTCCAAGATGATCTGTCAGCAGCAAGGGTTTTGAGCTCGCGAGGCTGGATGCCGAGCCATCTGAGATTGCTCTTAAGGGTATCTTTGCATCTCAGTTTGGGCCTTCCCTGTCTGTGTGAACCTTCCTTGAGCTCACCATACATCAGTTGTCTGGGGATGCGGTTGCCGTCCATTCTGATGACGTGCCCAGTCCAGCATAGCTGAGGCTTCATTGACTCAATCCTTGTCAAGCCAACTTTGTCCAACACCTCTTGGTTTGTGACTTTGTCCTGCCAGCAAATGCCCATAATCATGCGCAACGATCACGTATGGAATTGTTCTAGCTGCTTGATGTGTTTTTGATACATGGTCCACATTTCACATCCATACAGTAGTGAAGAAAGGACTACAGCCGTGTAGATTTTAAGCTTTGTAGACAGTCTTATGCCTTTCTGTTGGAGGGCCTTCACTCTTTATCTTCCAAAGACCTGGCTGGCTTTCTGGATCCTGGACATAATCTCTTTGTCCAGTGAACCATCTGCAGAGATAACACTGCCCAGATCTCCATGCACTTCAGTTGGACTTGATCAATGGTGATAGCTGGCTGGGGCTTGATTGTGTTAGGGGTGCTAAGATTTGCTTTCTTGAATTCTGGCGCACTGCTTCCATCCATCACCTCCTTTCCGAGGCTGCCATCAAAACTCTCGCCTGTGACCAGCCGCCATTGGCAAAGTGGTTAGCGTCGAGGACTTCCGGCTGGGAGGCCGCAGGTTCCATTCCCATCAGTCATGTGGAATTTTTCTGCCCTGACCGGCTCCTACCCAGAGGTGACTTTGCTATGGGCTCAGTTGGGAAGACTGGGACCACACAGTCGAGTTTCATCCATTTAATGGATGCGTCTCTGACAGCGTTGCTCAAATTTCCTGACCAACACTGCAGGTGTCTGTATCTCTCAGGCCTGGTTGACACAGGAATATATTATGAAAGTAAGCGTAGAATACAGCTCTGTCATGCAGTCTCAGACCAAAATGGTAATCCGTAACATCACCTTTATCACCCTCATTCTAATCGATCAGCATAAAAAAAATTCTCAACTTCCGAGGCCCTGCTCTCATGGTGACCTCAGTTTCAATGTCCTCTCCGTGTCTGTGACCTTGGTTTGGTTACGTCGTGGTCACCGGTATCAGCGAGTCCATGGGGCTGTCGTTGGATGGACGTGGTGGCACCCTCCGGAGGGAGAGCTCACGCACGCCGGCTCCATGACTAAGCAATTACAGTCAACAGTAGGGGGCTTAGTAGGTGGTGTCCTGCGTATGTTGGATCAGAACAGGCGCCACTGAACACCATCGAAGTGACTTGGCAGCAGTGCAGTGTCTCCTCCGGTGGGTTGCCTCTTGACGACTTGACCATTGACTACTCCCTGTGGATTGCCAGTGCCGGGGCTGTGGCAGGGCCAACTGGGCTGTGGCTGTGGACGGGGTGTCAGAATGGCGGCATGGGTGCACTGCCACTGTGGTGGCACAGAAGTTGGGACAGCAAAAAAACCCAAAAAAAACCAACTCTCGTCTGTGTGTTTGTACTCACTCATCTTGATTATTGTAACGCTCCTTTGTCTGGCTCATCAGGCTGTCTCACTAATACATTTCACAGATTCAAAGCCATGCAGCCTGCCTTTTAATTTGAAAAGGTATATAAATACTCTTGATAATTACAACACACATACATTATAAATTTGCCAAAGGATGTAGGATGCCATCAAACAAAAAAGGTCTACGGAACAGCAGGAGTGTTTGTGTCATGTTCACAGGAATGTCGTGTCTAAAGATCGGTTCATGTACCCACCCCCGCACCCGCAAAAATGTTGATCCCTTCCCTGGTCCCTGACCCAACCACAAACACATATTCTGACCTTTCCACTCTTTGTGTCCAGAGAATGGAAACTGAGGCGCTGCTTGTTCTGGAGGAATCGCTCAAGGCATTCCTGTTGCCACAGTAACTGGCTGTAGCGCCGCTGTGACTGGAGATCCAGAGTACCAAGGCTGCTGCAAAAAATAGGTCAAAATGTTTGCCCATTTAGACTTAATTGCACCTGATATGAAATCAATAGAGGAGTCTGCAAGAAAATACTATGAGTAATCATACAATGATGAGCTCCATTCAAGTCCAGCTACTGCAATATTCACTCACACACACACATATGCAAAAAAAAAAAACACACACACACACATATACATATACGCACCCATGCACAAACACACACACGCACATTGTATTCTCAACACAGAAATGGGCGCTGGTACATATGGCAAGAATTCATGTAGGATGCCATCAAACAAAAAAGGTCTATGGAACAGCAGGAGTGTTTGTGTCATGTTCACAGGAATGTCGTGTCTAAAGATCGGTTCATGTACCCTTCCACCTTGAACAGAGAAAACTGTGTTTGTTCCATAGTAGTGGGGGTAATATGACGTGAATTCACTGGATCGACTTGCTGGAACCTCGTTATATGGGGAAGGGAGGGGTGGGGTGGTTGGGTCGGAAGGTTCCAGCAGAGGTACCTGATATTTGTTGTGGTAAGCAGTTTTCTCTGTGTGAAAAAGGGGGGAGGGGGGGATAATGATTCACTGATTCCATAGGACAGTCATCGGGTGGGACATTGCTATGTTGTCTGTATTCTGAGCCTGTATTCACTTTATTATATTGTGGATACTGACCGCTATTTTCAAGGTTGTCTGGGCGTGTATTACCATGAAATCTCGAGGCCACATGCGGAAAAAGTTTTCCTGAAATCCAGTGCAAGTCTAGCAGTGCCTGCTTCACTGGGATGAATAAGATCGGTGTACAGAGCCAGTCTGGGTTTACCTGTAGTAGTTGTGAAGGTGGGATTGTTATCAATGAAGTGCAACTTTGGTATCAAAAGAATTGTCTGGAATTCGCAAATTCAGTTGACACAGGAGCGCAGAAATATTACATTCTTCATGACAACAACTAATTATCAAACCAACAACCCTATTTGTAACAGCCGCTCAGCAATGCCAAACACACTGCTGCCAGACCTGCTGTGCACAACTGACATGCAGTTTGCCATGGTCAGCATGCTGGCAGGAAGCAGCCTGCAGAAAACACCCCTTTCCCCCGACCTGCACACACAGCTTGGCCTCTGCAGCTGCTTTCTCAATGCTAAGTAGCTTGCTCTGAACAGCCATGGACGGTAAAATGCCTTCAGACATCGCCCAACTGGCAAGGGAGAGGGCTGGGGAAAGTCAAGAATGGTGACTCACCCTCAGCCCCATGTGCATGTTTTTCTAGTGGGCTTGGGTCGGAAAGGGCGAGAGGAAATGGTTCGACTGGATGCAACTGACTGACGCCCTGAAAGGAGAGGGCTACGAAAATTAGATGTAGCAGGGGGATTTGAGATGCATAACCTGGATTTTTAAACCTCTCTGAAATACCTGCCAAGGCATCTCCAAATGGGAGAAGGCCCTGAATTGGTGCCTGATGTAATGCTGCTTTGACATTGGGCTTCTGACAGAGAATCTTCAGTAGATTGTCCCTATGAGCCAGAGACAAGTGGGTCGAAATAGACAGGGAAGAGACTAGAGTTGCAGAGGACAGAGAAGCCCAACCCTTGGCAAAAAAAAAAAATGCTGCTGTAAATCTTCTTCCAAAATAGTTCCTTCTTTCAGAATTGGAAGAAGGAAGAAAAGGACAGCTCCAGGAACAAAGTAGACGTGACAAACATGTCAACGGAAAGGGCAAACTTCATACATGATGGTTTTGAAATTCTCACAAGGGATGGAGCTGAAATAGGTTGGTAATGGGCATTCAAGTTAAAGCATTCCATGTGAAAAGAAGATGTGTTTTCTTGACAACCGGTTTTTTCTTCGCGTAAATTGCCTTAACCTGTAGAGTGCCTATAAGCTGTCAGGTGACAGCGCACTTAAAGTGCTTCCTCAATGCCATTATACCGTCCATGCCAAATAATCATACGTCTAGCGGAAGACCCCTTTATTTTTGATAATGATTCAGTAACTGGACCACATGGAAAAGGGGTTTGCCTCATTTGCGAAAAATGGTGGCACAACCTTCGACGACCAGAGACTGGTCCTGATCTCAATCTGTGAACTTAAATAATTCTGAAAGCAATGCAAATGATTGTGGATGATTGTGATGATGGTGATGATCTTTTGTCCACTGATTCCTTGGAATATGAAGGTGATGACAACAGTGATGAGCCAAACAGTGACATTCGACACTTGTGGAAGCAAGCTGTTCAGCTTGTTGCAGCAAGGTCAGTCTGCAGATTCAGTTGAGCGTGTTGATTTTGTTACCACTTCTGTCTTTGTGCAGAAGTGATACTCACTTTGAGAGGGGTCCAGAAGTACATGTCGTGCAGACAGAAAAGGGAGAGAGAGAGGTAAAGGAGGAGTGCATGCAAAAACTTGGAGTTCAGTTAGAGTGAGTGGAAGGAGGCATGGTCAAAGAAATCTTGCCTTCACTGTGAATTCACCGTCTCCTAATAGAAAGCTGCCCCAGATACCAAATGGCGGTTTGAAAGCACAAAGAGCAGGAGATCCATGTTATGATCCATGTTTTGAATAGTATCACACTCTGAAGAACGACTGACTTCACGTGTGCAGTTACACATGTATCTTTTACCTTCAAGTCAGGCAGGGGAATTTTCTTCTTTTTTTAATGTGCCTGCAAAACCAAATAATTTGAGTTTCATACAACTTGACTGTCCAGTCTGTAAGTAGTATTAGTACCTTTCATGCTGAATAAAACAAGGTTTGTCATTTCTGGCCGGTTACTGACATACTACTCTTCATCATTTGTGAAAGTTTTTAAGTAAATGCAACTAGTTCTGTTTTCATTTACAGACACAAACTGACAACAAACATGTCTTTTTTGTGTGTGCTGTTTATTGGTTTGTTGTTGGTTTGATGTTGATCTATAAAGGCAGAAATAGATTTTTGTGTAGGTAAAAAACGAAATTCCTACTCTGAACAGTTTCAATAGTTTTCAGCTACATAATGAATAAAATGCAAGCCCAGATTCAGAATCTTCATTCAATTTCTTACAAAAAAAACCATGACTTTCATTACTCTATCTCTTACAGTTTGTGAACTAGAATTTTTTTTAGTATTTATAACCCCAGATTCCTCAAAATTCCCTGGCACTGGGGGACCATGTATGAACAATATTCTCTGGCAGCAAACAGGTCAACTCACTTGGGACGGACAGTTCTGTCCCTTGTTTTTCCCTTGTGGACGGGCCATTTGTTATGGTCATTAAAAAAAAATCACCAAAAATACAAAACAAGAGACAACTCAATGAAATTTTCAGAAAGTGTTATTCATAAACTGTGTTAGTAGAATACAAAGAATAAACTTCCCACTTTCATATAATTTTTTGTGCTTGAGGGTGAAAAAATGTCCAGTTTTTTATTCGGGTGCCTCATAACACTCTTGCACAGAGTCAGTGGGTCCATGGCTTCACATTCAGAAGAAGTAGTCAGTAAATACACTAAATGAGTTGAAAAAAAAAGGTAGATACACTCCAGGAACTAAAATAAGATATATGAATCACATGCCTACCATGCACTAGCTAACCTGGAATAATGCAAAAATGGGGGCGTGGCACTCAGCTGACACATGAATGCCAGAAGTACCAAAAAAAGGAGGCATTGTTAGGAAATAACTCGAATCTTCGCACCAGTCGAGTAAAGGAAAGCCAATGAACTCTTGCTCACACAAATTCCCAGTCTTTCACAGCACTCCAACTCTTGCTTGGCGAAGTGGCCCACCCTCACCTTCATCATCACTGAGCTCCACAGACGTGTCGGTGTCAAATTCCTCTTCTCCTTGAAATTCTTCATTGGAATCACTTTCATCAGCTTCGTCATCCTCTTCTTCAATGTCTGAACCTTCCGTTTGTAGCATTTCAATAACTTCAGGAATGCTAAAACGTTGCCCACAGGCTCGACTTTGCTCTGACACATTCGCAGCAGAACTTGATTGAGATGCCATTTTTCACACTCTATGCAGATTAGTAAGTCATGTGGGTTGGTCTGGTCAATCAGCAAGTGAGGAAAAGTGGGTGGTGGGGTTCCGCGAAACCACTGGGCAGGCGAACTAAGGAATGCTGAAAATACTATTTATAGCTTGTTGCCGTGTACTGATCACGCTGCCACCGCATGAAAAATCGGTCAAGGCCAAAACCTTGATAGCATTCGTTCGTACGGAAGCGTAACATCATCGGAAAACGCTATAACGTCTGTTCGTGACAAGAGAGTTAAATGACAACACACTGTAACAAGTGTAACAGGAGTCAAGCAGAGCATCATTCAAGAAATCATGATACTGGCTGTTGAATAATCACAGACTTACTTTCAATCCGGATGAAGGGACATAACTCTCCTTACTTTAATTATTGGCGCATGCGCAAGGAGTAACAACCGCTGGTTGCCTATGTCAATAAATGAATGAAGCTGCCTCCAGCCTCACGCCTTGTGGTAACGCCCTTTTCAAAGGCCTATCCCGCCACAACAAGGTGTCAGAAGTGAAGTTTTAAGTTTCTGCATCAGTGTGACTCTACTGAAGGTGACATCATCTCACTAAGTGACGTTTTATTTTTTATTTGATTGACACTGCGATGCCGACATTTAATCCCCTAGAACCGTTTGTTTGACTTCAGGCGTCCCGAAGCTTGGGAGGAATGGCGTCAACGTTTTCTCCGTTTCCGTATTGCAACAAAACTGGACAATGAAACAGGAGAAGTACAAGTGAGCAGCTTGATCTACGTGATGGGCAGAGACAGAGAAATTTTTCTCCACTATACCGTTTCTAAGAAGGGTAGAGGTACAGCCTGACCCCAAAACGAACTTTGATGTTGTGTTAGAGCTTTTCAACACACACTTCGTGCCCAGAACAAATGTGATACATGAGCGTGCAAAGTTTCACATGCATCAGCAGGCAGAAGGAGAGACTGTGGAGCAGTATGTTTGTGCTCTTTATGATTTATCTGCACACTGCAATTTTCACGATCAAAATGAGGTAATTATAGACCGCCTCGTGCTTGGTATTCGTGACAAAGAGGTTTCACATAAGCTTCAGCTTGAGCCTGAACTAACCCTCAAAACAGCAGTTGACTGTGCTCGTCACTATGAACTTGTAAAAGGTAAGGTGACTGACCAGCGTGGTCTAACCATAGACACTGTTCATCGTCCACCAAGGAGGCCTTCTCATTCCTATCATCAGTCAAGTGGTGGTAGAGGCAGAGGAACTGGATCATTGCAAAACATAATCCTAATGACTGTCCCGCAAAAGGAAAAGTTTGCAGACAGTGTAATAAACGCAATCACTTTGCAGCAGTTTGCAGAGGAGGTCGCGCTAACGAAGTGATGGATGGTGCAGCAAGTGCTGAAATAAAACCAGATTTTCAGCAGGGATCATCCTACTACTTGGGTTCCGTTGACAAGCAGCAAAAAGAAAATGCAAGTGAATCACCATGGAAAGTGATATTGACTGTCATGGGTCGTGAAGTTACCTTCAAACTGGATGCTGGAGCTGATGTCTCTCTTCTCAGGAAGACAGAATGTGACCTTCTATGTCCTAAGCCAGTATTGAAACAGTCCAATGCTCTTTTAAGAAGCCCAGGAGGTCCATTAAACTGTGTTGGAGAATTTTCCTGTGATGTCACTCACAAGGGGAATAACACAAGATTGCGCATTTTTGTCACTGACTCCAGTACTGTTAATCTTCTCAGTCGAGATGCAGTTATCAGATTGGGACTTGTACAACGAGTGAATGCTATCGAGTCAGTTTTTGGAGAAATCAAAAAGCCTGTCATCTGCGAACCAGTGAAGGTTGTGCTGAAGGACAACAGTGAGCCGTACATACACCAAGGAGGGTCGCTGTTCCCTTACTCGATAAGGTGAAAGAAGAACTGCAACGCATGCAGCAAGATGGGATTATCCAAGAAATAAAAGAACCAACTGATTGGTGTGCTGGTATAGTGCCTGTTTTGAAGAAATCAGGAGCTGCAAGGATCTGTACAGATTTTAAGAAACTGAACCAGTTGCTAAAAAGAGAACGGTATGTGCTCCCAATGCTTGAAGATCTTCTGTTCAAACTAAAAGGGTCAAAAGCTTTCAGCAAGCTTGATGCTACAAGTGGATTCTGGCAGATTCCACTAGATGGAGCCACGGCAAAACTGACTACATTTATTACTCCCTTTGGAAGATACTTCTATTGACGTCTACCATTTGGAATATCATCAGCCCCATAAATATTCCAGAGAACAATGGAGACCATTCTGCAAGATCAAAGTAATGTTCTCTGTTACTTTGATGACATTTTGGTTCACAGACTGGCTCTTCCTCACTCCATGCAAGAAGAAGTCTTGGAGAAAATCCATGCAGGTCATCAGGGCATTGCTAAGTGCTGAGAGAGACCCCGAGACTCTGTATGGTGGTCCAAGATCAGTAGGGATATACAAGGAAAAGTATCGTCATGCAGAGAGTGCCTTGAAAAGTAGCCTACTCAACAAAAAGAGCCGCTTCTTTCGTCCGATACCACAGATCGACCATTTCAGCGAGTCGGTGTAGACATCTGCGAAGTCAAAGGAGATCATTACCTCATCTCAACTGACTACTATTCTTGCTACATAGATATCGCTTACTTGCCTCAACTGACATCAAAAGCTGTTATCTGCAAAACGAAGAACTGTTTTGCTCACCACGGTGTACCAGAGACGGTAGTGTCAGATAATGGCACACAGTTCACTTCATCTGAGTTTCGGCAGTTCGCTACAGACTGGAATTTTCATCATGTGACTTCCAGCCCCCCTTTCCCTCAGCCAAATGGACAGGCTGAAAGTGCTGTTAAAATAGCCAAGGCGATCATCACTCAAGAAGATCCCTTTTTGGCCCTTCTCACCTACAGACCTACACCAATCTGTTCCCTTGGATACAGTCCAGCAGAACTAGCATATGGAAGAAAACTGCGCACTAGCCTGCCAACTCTTCCAGAGAAGCTCTTGCCTGCACTGTGAGCCCAAAGACAGTGCAAGAACGAGACCAGATGGCAAAACGCAAACAGAAGCAGTATTATGATCAACGCCATAGAGTTCACTCCCTGCCTAGCCTTCACCCTGGTGACCAGGTCCTTGTGAAAAAGGATAAGGACACAGGTTGGAAACAGACAGTGGAAGTGATTAGTCAAGTTGCGCCACGTTCCTACCTTCTCCGGGTGGATGGAGGTCAGGTAAGGCGTAACAGAAAACACATCAGACTGTGCTCTGAAACTGCAGTTCTCCAGTGCCCGTATTCATTACACACAAGACACCAGTCAGCAGCCAGCCAGTGCAGTCCAGCAGTGCAGTGGTTCCAGATGAGGGATCATCTCCTCCACAGCCACCTGTGTTACCATTGTCTCCAGGCCCTTCACCATCTTCTTCACCTGGACGGCAACCCTCATCAGCAGTGAAGTACACGTGTGGAGGTCGAGCTGTTTCCAGCAAGATTCCTGGAGTAATTGTTGTGCTGGATCCTGCTGTGTGACATGTGCATTTAGTTAGTGTTGTATATTCCACAATTGTTCAGCAGCTCGTTGATGTGTAATTTCTTTTTTTCTTTTTTAAATTGTGATGACAGTGCGGTTTGGTCATCACGTTAAATGTAACACACATACATATACACATTCACACAACACATGTACACCTCATAGGAAGTGATGTACTTCGATTCTGTTTTGGATTTGATTCTTCAGTGATTCATTGATCCTGCTTTGGATCTAATTCTTCGGGAGGAGAAGAAAAAGATTTATTTTGAAGAAAAGGACATGCATGCAGAGTCACTGTTGGGTTTTTGAATTATTCCCATGCATGATTCCAAAGAAATTAAGTTTGAAGTTTTGTTTTATAAAAAAAAGAAAAAAAAGAAAAAAGATCTTGGAGGGAAGATGTTGAATAATCGTAGACATGGGGAGTTTGTGTTATACTCCCTGTTTGGCTAGTATACTTACCATGTCAGACCATAGCATTCAACGGCAGTTAGCCAGCTCTGTCAGGCCGAATTTTTTCCGTGGCCAATGCAGTCATAAGACAGTCACGTGATGTCACCCCACTTCCGGCCCCGGAAGAAGCCAGTGTCAACTTCCTATAAGTCATTCAGCGAGGCCTGGTGTATGGTGACCCCGAGAACCTTGGCGCCAGAGGGGAAGGTAGGGAGGGAATTAGAGTCTGACATGGTAAGTATACTAGCCAAACAGGGAGTATAACACAAACTCCCCATTTTGGCGTCATATACTTTACCATGTCAGACCATAGCAGAATTTAAAGGAATCGGAGGAGGGCGAGCGCCCTAGTGGTTCTTGGGGTTGACCGATATGGCTGCATTGGCCGCCACAAAGGAAATCCCCTTAGACCCATCAGCTCTGGTCATGCGGATATCCCTCAGGTAAAAATTAATGAAGGGATTTTCCGAACGCCAGTAGGCTGCCTCCAGCAGGTGGCGCACGGGGACAGAGTACTGGAACGCTGGGGAAGTGGCCAGTGCTCTGACCTCGTGGGCCCTGGGTGATAGGACAGGGAGATCCTTGTACGCCTGAGCGTAGGTAGATCTCACCGTCTTGGAGAGCCACCTGGAGATAGTTCCCGCCGAGATATCTCTAGTATTGTTGGGGTTGAGGGAGATAAGGAGTCGTCTCTGGGAGGAGCGCCTGGGGCGTGTGCGTTCCCAGTAGTACCTGAGACACCTGGAGGGGCAAAGGTCCATGTCTCCATCTTTTTCTCCCTTTCCCAAGATGTCAGAACTCCGGAAGGAACTTGAGAGAGACTGAGCCGTCCCTGTGGAAGGCGATATCTGTGGGGTCACCGCTGAGGGCGTGAATCTCACTTCGTCTTCTGGCCGAGGCCAGGGCGAGGAGAAAGGTGGTCTTAAAGGAGAGGAGGTCAAAAGGAATAGAAGCAATGGGTTCAAAAGGGGTTTTTCTGAGGGCATCGAGGACCGTAAAAAGGTCCCAGAGGGGAATGCGCCTAGGGGACTGAGCTTCCCGTAGAGCAACTCCTCTAGACACCTCTCTGAGGAGAAAGTCATTGTCAAAAGAAGGGCCCCCCAGTTGACGAATGGTAGTGCAGATAGCTGATCTGTAGCCCCGAATGGAGCCAGCCGACAGCTTAAGGGAAGAGGATAGGTGGGAGGGAAATTTCCTATTTGGATGTTGGAGGGGCAGTAATGGGGAACAGAGTTATCTGAGCACCAGGTTATCCATCTCTCCCAACGGTAGTTGTAGAGGGATTCGGTGCTGGCTCTGCGAGATGCCGAGGCGAAGTCCCGTAATCCCTGAGAGGCCCCTGCTCCGGCTAGTGTGTCTAGGACGGACTGGGGTCTCTCCGAGTGGGGGGTAGATGCAGATGTTCGCAGTTGGGCTGGCATAGAAGCCACGCGTGTAGGCGAAGCATCTTGGGATTGGAGTGAGGAAGACCTGACCGGGGTTGTCTCAGCATGTCCCAGCGAGGGCTGAGCCGGAGGGGGGGAACGTGGGTGAGGGACTTGGGGTCCGGGAACCAAGACTGGGTCGGCCACCATGGCGTTACGAGGATCAGCCTGGGTCTTTCCAGCCTTGCCTTCCTGATCACCTTGTGTAGGATGGGGAAGGGGGGAAAGGCATACGCCAGTAGGCCCGTCCCGGGGAGGGATAGTGCGTCGACTGCATCCGCCTGGGGATCTGGAACGGGAGAGACGTACAGGGGCAGGTGATGGTTGAAGCTGGTGGCAAACAGGTCGATCATGGGCACAAACCAATGGTTGCGCGACACCAGCGAAGGAGGGCCTCTGTTCTGAGGGAGAGGCCTATGGAGCGGGCCTCTCCCCCTTTGTTGACATAGCAAGCTACCGACGTATTGTCCGTGAGGAGGAGAACAAGTCGGTGCGCGACCTTGTGCTGGAGTTGGAGAAGGGCTAGCCTGACCGCTTCCAGCTCCCACTCCCCGAGGCGTGACTGTCCTCCACGTGGGCCCCCCAGCCCAAGTTGGAGGCGTCTGTATAAAGTTCCAGTGGTTGGGTTGGGTTGGGAGGGAGATGGGGACCCCGGTGGAGAGAGTGGCTGGAGTGAGCCGCTCCTCCGTCGCCGAAATGAACCAGTGTCCGAGGGGAATGACCTGGTCCCAGCGGTCGGAGGTCTGTGACAAACGTCGGCGGAACTCCCTCTGAAGTTGGCGTTTGGGGACCCGCCGCAGGGGAATGAGGGGAGACAGGGACTCCATCATTCCTAGGAGGGAGGACAGGGTTCTGGCCGAGGTGTGGGGTGCCTGTGACAGGCAGGAGATGAGGTCCACTATGCGTGCAGGCCTCTCCGGGGTCTGCCAGACGAACCGTAGGAATCGTCTGTGGGCCGGGTGAATCAGGATCTGAAAAATAGGCGTCCTTCAGGTCTACGGATGTGGCCCAGTCGCGATGATGGATGGAGTCTCGGATCTGGGTGGGGGTCTCCATCTTGAACTTGGTGGGCCTGAGGAACTTGTTGAGGGGCGAAAGATCTAGAATGGGCCTCCATCCTCCCGAGGCTTTTGGGATCACAAAGAGTAGAAGCCGGGGTTTGGGTGGGAAATCTCCGAGATGGCCCCTCTTTTGAGGAGGTCTTGGACTTCCGTGCGAAGAGCTTCTGCTTTGGCGGGGGAGGGTTCGTTGGGGGAGGGAGGGGGAGATAGCATGAGGGGGGGGACGCTCGTGGGCCCAAGGAAGGCGAAACCCTTCCTGTAGCACCGCCACTATCCAGGGGTGAGGCGTATGCGTCTCCACTGGTGGGCATGCCGGGAGAGGCTGCCCGCCAGGGGGGGCGAGGGTCTGGGCTGGTGGGTGGGGGATAGGGCGAGGGGGGGTGCTACCTGATCTAAGTCCCCCTCGGGCTGTCTCCCTAGTCAGCTCCGGGAGCGTGACTGTTGGCCTAACCGAAAATTTTGCTGATGGGGTTTTGGCTTAGGCCTTGGGAGAAGATTAGGTCGCTTGGCGGGCCGTGCGGTGCGGGAAGGCGATTGTCTGGGATAGGGTCTGTGCCTGGGGAAGGAACGAAGTGGGGGTCTAGCAGGGCGTGGCGGTGGCCTGGGCGCAAAGGACACAGCCTGCTTGCGTTCCTCAACTGCTTGTGCTATGACGTCAGCCGAGTAGTCGCCAAAGAGCGACTGGACCTGGCCCGGGATGCATCGCAGGGCTGCCTTAAGCGTTGGGGAGAGAGAGGTCCGCGCCAGCACGGCCTCTCTCGCGACCAACAAGCAGTTGAAGTGGCTTCTGGCTGCGCTGTCCGCCGCAGCCGAAAGGTGATGCGAAATCCTGTTAACTAGGTGTCGCATGAAAGGATCGCTGAACAAGCGAGGGTCAGGCTCTTGGTGCGCCTCAGAGCCCGGGTCCCCCGGTACTGGGATGGCACCATCGTCCTCCGGCCATAGAGCCTCCGCTCGCTGAAGGGGCATGTCCAAGTAGGTGTGTCCCGCCGTGGTGTGGAGGATGCCCATCCTGGCTACTCGGACCCATTCCTTTAGGTTCTTAAAGGAGATGGCGCCGGAAGTAGGGGGGGGCAGGTGGGGGATCAACCGACGGTCCGACTGGGAAATGCCCATCTCCCTGGTCACGGGATTGTCCGTAAACAAGGAGGCGACTGAGGGGTTCTTGGGTAGATTGGTCTAGATCTCTGGGCCGGGGGAGAGGGAGAGAAATTCGTCAGCGGGTGCGGCCTCCCTCCTAACGAGGTCTGGTCGCCACCGTTCTATCGTGCGGACATCGTACAATGAGGTGGGGGCTAGCTCCTCGTCATCGTCCGCCTCAGGGAGGTACTGGTCCTGAGAGGGTTCATAGCACCCGTCTTCAGGAGGTAAGTCGAGGGGTGCCTGTAGTGTGTCCCCGGTGGCCCTATAATCGGCGGCCGGGACATCGTCCTGCCGATAGGACAGCGCCCGAGGAGGGAGACCAAGGTCGACCCAGGTAAGTGAGGCCGGGTGCCACATTCGACCATGTAGCTGGTCGTGCTGGGTGTTGGCGTTAAGCCACTGGTCTCTCTCGGGGGCATAGAGCCACCGGTCCCCGGGGAGGTAAACGGGCTGTGGCGGCCCTGGGGAAAAACCATGGTAGGTAGGCCGCACTCAAGGTCTGACCAGCGCGTTGGGCGAATGCGTAGGTCAGACATCCGCCGAGTCGTAGCCACGAGACCCTCTTCTTCTTGTAGGCAGAAAGTCCCCGGGGACCCGGGTAACCTGAATCACTGTTGGGGGGGGGCTTGAGAGGCCGTGGCCTGTCGTCCCCGTCCAGGTCCGTGCACTGCACCATACACGTCCTTGGAATGGGCCTGGGAGGGCCATAATGGTATGGAGGAGGATGCGGAAGTCGAGCCCCCAACCCGCGAAAGTGCGGATTGGTCAGGATGCGGTCCCGTGTTCCTCCCCCTGGAGGAATATGTCAGGTTACCCTTGGTCCCGCTGGTAGATCCTCCCCCCGGAGGAGCGGGACCGCGGACGTTGCCCAAATGGGGATCCGAAAGGTCGGTTCCCCAACGTCCAATACCCCTAGGGAAGAAGGTGACGTTCGATCGGGGTAGGTCGACCGTCCTTGTGCATGGGCACGGCCGGGCCCATGGCGCGGCGTGCCCGCACGCCCAGGATTATGGACACCACCGAGGTCGTGCGTCGGGGTGACCATAAGGCTGCTTCCGGAGTCGAAGCGCTCCTCGAGCTCAGGTGTTGGCTGCACCTGTGCCCGGTGGGGCCGAGCGCTATGAGTGCACGTATCAATTTGGGGGGAAAAAGAGATACGTGACTCATCAAGGCGAGTGACGGATGGTGATTCCATCCCAGATCCGTCACCCGTGCTGGTCCGCGGCTCGGCAAGGTGCCCCGGGGGCCGAGATTCGCGTGACTCAGCATGATAGTTAGAAGTCTCCGAGCGAGTCCGTAGGCTAGAGGGCAAGCTGGCCGATGGAGAAGGGGTGGGGGAGGGCGAATTCCGTTGGCTAGTCTTTGCTCGGCCGGGCCCCTTGAGGGGAGCCTTGCCATTAGACTTTCTGGGCAGCACCTTGAGGGGAGCTTTGCCCTTAGACTAGCAGGCAGATCAAATGAAAGGCATTTTGAAATGGTGGCCGCTTGCCTATCAGCCTTGGGACGCCGCGGTCGTGCGTCCGTCGGTTTGGTAGACGAGGAAGATCACGCGTCCCTTCCGCGGAGAAGTCGTCTCTGTCTACCCGAACCGTACGTTCATCAGTGCGAACGGATTGCTCCGAGATGGAATCGACCCGCGGGTTCTCCGGGAAATTGAGCGAACTCCGAGCAGTGGAGTGGCTCGACCCGGCGGTGTCCTTCACCATGTTGGGCACAGGTGGATAGAGCAAACCCGGAACACACGACCGCAAAGAGGAGACAAGGTGGCCGATCGAGAAAATCAATTAATCTCGATCGTCCGTGTGGTGTCGTGCAAAGTGCTCGAGAGATCGACTGAAAACTCGAACTACCCGTACACGCCACCGGTCGTGTGACTGGTATGGCTATTAATAGCAATCTCTACACGTGGAGTATCACTGTGTATAGGTGTGATAGTTCTTGGGCACTAAATCTTAATAAGCAGATCAGTGTCACACACCCTTACTCGAACACGTTCTACCTGTGAAGGGTAAAGAGTACAGGTGTGATAGTTATTGAGCCCTAAACCTTAATAAGCGGAACCAGCACAAAATGCGTGCTGAACCCGAGGCTCGGCAATATGGTGGGGGAACACGACCGGCGAGCGGTGCCGACGATCGCGAGTAACAAAGTCGCGAGAGTGCCGGTAAAAGAGACAAATCTTTAATAAATACGCTCCCGAGAGTGCCGGTAAAAGAGACAAATCTTTTAATAAATACGCTCCCACCAAGAGCCTCACACGGCAAAAATACTCAGGGTCTAGTGCAAGCCGGAACCAGCACAAAATGCGTGCTGAACCCGAGGCTCGGCAATATGGTGGGGGAACACGACCGGCGAGCGGTGCCGACGATCGCGAGTAACAAAGTCGCGGGAGTGCCGGTAAAAGAGACAAATCTTTTAATAAATACGCTCCCGAGAGTGCCGGTAAAAGAGACAAATCTTTTGATAAATACGCTCCCACCAAGAGCCTCACATTTGCAAGCCACAACTGAATCAAGTATAGAACAAAACACAGCAAAGTTAACACAAAGGCAAGTATAGGCGAGACAGAGCACAAGACTTATCTTGCTTTGACGGCAGGCCGAAGATGAATGACTTATAGGAAGTTGACACTGGCTTCTTCCGGGGCCGGAAGTGGGGTGACATCACGTGACTGTCTTATGACTGTATTGGCCACGGAAAAAATTCGGCCTGACAGAGCTGGCTAACTGCCGTTGAATGCTATGGTCTGACATGGTAAAGTATATGACGCCAAATTACTTTCGATCCGGATGAAGGGACATAACTCTCCTTACTTTAATTATTAGCACATGCACAGGGAGTAACAATGGTTGGTTGCCTACATCAATAAATGAATGAAGCTGCCTCCAGCCTCACGCCTTATTATTGTGTGGTAACGCCCTTTTCAAAGGCCTATTCCACCACAACGCTGGCCCATCTTTTTGAGATGCAAGGTATGGAATCAGTATCCTTGGGACTGGTTTCTTCAAAAAAGGAGCAACAAAGCCTAGCCTTTTCACAGACTGGAGCAGGGGCATCAAAATGGGCCTCAGAATGAGTATTAGAGATAACGGACCAAGCATTATCAGTAGCAGTTCTCACAAGAGTGAACTCAGAGGTAGAAGAAATGTCATCATCAACAGAATATTCTTCAATATCTTCGTTGCCAAACTCAAACTCATCCATCTCCTGTAGGCTCACATCCATACCAAGCCTACCTCACAATAGGTCTGAGTGAGACCTGCCCTCACTGCTAAAACTGCCTAGGGAGTGCCCACTCGCACCGGACACCCCCCTTGGAGCTGGGGGGAGATGTTGGCCTGTCTCGGCCACACACAGGACCACGTCTGAACTGGCTGACAGTCATATCATAGAGAGAAAACTGAGAGCCATGTCCAGGTTGGCCAATTTTCACACAAGCTACAGGGTGTGAATGGTGAGCAGCCAGTGCAGACAACACATGTTCCATGCTGGTCAAGTGAAGATACTGGTCATTGACATGGACTGCAAATTCTGACGACTGGGTGTGAAGAAATGCTGGTCTGGTTGGGTTACACCAAGGAGCCTTGAAAAGATGGCGACTGTAGTGCAGAGGCTAGGTGCAAAAGCTCTCTAGCATTCAGACTAAGAAGGCGTGGTCTCTTCATGAGAAGTAAAGGCCAACTCATATGAACGTTTCTGTTGATGCATGTCTGAGTGCTTGAACTGAAAGGAAGATGTGTCCACGAAGAGGAAAAGGCAAACACTGAACTGTTTGGGGGGAAGTGAGTCGATTACATGTCGCTCAGGGGAATCCACTCATCTATTCCTATAGTTCAGTAAAGTCACCTCCTCACTCTCTACATGATGTTTTTGAGTGGGAGATTCCTGATGTTAACTTGTTTCACATAGTTGGAGATAAGGCATTTGTTTGGACAAATTAGTATGAAGAAAACGCATTTGGAAATCAGAAAAAAAAAGTAGTTACAGTAAAACCTCCCCATAAAAGTCCTGTAAGGAAAGACTGTCTTCCACCATTTTTTGTGGTCTTGACCCATAAATATCACTAGCTGTATGTCCCACTAAAGACTTCCCTCATTAAGCTGAGAGTTTGAGGATTTCTATCAGTAGCTATTCAGATGTTCCACTGCATCTTGTGGGTGTGAACTGAGTATCTGGAGGTGAGGTAATGTGAATATTTTGGGATACAGACCCTCCTTGATAGTGTTTTTCTGTTTTGTATAGTGTTCTGACTTCAAACATGTACAAAGTAGACCACAGTTACTGTACCTACCTCTCCAGCCTGGAGATCTCAGTTTTGATGTATTTCAAAGCTGAGAGGTCAGTCGCTGGGTCAAACATCTGCTGCACTAGCTGAGTCTTTCCGGAAGGATCTGTGCCATCAGCACTCATCCCCACCACCATGAAATGGCAGCCTTCGGTGAAGGTAGGTTTTTTGTCTTTTTCTTTGTCATCCTTTCCTTTCTGAATTTAGCACACAAAGGACAGGAAATTTGTAAACTCTCATAAACAGACATAGTATTAATCTTCAACTTTAAAGTATTATTTCCTTTCAACGCAACAATTATCTATCAAGCATGATTTGAACAAATTGTGTGGTCAACTGTTAAGCATCTTATCACCCATCACTTATGATTTAATGTTAAGCATCTTATCACTTATCACCTATGATTTAATGTTAAGCATCTTATCACTTATAACCTATGATTTAATGTTAAGCATCTTATCTCTTATCACCTATGATTTAATGTTAAACATCTTATCACTCATAACCTATGATTTAATGTTAAACATCTTATCTCATATCACCTATGATTTAATGTTAAACATCTTATCACTTATCACCTATGATTTAATGTTAAACATCTTATCACTCATAACCTATGATTTAATGTTAAACATCTTATCTCATATCACCTATGATTTAATGTTAAACATCTTATCACTCATCACCTATGATTTAATGTTAAACATCTTATCACTTATCACCTATGATTTAATGTTAAACATCTTATCACTTATCACCTATGATTTAACAGAGTTCCTTAGCAAGAAGCAAAAAGTTAGCTACCTATTCAGTGAATTTAGCTATCATGTAGGCATATGAAAAAAACAACTAATAAATCTTCAATCCACTGAGAGGTACCTTGGGTGGTAAAAAAAAAAACACAACTAACAATGCACAAAAATAGAACATGCAATGCATAAATCTTAATACTATCCAGCCGAGAGCGGCACGGACGGCACGATTCCCTGCTGCCGCACGCTCGCGCACAGCGCTCATTCCCTGCCGACGCGCATATTTGGCCACTTTTTAATTTATTTTTACGGTAGCTAGACAACAACTGACGGTCTTGTGTTTGGTGTCACAGGAAAGAACAAACACTCAACTAATCGAACATAGTAATTTCAAATCATTTACTTTCAATGTGTACACACGACTGTGCGTTGAAAAACATGTCTGACAAGTAGAAAAAATGCTTTGTTTGCATTCTATTCCGTTCTTTTACAACACCGAATCGGAAGATGAAGGGATGGCTGCATCTTCAAACAATTCACTTTCCTATTCTCTTTCAAAGTTTTCTATCTCTCTATCACTCCCCTCATCACCAGTTCCACTTTGTAATATGATTTCAAGCGCTTCATTGAGCGAGAAATCGCTACCACCCCTTTGCCTGACCGACATTTTTTCTGGCACAGGAAATACGTGCCGCACGCGGCATGCCGGTGCCACCAGTTTCTTTGTTTCAAAGCTCCTGGGGTCAGCCAAGTTCACAATAGGCCACTGAAAGTATGGTCTACAACTCACTCCCAACATCCCCAAGACTAGTTACAGAGCTTATTTCCCTTGGATCATTTCATGGAAAGTGTAGGAATTTTTTATGTTCCCGTCGTCTGATTGTGGACGACACGGCAGACTGTACTGCTGTCTGTCCGTCGTCCGGACTTGGATGACTCGGCTCAAGGGAGAGAAATCCTGTCGTCCACTACTGGATGACTCGGCTGGTAAAGGTTAATGGCTTGTCAACATCACTACGAGTACTGTGGACAATATGAAAAACAGTTGGCAAAAAAAAAACAGGACAGTGGTCTAATGACATACATTTTACATACAGCATTTTCTATACTCTATACAATGTCCAAAAATTCAGCAAACTGTTAAACTTCCAGAAACAGCTTGACTGAATTTTTTCCCTCAAAAACAATATTTCAAAATAAAAGAAATTCAGTACTAACCAAAGCTTTTACCAGTTAAAAGCTGTGCAGTGGAAGTCCTTAGAAGTGGCTTTAAGATATGGTTATGCAAGGTCTCAGGTTAACAAGCAAGCTTCAGTACTAACATAATGTAATGATCTTGTTTCTCCAACTAAACTTGCCATCCTGACCAAAAATCTGCTGTTTCCTCATAAAAACTCCAAGGCTAATGTGAAAAATTTTAATACAAACTTTCGCTTAAATTTTAGTCCCGGACAAGCAAAATGTTTGACCTGTTCAACATAAAGTTGAAGACCAGTCCAAGTTTTCTTACATTTTGGATATAACACTGCTTCTTTCCCCCAAAACAGCAATCATCAGATTTGCATGTGATATTGGTAACAGCAATTACATTCTTTTATGAGACTGTTTTTCAAAATGTCTCATGCACAGCTGTTTACTTTGATATTGGTAACAGCAATTACATTCTTTTATGAGACTGTTTTTCAAAATGTCTCATGTACAGCTGTTTACTTTGAAGATTGCAGTCATAGTTGTAGAATAATGGTAAATATCATTATCCAGTTGCAAAACAGATGTCATAAAGCTTCCTGTAAAAAAAAAAAAGCCTATAGGTAATTGTTGACCTATAAACGTAAACTAGAACAACAACAGTCATATAAATCATCTCTCTTGTGTTTACTTTTATTTTGCATGAATATGAGCACAAGATTTCAAGAAATGAGATCAATATGCAGAAGATGGAAAATCAGTGTAAAACCAAAGCGCTGTGACTGACTGACTGCGAGTAAAGAACTAAACGATCAATCTGCCTAGCACATTATCTGTTTAATATCTGACATCAAAGCTGAACAGCCAACATCGTCAGCAAGTCAAATGAAACAGTTCACTGCCAATATACCAGCTCCAGCAAAACTTGACTGTAGAAGTGGCTTACCATACTCCTGGTGAAAATTCAAAAGGCGCTGAGAGAATTATTCAGCATCAAGCAAACTGAATTCAGAAGAAACTAAATTCAAAACAAAACTAAATTACAATCATTGAGAAATGCAAGAGACATTTTTTGCAGATCTAACATTGATAGTCTTCTTCTTCTTCAGCGTTCCAGTATCTGGTAGCGTGTGAACTTGTTTTACCCTGTTGGGATACTCACACTATACTCGAGAGTATAGTCAGCTCACTCTGACTTCACTGAGTGCAGAAATTTGTGGGCAGAGGTTGTGGAAAAAGATCGATAAAAGATATGGTAGACAGAAAGGACAGTAGACGACAGTACAGCAAAAGAAGGAGACAGAGTTACTGAGAGCGAAAGGAAAAGGGGACATTACTAGCACAGAATGTCCAGAAGGAGGGGGAACTATTTGTACAAAAGAGCCCCTGGTATCCCCACGGGGGGTAGCATTGATAGTGAAGTTGACAGTGAAAACCATTTCAAAATTCCTGTGATGGGGAAACATATGAAGCATTTGAAGCTTATACGTTTCATTCATGATGACAAGAAGTCGCAGAATCAATAGAAGCTTATATATCCCTGCACTTCCTCAGTTTGCCAAACAATGTAACAAGAAGACAGAATAATTTGAGATCAGATGGTCATACTTGTGAGAGATAATGTCCTCTGAAAGAAAATGTTGGAAGACAAGAACATGACTGGGCCAAATGTTTGTGCATAGGTATAGCCTATTAGAGTTCCAGATGACAGGCACACATGACAGGTCAACAAAATGAAAATATACATGTACAGAAAATTCTAAAAGATGAAAAATTGGTCTGCAAATCCAGAATATAAAAATATCATCCTCATGAACAACAAAAATGCAGACAGTGTGGCAAGAGTACTATGCATGGAAGAAAGGACTGCCTAGCAAAAGAAACAAAGGCTGCAAATGTTTTTCCAAAGGTCACTACACAATTATGTGTCAATCCAAGAAAGTACACAATGTAGAAGAACAAGAGGAAACAATACTGGTTCAACTGTAGAATGTAGAGACAATGCCTGTGTCAATCAGTCTGTGGAACATCAGTCTGTCTCTGTTCTTCCAAAATGTTACTTCCAAATTAATTCTCCTATGACTGTGAGCACCGACAAGCTATTAGCACAGGGAAAACAGAGATCAAAGTTGTGGGAAAGTATACTGCAATTCTCAAATCTGAAATGACACTGTCCAGGGTCTGTACATAGTAGAAAACCTTTACAAGCCACAGCTCGGCAGACCAGCTATAAAGGCACTTCACTTGATTGAAGAGTTCATTTTACACAACAGTCTGCCAGTCCAGCCGCAATGTTTCCAAAGCTATTTTCTGGACTTGGAAAGATGGAGACCGCCCACAAATTCAGATTGAGAGAATATGCTCAATCATTCTCTTTTGCTACACCAAGATATCTGTTACTTGCTGTGAATACAAAGATACAGGAAAAGCTGAATCAACTAGAGAAACAAGACAAGTTACAACTTAAACTGCCTGGTGTGTATGAATAATTGTGTATCAAAAACAGACAGACTTTGTGTTGATCATATTTTCACAGATGGACTGAAATGGCCCACCTGTCACAAACATCTACTTTGTAACTTCTCACTGCACACCTGTCACAAACATCTTTGCAACTTCTCATTGCACACCTGTCACAAACATCTTTGTAACTTCTCATTGCACACCTGTCACAAACATCTACTTTGTAACTTCTCACTGCACACCTGTCACAAACATCTTTGCAACTTCTCACTGCACACCTGTCACAAACATCTTTGCAACTTCTCATTGCACACCTGTCACAAACATCTTTGTAACTTCTCATTGCACACCTGTCACAAACATCTTTGTAACTTCTCATTGCACACCTGTCACAAACATCTTTGTAACTTCTCATTGCACACCAGTCACAAACATCTACTTTGTAACTTCTCATTGCACACCTGTCACAAACATCTTTGTAACTTCTCATTGCACACCTGTCACAAATATCTACTTTGTAACTTCTCACTGCACACCTGTCACAAACATCTTTGTAACTTCTCATTGCACACCTGTCACAAACATCTTTGTAACTTCTCATTGCACACCTGTCACAAACATCTACTTTGTAACTTCTCACTGCACACCTGTCACAAACATCTTTGCAACTTCTCATTGCACACCTGTCACAAACATCTACTTTGTAACTTCTCACTGCACACCTGTCACAAACATCTTTGTAACTTCTCATTGCACACCTGTCACAAACATCTACTTTGTAACTTCTCATTGCAAAGCCATTTTTGGAAGACAAGGCATTCCTGTAATCACTGACTCAAACGATGGACCTCTGTTCAGTTCAAGAAAATTTATCAAATATGCACTTATCTTACGGCTTTAACATTTCACAAGTAGCCCTCTTCACCCTGAAGGAAATGGAGAAGCAGAAAGAGTTGAACCAATACTGAAAAAGTTGCTGAAGAAGTCTGAAGACCTGTACACAGCTCTTCAAACTCACAGAGCGACACCTCTTCAGCATGGACAGAACCCATCCGAGCTGCTGATGGGGAGAAGACTGAGAACCAGCATTCCATCAATGCCATTACACTTAGTTCCATTCAGCAAAAATGTACAGTGGCTCAAGAAAGTGGATGCTCATATCAATTAAGCAACAACGGATGAACTTTCACTGTCACTACAAAACAAAAATGCTACCACAGCTGAGAGAGAAGGTAAGTTGTGGGTGAAAACCCCTACAGATGAAAAAGCAGTTGTCCTGGTCTTCCTGTCTGTATTATTATTTACAGTTCAAGTAAATCTATATCATCTGAGTTGATGTAGCAGCCAGCCACTATAACATTCAATGTCAACACTCCCAGACTTCCAGGTCCACCCGAGTAGAAAGAACCTGAACCAGAGGCGTAATTTGATGCTACGTCTGATGATCAGCTGACTGCCAAAACATCCCCTGAAGAACAAACCAACACAAACAACACTAGGAAGGCTTGTGCAACCTAACAAAATACTTTTCATTGCAGACAACATTTCCATGTTGCAAACTGCAGAACTGAAATTGAAAGCTGAAATCAAACCATGAGTCAACTGCTGTTTGCATAATTACAAATTGTAATTTGGATGTGTCTTGGACTTATTGAATCTGATTTAAATGCTAATTTGATTTGCGAACAGAATCTTAGGAGATACTTCAATTTTCTTGAAAATTGGGAATGTAGAATCATAATAAATATTACTACCCAATCACAAAAAGCTCCGTTGAAGTTGAATTTTCAATATAAAAAAAGGGCTTATAGGTTATCATTGCCTTCGAAACTTACACTAGAATAACAACAGTCATACTCAAATCATCAGTCAAGTGTTCACTTTTATTTCATGTGAATCTGAGTACAAGATAACATATTAACTGTTTCTAAAAATCATCAAACAGGAATCTCATTCGATTATCGCAAATGCTAAGCAGTGTCCAGTAAGAATTAAATTCCATAGATGAGCATGTTAAATCTGTTACAAAGGACATACAGTAACAACTGGACAATGATTGCCTGGCTCAAATCAGTGCAGAAGAACAGGCATATGGAAACAAGTACAACAGAAATGTCCAGCAGAAAGAAGCTAAACAAACAACCCAACTGGCTGCTGTGACCGAGACAAAAAAACTGGCCGGTTAATATCAGCACAACAGAATTGGCCAGCTAAACCTAATGAAAAAGATCTACTGACTAAATCCAGCACAAAAAACCTGGCAGGCTTAAATCAGCACAAAAGAGCTGACTGGCTAAACCTAACACAAAAAGCTAAGTGACTAAATCCAACAGAAGAGAACTGGCCATCTCAAATTGTTTTCAAAAATCTGTCCGACTCAAAAAACACTAAATCTGATAAAAATCTAGCATAAAATACCGGCTGTCTAAACCAGCACAAATGCAAGTGCATAGCTAAATCTAGTACACAAAAACTAGCTTGCTAAAATCTAGTCTATGAGCAAATACCTGGCAGGTAAATCAAACACTAAGGAACTGGCAGGCTAAATCAAGCACGAAAGAACTGCCTGCAGAAGTCTAGCTGAGAAAAGATGAAGAAACGCTGCTTAGGTAAATCTAGGATGAAAAGCTAGGTGGCTGAAAAAAAATTCCACCCAGCACAAAAAAATAGCAAGAAAAATAATAAACAATATAATCTGCTTGACTAAAACACGCACAGGAACTCACATCCTAAAATAAGCACAAAAAAGAACAGAACAACCACAATAGCAACCACAACAAAAAAAGAAAAACAGAAAAAAGACCTGGAATTTAGAATCAAATCAAAAGCAGAAACTTCCAAAACCTAGAAATCACAGCATGCTACTTCACCTTTTGGGGTTCAGACAGTTCCAGAGCATGCACAGATGCTGGACTACAGTCGTAGTTTTTGAGTGTCACCTTATCCCCTTCAAAGTGCAAGTTGACTGCTGGGTAGATCCCCTCTGTCAAGTACTCAAACTTGCGTTCATGAATCTGGAAAGACAAGAGTGTGTATATGCACGTGACATAAATATAAATGCATATAAGTAAATGTACTTTCAAAACAGAGTTCTGACCATATATGTTCAACCATACACACACACACACAACATCAAGCACTTGCACACACGAATGCATTACAATAAGCAAAAATAAAAGTAACGTCAATGCGTTTGTCTCCAAATACAAGACTACATGTCTAAACACAAGGCAATGTGTGTATTTAGACACATGCATGCACTGCTACCTCTCCTCAATACTTTACCCGTGTTCCGTTCTTTGTGAAGTAGACGATCAGCGTCTGTTGTGGCTCAAGGGACCCGTCAGATTTCAATCTGGCTTGACTCAGGTCAATGCCGCAGCCCAACACGTCACCATCACCAGTGGTAGGGTCATCAGCTTTGAGGTTAGGAGCAAATCCTGACGATGTGTTCTGATACACGCTGGAAAACGGCACAGTAACGTAAGCTAGGGATTTGTCAGATGGCCGCCAGCAGAAAGTACTGTTTTTTTCTGTAGCATCATTCTGCTCCTGACAGCCGTCTAGGAGACAGTGTTAAGAGCATGCTGATGTGTGCTATTAGAGGACATGCTTAATAAACACTCACATATCTGTTTTGTATGGTATATTGAACAAGCATTACTTTTCAACTAGGAGAAGAAAATGGTGAAAGAGTGCACTCACCAGGGTTTGAGTATGGTGATCGGGGGAACAGGAAGGAAACCAAGCAAGCTTTCTGCTCATAGAGCTGTCATCAGGCTTAGAGTTAGTGGGTGACAGAGACAGATCTTATATGAGGACTGACAATAAAAAGAAGAAGAAGGAATGAACAGAGCTCAGAGACAAAAGGAAGTTAACTGGGGTTAAGCAGTGAGTAGGAATCATGAACAAGTGGAAAGCAAGTAGGCCTGTTCAAAAAAAAAAAAAAAGGGGGTGGGGGGGGGTAGGGGAAGGGGCTAGTAGAGAAGGGGGAGGGGGTATCTGAAGTTCAGCTGCTGTCACTTTCTGGTGTTCAACTAGTTTTGTATGTTTATTTGCATTTGCCTTGCTTTCATTTGTACTGACTCAGTTTCAGTCTCCTATATTTCAAAACCAAAATGAATGTATTGTGTTTGTTTCATGGACTTGAAAATGGTTTACTTTAGTGAGAGAAAAAATTGTGGTAGAATCCAACATAAATCATTTCATTTCAAACATTTTGGAGATCGTCAACCACAAAATCATTGTCTTCAGCTCTTTCACGTCTGCTGGTGATAATGTGACATGTTTGGAATATAGCACACTGCTTCAGTGCTTGAAGGCAGGCATGAATCAGCTTCTCCCTCTTTAAATGAATCAATGTTACTAGCTTCCATTGTTTTTCAGTATGGTCAGCTCTCAGCTCAGCTTCTGCAGTTTATATTCCAGGTAGACAGACAGCTAACAGAAAATTGTTGTGCTCCAAACACCACCACTAGATGTCCCTTCTGATAGCCTAACACATTTCTTCTGTTCTGCCCATCAGATCCATATGAGCTACTAGTACAGTCAGCACAAAAACTGCTTGGTGTGTGCAGCAGAGTAGAGGGGCTGCAAGGCAAAACTAGACGTACATCCAGGCAGTTGACGTGTCCATCTGATTTGGGGCTGGTTCAAAACCCTCCTTTTCTGGTACAATTGCACACTCCCCCACCCCCTTCCAACCCATCCATTTCTTTTAGAAATACAGTGGTCCGATTTTGTCCTGCGACCCCTTCACTTTCTGCACTGACCCCTTTCCTTTCAGTCTGCCTCATATTCCCCCAACACTGAAAAGACTTCACTTTCAAAAGCCAAAAATGAAATCTGTTGCTTTGGTGAGCTGTGCAGATTGTCAATCAGACTGACGAATGCACATGCAGTATTGTCCGACACCCAATGTTCAAGTCACCTCAAGCTCATTATCAAGAAAATTCCTAACTTTCACTCTCTTGGGATGAAGGGCCCCAACTCGCACACGTTTTGAATGAAGGGCCCTAATCGGGGCTTTGAATTTTTGGTGTGTCACCCGCTTCATGGATGACATGACACTCAAATTAGAATATTTATTGACTTTTCCCCTTTCCAAACCAACCAATGTTTGCAGAAATTTCTGCTGGGCAAGCAAGCCACAGAGGGTTTTTGCAAGTCACTGTCTGATGTGTTCAATGCGTGCCAGCAATGGCATCTCAACCCAGCATTACATGGCAGCAAAACTCAGAGAGAAGTTGTCGTAATCAGTGTTCAACGGCGTTAGAAGTGTTAGAATTACTTCAATATGAAGGTTTGGACTTTAAGGAAGACTTTGACTACAATAATGAGGATTTTATTAAATGAAGGCGAGAGAAGTTCAGATTCTGAACTCGAAGTGGCTGCACTGTTAGCTGAGGGGAATGATAGAGAGAGGGATGGTGGTGATAGCTATAACGTAGCACAGGCCGAGCAGAGAGGAGAGCGTGTGGTGGACATTACAGGGGCAGAATTTTTGTGGTTCATGATGCAGGACTGGCATCAAGATTTCTTATTTGTTCCTGCTGTGCCACCTTTCTCATGATTTACTCGCATCATAAGAATGCCACGCTCCCTTCCAGTTTTTCAGCTGAAAACGCATCATCTGCCACCACATGGTCAAGTCCTGACAAGGTGTGTATATTTCATTGTTATCATCCTATTATTGTTTGTTTTTGTTTTTCCATCTCATTCACCCACATATTTTATATGTGTACACATAATCTCACACACACACACACACACACACACACACACACACACACACAAACACACCTGTGAAAGTAATGACAATGATGATTATGACATATTCTTATACTTTCAAGAGAAAGCATGGGCGAGTAAAATAAAATGAAAACCATCTTTTAGACAGATAATGATTTATTGTGCTGTTGTGTCAGTGTTGCTGTTCTTCATGGATGGACAGGAAGTCAGTCCATGTCATCATTACCAAGGTCAACCCGACACCATGACAGATGTGATGACATGCTGTGGGCAGTTCAGGAGACCACTGGCTGTACAGGACTACATTCAGAGCATGGCTGGGGTGGACACAAGTGACCAGCTGATCTACATTCCACTAGACCACGTGACCATGAAGTGGTGAAAAAAGCTTTTCTTCTGCCTCTTCACCCTGACCCTCATCCTGTGTGATAAACTAGTCCAATTAGCCTGTTCATATCATTCTGTACAAAATGACGCTATTAGTACAGCAAGCAAGCCAGTGTGTACATAGTGTGATGGTGTAGGTTTTTAATTTCTTCTTGTTTGTTCTTATTTGTGTTGGTGTCAATATCAGTGGATCATAAAGTGTCCTATAGGTTATAACATGAATCAAAACTCCTATTTGGACATTTCTTAGATTATTTTGTGAGTGAATAGACTGTTTCAAGGACACTGTGCTTCCCTGGATACATATACTAGAGATCTGTGTGAGTAAATTTGGATGGGAAAAAAAGGATATTTCTATCTGGCACTAGAAGATGAAAGATGATGGTAGAAAGTTTGATATTTTCACCCCAACTAACTCGATAGGTTTCAAACCAGTTCTGAAAGTTTTATGTTCTTAATCTAATTTTTTTTAGTGTGTGGGATTTTTTAAATAACCATTACAAATGTCCAGTCCCGTGGGAAAGTAAAGGGAAAAAACTGCCAGTACCGAGTGAGTTAACAGCTACAAAATGCTCTTCCATCTTCATTAAGATTGGAAAAAAAGATCTTACTTCAATGTTACTAAGTAAAGGACAACTCATGCTTTAATTTTCTGCAGTAGGTGCACTTACTGTTTGGTTTTCCCCTTCCCCAGTGGTTTTGGAACAGATGGCTGGCAAGTCATATGAATAGTCTGCCTCCTCTCTTTTCTGCCAGGAAGCAGCACAAATTGATGCTGAAGTTTGGGTGCCCCCACAAGGCTCTGTTGTCGATGTCCCTCCACAGCACACAGACTATCCACAATGGATGTCACAAAGTCTTGCTTGTCCACCCTTCTGCTGTGGTCAGTGTTCAGCAGGTACACCTCGTAAGCATTCAAGATTGCAATGTCCACAAGATTGTAGAAAACCTTTATCCAGTAGCGGTGGTAGGGAGGTCAGTGGCAATGTGGCATATCTTTTTGTCGCTAATGTCGACACCCCCCATGTGAGCAGTGTAGTCAAAGACCATGGCAGGTTTTGATTTCAGTGTGCCTCCAATTTGTTTTTGCAAGTCTTCAGCAGTGTGGAAAGTGCTGAGACAAATAACTGGTTTATTTTGGCTTTTTTTTTAATGAAATGTGACAGTAAGTTTTTTTTGTCTTTCCTGGAGTGCAGTGTCTGTCTTGGCTGCAACCTAGCCCTTGTCAAGACTTTGGGCAGTCCCTCTGAATTTGACCTAACAGTCCCCTCAGTAATCTCAGCTGGTCAAATAACACATCAGCCAGTCTGGGTTTTGTATAGAAATTGTCTGCAAAGACATGGCAGCCCTTGTTGAGAAGCTGACATTCAGTAAGCAGTCTCATCACCACAGCATGTGCCTGTCCTTCGTACGCCTGAGGGTCAAAGGCCTTCCCCGCTAACAGTTCCACATGAACAACACAACCACTTATAGTATCATACAGCTCAAGCTTTTCATACCAAATCTGGCATGGCGTTTGTTTGGCATGAATTGAATGTAGCAGCATCAGTTCTTCATGCAAATCATGCTCTCGTCAATGCTGATTTTCCGAAAGGGAGTGTAGTGCCTTTTGAAGGCAGCATTCAGCCTATCTAGAACATCACAAACTTTTTGCCATGGATCATATTCATCAGCGTCTGGCTGTAGCTCATTCACTGGGTTGCTAACATGGACCATTCTTGTTACCAACAGGAATTTTCTCCGTGACATAACAGCATTGAAAAAAGGAGTCTGAAGAGAAGGTCAATCTGTAGCCCAGCAACTGACAAGCCTTTTCTTCCTTACCAACCCCATGTTGATCTTGAGACCAATGAATTTTTTCTTGTCATTCACATTGACGCCCGCAGCAGGCCAGTAATAAAATCTGGACTCTGGATGCCTTTGAGGCCATTCCTGAAGTTCAGGAGAGCCAAGCCAGAGGCAAGCATACCTGTTCGTTTCTCTAGCAATGTGTGTAAACACATTTTCCTCAGAGAACAAGAAAAAGTAAAGGACAGGTTCAGAATTTCTAGGAGGGAGGGTGAGAGGGCCAGGATTATGAACTCTGAATTCTGGAATGTCACACTGCTGTCTTTCGGGTGCTTCAACAATCACCCAGTCATCATTAGCAGGCTGGAGGAGGGGGTGGCGGGGCCAATAGGGTCATTGATGTCGCCTGTACGTGGAGTGGGGGTGGCGTCACAAGATTTGTCACTTTCAGTACTTTTTCAATCACTGTCAGAGTCAGTTTCAGAAGGATTGTAGTCAGAATCAACGTCAGAAAGTCAAAATTGCTTTCACCTGATCAATCTTGCTCTTCTAATCGATTCAGTTGCTAAAAAATGCCTGGTCTTTGCCGCACGCCACTGGGACCAGCTTTGTCGTCAGCCATTTTGGATAGACCCACAATCCAAGTGTATTTTCCAATACTAATTCTCATTGGTTGAGCTATTCAAAGGCAAACTGTAAAAGAACAAGACTGACTAATCACAGACGAGCTTACAACCTGTTTGTGGCAGTATCTTTGTACAGGAGACCACTGAAACATAGGGCTAATTAGATCGGCCTTATCACTCTGGCTCTGGGAATTGGGCCAACTAGATCGGCATGTGACACCATTTGGGTTAACTTATATTTACAAAAATCTCTTTTTAAACTTTTATCTACAAAACTATCTCATATTCTATATATGCGCATGAAGGAAACAAATTAATCTAAGAGAATAACAAAAAGATTTAAAACAAGAGTGACGACATGATAGACTTACTGCCCATTATCAGCATGGTAAGCGACCGACCCCTGTTTCCAACCGAGCATCTGGTTACAGGGGTAGTAGGGGTGGCAGACGCCAATGCCTAGGTGTTTCCTGGCATTCAGTTTTGACACTTCCACTTCAAAATATGGCAGTTGAGCTGAGAAAGGCGTCTTGGACACAAAGAGTCCGTAAAACTCTCGTCGGTCAAACTTTCTGAAACAGATATAAACAAACATCTCTGACTAAAACAATTCATTCTTATAGTCATCTGAATAGTAAACTGCCTTTACATAACTCCTGTGACATACATATCCTTGTGACCAACAACAAAAAGCAACAGATAAAACAAAACAAAACAAGAATCCAGGGATAAAAGTCTATCATTTAGTCTGAAAATGACAAAGATCCCTTGGCTAATGATTCCTAAATCTTGGCAACCAGTCTGATCAGTTTTTCCAGTTTCCTCTTGCATCCAGTAAGAAGATGAATGGAAGTTGCAAAAGCTGGCAAAGAGCACAAAGGACAGAGTTCAAGATGAGAAGTTCAATCAAAACTTCAATGATGGTAAGAGCCACAGAAAGACCCAAGAAATGAAAATGTTGAAACAACTGGGTCTCAGAGAGAAAGGAATCTCACATGGGAGGTGTTACGTGGTCTACAAATTGGCAGATAGCTCTGTATGCGGAAGTCACGTGATTAAATATGTTACGGAAGTTAACGGTTGTCTGGGCTCCATCTTATCCATGAGTCGATTCCATTTCTGCCTCGTCTCCGCTTCTGTATGAAGGCTGCACGCAACATGGTGGCAGCGGTGGGATGGTTTACATCCACGTGTTAACTCTACAGAAAATCTAGTTATTAATTGAATAACTGTCCCTTAAATAAGGACTGACACTAGCGGCCGCAGATCTAGACCTTCATCATACTGATCATAGTGAACGATCATCATCATGGGAGATACGGACGATGAGACACATGTGTCGCCAATTCGGGGCATCAAAGCCCCCAAACCTTTTGAACTGAGTTCCAGTCCAGCTGAAAACTGGAAATTGTTCAAGCAGAGATACAAAACATACACACTTCTTGCACAGCTAGACAAACAAAAAGAAGATTATCAAACTGCCATGTTTCTGCACAGCCTTTCCGATGAAGCACTTCAAGTGTACAACGGTTTTCATTTTGACAGTGACACTCCTACAGTACAACAGATAATGGACAGATCTGAAGACAGATTTGCTGTAGGTCAAGTCAATGTTACATATGAACGTTTCGTATTCAATCAGAGGCAACAAGAAGAAGGAGAATCGTTTGAAAGGTTCTACTCCACAATAAGAGGTCTCAGCAATACATGTGATTTTTGCCCAGATTGTATGGACTCTATTCGAGACAGGATTGTGCTTGGAATCCGGGACCCCAACACACAAACCGAACTTCTAAAAGTTAGGAATCTTAATCTGGAGAAATGTGCAGACATTTGCAGAGCAGCTGAAAATGCTATGGCACAGGGCAAAGCTATGAACTATACGGAAAACACAGAAGCTGTTCATAAAATGAAGATAGACACACGCTCGGAAGTCAGAGAGTGTAAATTTTGTGGCACACGACACAAGCTACGTAAAGAAGAATGCCCAGCTTATGGAAAAACATGCTTTCGTTGTTCAGGAAAAAATCACTTCAGCCGCAAATGCACAGTTGCTGGAAACAAGAGGGACACACAGCGAGGTGTGAACCAGGTACAGGAAGAAACAGAACTAGGAGCAAGACAAATGGACAGTGAGGACTGGATCAACAGTGTTGGTCAGTCCAACAAAGATGTGATGTGTTCTATGTTGGTACAAGGACAAGAAATAACATTTCAGATAGACACTGGATCATCTGTGAACATGCTGCCGGCAAAGTTTGCTAGTCACATAATACCAACCGAGAAGATAATGAAAATGTGGAATCATACTCAACTCAAACCTGTTGGCAAAACCAGAGTCAATAACCAATCCGAAGAACAAGAAACAATACACAGTTGATTTCATTGTGTTTGAAGACAACTTTACTCCACTACTTGGTCTACAAACTTCACAGGATATGGGTTTGATCAACATAGAAAAGGACAATTTCATCGATGTAGCACAGCTCCATTCTGCATCACCAGAAGATGAGTATGCAGATGTTTTCGACGGATCACTTGGAAAACTCCCTGGCCTACAACATCTTGAAATAGACCCACAAGCGAAACCAGTCATCATGCCTGACAGGTGCACACCAATTTCTGTCAGGCCTCAGCTTAAAACTGAACTTGACAAGATGGTTGAAGATGGAGTGATCAAACCAGTGAGTGAACCTACACCATGGGTCAGTCAAATAGTTGTCACAAAGAAAAAACAAGGGAAACTACGAAGCTGCATCGATCCACCGGAGCTAAACAAAGCTTTGTGACGAGAACGATACACCCTATCAGTTCTTGAAGATATACTTCATGATCTCAGCAAATCCACGGTGTTTTCCAAGGCGGATCTATCAGCGGGATTCTGGCACGTTCAGCTTGATGAAGAGTCAAGCTTCCTGACCACTTTTCAGACATGTTTTGGCCGATACCGCTGGCTACGACTACTCTTTGGCACTTCAGTTTCATCAGAAATATTTCAGAAAAAAATGATTGAAGCGCTTCATGGACTACCAGGTGTTGAATGCATTACTGATGATGTCATCATCCACAGGGAAACAACTGAAGCACATGACAGACACTACCAGTCTTTTCTACAGAGATGTCGGGAAAAACAGATCAAGCTCAACAAGGAGAAATTATACCTACACTCTGACAACATCACATTCATGGGACACATAATCACCAAGAATGGCTTACAAACAGACCCTGAAAAGGTGAAAGCCATCAGCGAGTACCTAGTGCCAAAGAACTTGGAGGAACTCAGACGATTCCTGGGCATGGTTAATTACCTCTCACGGTACTTGACACACCTTACACCCTCTTCAAAACCTACTCAAGAAAGATGTACAGTGGATGTGGACATCTTCTCAAGAACATGCCTTCAAAGCAGTGAAAAAGAAGATCATGAACAGCCCCACTCTGGCTTCCTACAAACCCAGTGAAAACCTCACACTCACCAATGATGCAAGTGAATATGGCCTCGGCTCCACACTCATGCAATATACTCATCCATATTTAGGTCTCCTGAACCTCAGGAACACACCAGAAGAGGGACTAACATCAAGCCCAATGCAACGCCTCATGGGCAGACGAGCAAAGACAGCACTTCCGACCACATTTAATTTATTGAAGCCTGTTGCTGGAGACTACACCAACCAAGAGAAAGAACGTCTTGAAAACAAACATCAAAATACAGCCAAGAGGTACAGTCAAACGGAAAGATCTCAAACCACTAGACTCCGGTGACACAGTCAAGATCCAACTGATTCACAAGTCCACAACCATCTGGAAGAACGCCATAGTCGTCAACAGGAGGGCCAGCAGGACCTATGACGTACAAACCAGTGACGGACGATTGTATAGACGCAATCGTGTTTTCCTTCGCTCAGTTCCCCGCCCCACTCTCACATCCCATGTCCCTACAACAATCCAATCTCCCAAAACCCAACGTTCCTGCCCATACCCCACCAATGCTGACACCCCAAGAAGGCAGCAAAACGGGCATCAAGACGAGGGATGACAACCAGCCACACCAGCTCTACCAGATCCAGTGATCCAGGAGCCCAGCAGTCCATCGGCAGCAGTCCACCAGGATCACAACCAGAAGATGCCTACAGCCAGTCCAGACTCACCAGGGGAGCCAACCAGAACCATCATCACAAGATCAGGCAGACCAGTGAAGCCTAGAAAGATACTGGGCCTATAATTCACTGACTGGCAAAAATCAACACACAAACATACAGTCATTTACAATCATTGACAGTAGTCAAAGAAAGTGAACACACCCAGACACAAACTCTATACTGTTGAAAGAAAAGGGAAAGAAAGAAAAGATAATGTTTGGGTTTTATTATTTGTAATATTTAAACTGCTAATTTGACTTTGACCAAGTTACATGTATTTAATCAAAGTTCAGTTAAGTTCACATTCCTAATTTACAGAACTTCCCAGAAGGGGGAAGATGTTACGTGGTCTACAAATTGGCAGATAGCTCTGTATGCGGAAGTCACGTGATTAAATATGTTACGGAAGTTAACGGTTGTCTGGGCTCCATCTTATCCGTGAGTCGATTCTATTTCTGCCTCGTCTCCACTTCTGTATGAAGGCTGCACGCAACCTAATGCCCTGAGGTAAATCTAATGCAGACAAAAAGAAATATGTCAGAAAAATCAGTTTTTAAAGAGTGAAAGTCTTGACAGGGGCAGTCTTGGCGAGGATACAAAACAGAGGCCATTTAATTTGAAACAGCTCCTTTCTCTTCCTTTATCTCCCACTCCTACTCTCTTCTACTGTCGTACTCTTTATCTCCCACTCCTACTCTCTTCTACTGTCCTACTGTTTATCTCCCACCCCTACTCTCTTCTACTGTCCTACTGTTTATCTCCCACTCCTACTCTCTTCTACTGTCCTACTGTTTATCTCCCACCCCTACTCTCTTCTACTGTCCTACTGTTATCTCCCACCCTACTCTCTCTACGTCCACTGTATCTCCCACCCCTACTCTCTTCTACTGTCCTACTGTTTATCTCCCACCCCTACTCTCTTCTACTGTCCTACTGTTTATCTCCCACCCCTACTCTCTTCTACTGTCCTACTGTTTATCTCCCACCCCTACTCTCTTCTACTGTCCTACTGTTTATCTCCCACCCCTACTCTCTTCTACTGTCCTACTGTTTATCTCCCACCCCTACTCTCTTCTACTGTCCTACTGTTTATCTCCCACCCTACTCTCTTCTACTGTCCTACTGTTATCTCCCACTCCTACTCTCTTCTACTGTCCTACTGTTTATCTCCCACCCCTACTCTCTTCTACTGTCCTACTGTTTATCTCCCACTCCTACTCTCTTCTACTGTCCTACTGTTTATCTCCCACCCCTACTCTCTTCTACTGTCCTACTGTTTATCTCCCACCCTACTCTCTTCTACTGTCCTACTGTTTATCTCCCACCCTACTCTCTTCTACTGTCCTACTGTTTATCTCCCACCCCTACTCTCTTCTACTGTCCTACTGTTTATCTCCCACCCCTACTCTCTTCTACTGTCCTACTGTTTATCTCCCACTCCTACTCTCTTCTACTGTCCTACTGTTTATCTCCCACTCCTACTCTCTTCTACTGTCCTACTGTATTCTTTAAAATCGTAACTATATGAGACATTATTCTTTCATGTGAGTTGATTTGCTCCACAATGAAATGTTATTAGAATTGAAAGCAGAGGAAATACAAATGAAATTAGACTCTTCAAGAGATACATCAAGTATCATAAACGAAACACACACTAATATAATCACATACATATACATACAGAGAGAGGAAGACAGTGAGAGAAAGAGCAAGAAAGTGTAGGAGATAACATACGCAGGAAACAATCTGTCTGTCAATTTAGCAACAACTTTGAAAAGACTCGGAGAAAAAAACTGAGGCTGTGTTGGTAGGGAAGTGGCAAAGAAGTTGGCATGGAAAGTGTTAACTGTAAGCCTTTCTATGACAGCATGATATAGAAGGAAAGTGTCAACAGTAAGCCTTTCTCTGACAGCATGATATAGAAGGAAAGTGTCAACAGCAAGCCTTTCTCTGACAGCATGATATAGAAGGAAAGTGTCAACAGCAAGCCTTTCTCTGACAGCATGATATAGAAGGAAAGTGTCAACAGCAAGCCTTTCTCTGACAGCATAATATAGAAGGAAAGTGTCAACAGTAAGCCTTTCTCTGACAGCATGATATAGAAGGAAAGTGTCAACAGCAAGCCTTTCTCTGACAGCATGATATAGAAGGAAAGTGTCAACAGCAAGCCCTTCTCTGACAGTACGATATAGAAGAAAAGTGTCAGCTGTGAACCTTTCTGTGACTGCACAACATGGAAGAAAAGTGTGAACAGTAAGCATCTTGAATATTCCAAGTGCATTATCAATTGATCCGAAAACAAAACTGAACAATTATGCATACACTCACTTTCCAAATGTTTTAAATAAATCAACAACAGCACTACCTTGACCGAAAATACAGAGATCTAAAAGTGATAAGCAAAAGAAGGCTTGCAACATGTCATTATTTCTACAACGTCTTTTGTGAAAGTTCCCCCTCTCTTGTCTCCCTTTTAAAATTGTAACACACACACACACACACCACACACACACACCACACACACACTGGCCACCTTAATTGTTTGATACACACACAAACACAGATAACACACACCACACACACACACAGAAAAAACACACACAAACATGCATACACACACCAGAAAAGAGTTACCTGTAGGTCAGGATACCATCATCCATGATGTTGATGTAGTGACATCGACCCATGGTCAGCATATCCTTGTGTGGTGACTGCAACAATAATGACCAATGACCAAGACAGTTCATGGCCCACTATCATGTCTGACCCCTGCCCTCCCCCTCTTTAGCAGCAAGCAATGACAAGCAACCTTACAGTGATAATCAAATGAGTGAATCAAGACTCGACACTCGGCAACAGCAAGGCCCTGTACCCTAGTCCCCTTGTGGGCCTGGTTGGCCTCATGGGAAAGGCAGACTTATTCCAAAGGCAGGGGTTTGTTTCCAACCTGGGACAGCCAGACTGAAATAAATTCTCTCTTTGCAGTTAGCATCCAAGTTGATTCCAGTTCCTCATAACCCTTTGGATGAGACTTTAAACTGAGATCCCATGCAGGTGCATGCACATTAAATCGCATTTCATTGTTGAAGAAAGGTAGGCCATGATATGCCTTGGGATAGAGGACATGCAAATGAAACAGAAGGACACTGAGTTCATGTTCAGACATCATCCCTCAAGACCTACCAAGCTACCTTTAAGGGTGAGGAGGCAGGGGGGCTAAACATTGTTGCATCTTCAAAGATCTCTCCCATGATGAACCTTGGGTTCAAGCCAAAGAGCCAAGAAAGGAGGTTAACGCACTCCATCAGCAGCTATTCTCTCTGTCCTTCCCATTTTTGTTTGTTTGTTGTTTTTTTTGCTACCCTGAGCCCTATTCCCATTTCTTTTTCTATTTTAATCACAGCTGCCATCCCAACCCCACCCCTCCTAACTCTCTCCTTCCTCCATCAGCAGCCACATGCACACTCACTCCCTCTCTCTCTCTCCCTGTTTTTTCTGTGTATACCAATATACCACACTCACTCCCTCTCTCTCCCCCTATTTTTCTGTGTATACCAATATACCATACTCACTCCCTCTCTCTCTCTCCCTATTTTTCTGTGTATACCAATATACCACACTCACTCCCTCTCTCTTTCCCTATTTTTCTGTGTACACCAATACACCACACTCACTCCCTCTCTCTCTCCCTATTTTTCTGTGTATACCAATACACCACACTCACTCCCTCTCTCTCTCCCTATTTTTCTGTGTATACCAATATACCACACTCACTCCCTCTCTCTCTCCCTATTTTTCTGTGTATACCAATATACCACACACACACACACACACTAACACACACACACTCTCACACATACACAAGAACTCACATGCATGCACATGCACACACACACACATACACACAGAGTGACACACGCATACTCATGTGCACAATACACACAAACACACATGAACAGAGCGCACACACACACACACACAACACACACACACACACACACACGTGCACACACACACACACACATACATTCACACACACATACAGACACATGTGCACACACGCGTGCACACACACACACACACACACACACACACACACACACACACACACAAGAATGACACACACACTCATGTGCACAATACACACCAACACACATGAACAGAGCACACACATGCACACACACGCGCACAACTCACCACAGGCAAATGCAGAGGTCGGTAGTTCAGGATCTGCGCTTTCTCACCCTGACTATGCATGCCGATCAGAAAAACACAGCGAACGCCGTTTGGTTGAGTGTATGTTAGCTCATACACTTTCGACTGCCAACATACAATGCAAACAATACGTTATGTCATGAAATCGTTGTTTACTCTTATGCTTAAATTCAATAACTGTGAGTAAGTTCATAGAGAGATGGTAAATACTTTTATTGGAGCATGGCCCGCTGTACTATCTAACATTACAGGACCATGTAAATCCAGGATTCATGCAAGACTTTTCAACCTTCATGAGACAAAAATTCTACAAGAGGAAGAACAAAAGATTATCTGAAAACACAAAAAAAGGTTAAAAGAAATGTCAGTGCATGTAACAGTCACTTAAACCATTCTCTCTTACGATATCAATGTTTCTTTTTCAGAATCCTCTCTCCTATCTTATCTCAAGGCCACATACTCCTTTTCTTATTGTCAGTTAAAGTCAATAGAATACATGTGTCTGGGATGTTCTGTAAACTTGTGAATGCAAGACTACAAAGTGTCAACAAATGAAGATGATAAAGCCGGCTGTTTCTCCAGTGAAATTTACAACGAGCAAACACCTCTAAGAAAACCTGTACAATAAGAATAGATTAGGAGTAAACTTTATATGTTTCTGTTCTTCAGGTAGTTCCTGGAGTACATGTGGATGGAAGAGATCCAATCCACTGCAGGGAGCCTTGGGTTGGAAGGATTCTTTCACATCATGGAAGAGATCCAATCCACTGCAGGGAGCCTTGGGTTGGAAGGATTCTTTCACATCATGGAAGAGATCCAATCCACTGCAGGGAGCCTTAGGTTGGAAGGATTCTTTCACATTATGGAAGAGATCCAATCCACTTCAGGGAGCCTTGGGTTGGAAGGATTCTTTCACATCATCAGGGCTTAAAACAGGAAGATGAAAAAAACCACTGAAACTAGGGTTGGGGGGTAGGGGGGGGGGGGGGGGGGCATGCTCCCCTGGGAAAATTTTTTAAAAACCAAGTGTAAATCTATGCCATTTCTTCCTGCGACCACTGTAACACACTTCCCCTGAGCACAGTTTGCACCACGCTAAACCTGGCGCAGTGACTTTGCGAAGAAAGTCTCCAATGACTTCTTTGTCAACTTTCTGAAGTGTCCACTCCCATTTCCACTTGTTTTTAATTGAAGAGTCGTCAAAAGTCTGACCCGTTTGAACAATGTCTGCGTGCTCCGCCATTTTGTTTTTTCCAAGAAGTCCGACCAGAAACTTCTTCCAAGAAAAATCAGGGGCCATAACTTGCGTGCCATTGCTATCAACGCTTGCAAGCCGATCACGGATGCCTTGCCTTGTTCCTTTCGGTTTTTTTTTTTTTTTTTTTGACAAACCGAAATCGCGGAATTCCGCCCAAATGCGGAACGTTTTAAGCCCTGACATCATGGAAGAGATCCAATCCACTGCAGGGAGCCTTGGGTTGGAAGGATTCTTTCACATTATGGAAGAGATCCAATCCACTTCAGGGAGCCTTGGGTTGGAAGGATTTTTTCACATCATGGAAGAGATCCAATCCACTGCAGGGAGCCTTGGGTTGGAAGGATTCTTTCACATTATGGAAGAGATCCAATCCACTGTAGGGAGCCTTGAGTTGGAAGGATTTTTTCACATTATGGAAGAGATCCAATCCACTGCAGGGAGCCTTGGGTTGGAAGGATTCTTTCACATTATGGAAGAGATCCAATCCACTGCAGGGAGCCTTGGGTTGGAAGGATTCTTTCATAGTCATCAGTGTTTCCAGCTCTGAAGTCAAAGTAACCTAGAAGACATTTTGAAAATCTCTATTCAAACAAAAACAGATTATATCCGATGGATCATTAATTCTATTAGATTACAGCAGCCAATGAAATGTTGCATCCACAGCAGGTCACAGCATTGTTAGTTTATGTCTGTTTTGCTTGGTGGGAAACCAGCACTGAAACTATCCTAGATGCATACTCCATGCATTTTTCTTTTGTGCAAAATAATTTTCATCTTGCTTTAACTTTCAGTGTTTGCTCTCTCTCTTCTGCATTTACAGTTTACAATAAGCTGAAACCTTGATGAAAGCAATACCAAATTCTCTTCCCTAAAAGAAGAGGTTCAAATGCCCATGTCTTAACCTCAAAGAATCAGTAATTCAGCATGTAAAAGTTTAAATCTCAACCACAAACTGATGACATTCATGGGGCCATCAAACGACAAATGCTAGCAGAAAACCTTGTGACATAACTTATGTAATACATGAATTGCATTGTATACCTGGTTAAATAACCAAGACTTTAACTATTGTGACACTGATTTTTGAGTTTCCACTGTGACTATGACAAAAATATCATTATTAACCCGTTCGCTGCTTGAAAATGTTACGAACAAAGGCTTTCCCAGTGCCAGGGAAATCTAATGATTTGGGGGTAATAATTAACAAAAAATTCTAGCTCAGAAACTACAAAAGATATAACAATGAAATATATATGATTTTTGAAGGAAATTGAATGAAGATTTTGAATCTGGGCTTCTTTTGTTTTAATTTTGATAATAAAAAAATATTTAGGCATTTAGATTTGGATAGATTTTTTTGCACGATCAAAAACATATGTATTTACCATTACAGCTTCACATCCAAAAAAGAACACAAAGCAAAAAAGTTGAAAATAAAGTTTGTATTGTCACACTACACACGTAAATGAAAGTAAAACAGTTTAGAAGTCTGTCAAGACGCTCGCACTCTATGCAGACAGGTCAGTCCACGACCACGCCCCCCTCCCCCCACCACGCCCCCTTGCTGGACTTCAACCCTCTCTTTCACTCCTCCTCTTCTCTTCTGCCCATGTCACGCCGCGAGCAGGCCATGCTCCCCTCTCGCGCTGACTATCACATCACTGGCCACTGGCACGCAGTGCAGAGTACACACAAGGCGAGCTCGTTCGACGCTGGCAAACCATTCAGCTGAACACACACTGAGGTCACACAGCCCGACTCAGTAACTGACGAATACGGTCAGCAATTCCATCACAATCATCATCTCACCTTCATGCTCGAGTAAGTCATTGAATAAAAGATTATTGTCTTTGTCAAAAATGATTAGCAGAGCCTGCTCAGCTGTGTAAATACGTTGATTTGGTCGCTACCCTTGTCGAAGGTTGCGCCGCCATCTTTGCAAGCGAGACGAAGTGCTGGCTGGTCATCCAGTCAGTGATGAGAATAAATGGGCTTTCCCCTCACGTGTGGTCATTTGCATATCATTTTAATACTACAGACATATAAGGCTTACTACGCACACTCTATTTAAGTCCGTTAATAGAAATAGTAACGAATGAAAATTCAAGAAAAATGCATGACGTCAGTGGACGGCCCATAGGCACTGGGAAAGCATTTTTACTTTGGCGTCAGCTGACGGCTTATAGGCACTCTTCGGGTTAAAGAACAGTTTTAAACTCAAACATACTATCTTAGTAAATAAAGAAATGCATGTCTTCCACAGTAAGTGTATGGTTTGGTCAGCATCTGCTATAGCTTTGTTACCCTGCACACTCCTGGAGCTGCCAAAGCAATGAGATCATGTTATCAGCTGAGTTTTTTTCTTTTTTTGGGGGGGAGGAGGGGGGGCATCAGATGCACTTTAGAAATTACTTTACCTATATGTGAGAGTTGTGTATTTCAATTACCTTGCATTTCGTACAGAACATCAAACTACCTTCGTGAACCATTCAAGAGTAAAAACGGTTTCAGTGATTCTTGGAAGTGACAAGCTGCAGTCCATTTGGTGGCAGTTTGACTTCTTCTTGTAACTTGGAACACAAAATCTGAGCTGAATCATCAGCATTGGACACAGCTGGACCTCTATCCATTGTTCAACAGAAAAAGGTCCTTAAACTTTGCTGGCCTAACCCTGGCTATAGTTTCTTTTTAGGTGGATCAATTTTTGTTTTCTACAAAGTTTTTGCAAAAACTGTGTGTCATGCAAAATGAAAGGTAAGAGGGGCAGAGTTCTTTGTACATTGCTAGGAAATACTTGATAGTTGGAGCAAGACTTAAATATATGATCACTTCATTACATAATTACCATGCTAGCATTGCAATGGTCTGTTTTACAGTTACAGAGTTTGTGTAAACTATACCTTGCTTTGTCCACAAGATGTGGAAAGTCACTTACCCTAAATGACTGACAGTGGGTAACACTATCGGACATTTTGATTCTGAATTGGACTATGTCCAGAGATCAACATCTCAGTGCATCATTGCTTACATGAGTAAGCAATTACTTCAATGAGTGGATCTGAATCATCTTTAATACCACAGAGATCAAATGAAGGCAAAAATTTCAAACATACCACTTTTTCATTTTGGTGAAAGGTGACCTTCAGGTTGTCTCCCTTGCGTATGTAGTCACCCTCAAAGCCTTCAACAGTGACCTTGATTATGTCACCAACCTTGAACTTCTCTAGGCACTGAGTAGCAGCTGAGCTGCTAGAATGACAGTTGTAAACACTGAAAACAAATAAATATGTTTATTAAAAAAAAGTGTGGAACAATAACAAATGCACAAACAAAGAAAATTCATATAACAACAGCTGTTTCATTACTAAGGATCATCAGAAAGTCTCCGTAAATAGAAATCAAGATCCAAATCATTTTCCAACACACTGAGTTTTCAGCTTCATGGCAGATTCAAAAGATAAAAACCTCAATAACAGAAATTTCTAAGACATGGAATGCATGTCTTGTAACAAATGTAATAGTGATCAAATTCCTGAGCACAATACAGGAAATCACATGTCAGAGATTACCAGTCAACCAACAAGATTCTTTGACCTTTTCAGCATCACCCATGTGGAATCCCAACATTTTACCATGGCCAGCTAGTTTGACACAGACTCTTTTAATGCATGTCATCACCAATCCTCTTGCTCCTGAATGAAATAAACCAAAATATTACTAGTTTGAAATGTACAATGTGTTTTTTTTTCCCATGGTAAACAGCTGTCACTCCTAAAGTACAATCATTGCAGAAATGCAACACGAACTCAGATGAGCTTTGTTACTGCATTATTGCCTCACTAGCAACAAAACGGATAACATGTAAAAACTTCTTTAAAAGCTCTTTAAGAGAGGTATGTCAGTAAAAACTTCTTTAAAAGCTCTTTAAGAGAGGTATGTCAGTAAAAACTTCTTTAAAAGCTCTTTAAGAGAGGTATGTCAGTAAAAACTTCTTTAAAAGCTCTTTAAGAGAGGTATGTCAGTAAAAACTTCTTTAAAAGCTCTTTAAGAGAGGTATGTCAGTTAAAACTTCTTTAAAAGCTCTTTAAGAGAGGTATGTCAGTTAAAACTTCTTTAAAAGCTCTTTAAGAGAGGTATGTCAGTAAAAACTTCTTTAAAAGCTCTTTAAGAGAGGTATGTCAGTTAAAACTTCTTTAAAGCTCTTTAAGAGAGGTATGTCAGTTAAAACTTCTTTAAAGCTCTTTAAGAGAGGTATGTCAGTAAAAACTTCTTTAAAAGCTCTTTAAGAGAGGTATGTCAGTTAAAACTTCTTTAAAAGCTCTTTAAGAGAGGTATGTCAGTAAAAACTTCTTTAAAAGCTCTTTAAGAGAGGTATGTCAGTTAAAACTTCTTTAAAAGCTCTTTAAGAGAGGTATGTCAGTTAAGTAGTACTCCCCATGTACCACCTGGGAAAGTTAACTAAGAAAGGAATTTTCTACAGAAGTAGTTTTAAGAAATACTTACCTGTCCGAGTAAACACTGTATTCCTACTTGACGTGAATCCCTGCCTTAATATATGAGAAACCCCACTAGCTAAGAATATTTTTTTATTATCATGGATAGAAGACAGATATAGATAGATAGACAGACAGACAGATACAGATGAATAGATAGATGGATACATGTAGATAAATAAACTATCCAATATATAGATAGACACTTTGATATCTTAATATACAATATATAGATAGAGAAAGATAGAGACAGCAAGGAAGCTAACCATGCCTTTAGATTCTATGAACGTTTGCAAGCACATTCACCCCTGACACACATACTACTTCCTTTTGTGAGTTGTCAATTCAACTTCCGCACATTTCATGGCAATGAGTGGAGAGAAGGGGGGGGGGGGGGGGTATCCTATGCTTTGGATAGGTAAGTATGTTGTAACACTAAGTGCAAAAATTCCTTTTTCTCATACTTACCTGTCCAAACAAATGTCTGACCTTGGAGATTCTACTGAACAATAGCTGTGACTGGGGGCACAGACTTGAGGACAAATCAGTTCATTATATTAGCATCCTCCCCACCACTTTCCTTGTTCTCATTAGTCATTAATTCATTTATCTATCAGCTATAAATCATACTCATTGTGGTCTTGACACTTAGCTGATGCAGTGTAGCATGTATGAACTAGTCCACATGCAGTGACAACTCCTCAATGCAACTGAACCTGAACCTCATCAGTCTCCAGAATCTGCAGCCACTTTGTTTCAGATTTGAACCATGGGTGTTATGGCATGGCAGCCAGGTCTGCCACCTCCACTTCCTCAGCTATCTGATGCCTTGTAGGGCTTCCATTTTTTTCCCCCTGGAGAAATAGGGGGCAGTGGCTGCCTTTTCACTCTGCCCAGCAGACGCAGAGAGGGTAAAGTCAACATGTTCCAAGGTTACCACTTTGATGCGAGATCCTGATATCCTTGCCTGGTGTGTACTCATCCATCTGGATGCCATGGCTGACCACTGTGGATCTTTTTCTTCATACCTGTCCGTCAAAGCAAATGACTCATTTTCCCACTTGCTGTGAGAAAGACAGTAAGGAGGAAGCTGACTTCTTATCCTCCCATAGAACAGCCTCATATCCTCCAGAGTGCTCTCCCTTTAGCTTTGAATAATTGGTTCCTCTACAATTCTTTTTGTGTGTGGAAGGTTAACACAACTACTGATTCTTTCTTGTTATCTGCTAATAATGCATTAAGCCTTGCACTTAGAATGAATGCATTTTAACCTACAACATTTACCTTGGTTCACAACATCACCTTCATCGCATGAAAGAATTTTAACAAAATTGTTCCATAAGCCTTACATATGGTGGCTTCACATCAGTCTGCCAGGTTCATCACTGGCTAGTTTGTATTTACTCTGCACCAGTTTTGATCAAACCTCCACTTGCATCAATTTCAACGGTAAAATCTGGTGCTGAATTGGACTGTTGAACTAATCTATTTCCACTGCCTCAAACTCTTACGGCTAGACATCTTTCTTGACCTGCTCCAATATGTGCCCATCAATCTTTCTAGGTAAATTGCCTAACACTTCAAACAGGACCATTACTACCGTTCTGATGCTGATAATTTCAGAAAAGTGGTCAGCTTTCCCTCCAGACCTTGCTCTGATTCTCAGGCCAAGAAACAGTACAGGGAAGAACTGGGAGTGATATGATTCCAATGGCATATGGAAAAGTGTCAATAGAGAGTAGATCTCAGGTGAGGAGGCAGCTGGAGAAGTGTAGACCTTGGCACAGTCCTGCTGGGAGGTCTGGATGGCCACATTCCGGGAGCGTGCCTCTGTTCCCTTCTCATCATCTAATCTCATTCCCTTGACCACTGGGGTCGTTGGAGGGACATGATGAGGCAGCCGCCGAGGAAGGCGGAGAAAGAGCTGGTCCGAAAATATAAAGGACTGGACCAAAATGACCATGGACGGATCTCCTCAAGACAGCCACCAACAGAAGAGCCTGGAGAGAAACGGCGGCTGCCTCATCTGTTCCCTTCTACCCCCTGACAAGTTATGTTCCATGTGAGTTTGGCACAACAAGAAGATAGTCATGATCAAGATTCTGTTGGGGATGTTTCTGAGAGCATAATGATCATGATGACTCTGTGTTGGCCCATACCTCCAATATGTCTTTGGTGTGGACTACCATTTTGAACGCATGAACGGTTTCAAAACAACTCTTCTACCCTCCACTTTTGACATGGTCTCACAGCCACACAAATGCAGAATTAATCCAACTTTTTACAAGAAACAGAGAATTATTCCAACTTTTTTGAAGAAAGAGAATTTGGATTAATTTTTCTTTTGAAAAAAAGTTAAAAAAAAAAAAACCCAGAGAATTAATCCAACTTTTTTTTAAGAAACATAGAATTAATCCAACTTTTTCAAAAAAAGAAAATCAATCCAACTTTTTTTTTTAAGAAACAGAGAATTAATCCAAATTTTGAAGAAAAAAAAAACGACTGTTCAGAGTCATCACAACTTTCTCATTCTTTTGGCAAAATTTAGGAAATTAAGATCAACGAGTGAGACAGAGGAAGAGAAGGACAAAGAGAAACAGAGACAGTCACAGAAAGACAGAAACAAGAACAGGGAGATGGAAAGAGAAAGAAAAGAGAAAAATGAAGAAATCACACACACACCAGAACATTACAGTCAGACAGAAACAAAATTCTCACATTCAATTTCATAAAACAGTCAGCGTGTAAAACAAAAACAAAGATAAAAACAAACAAAACAAAACAAACATGAACATAATCAAACAAAACCTGCCTTGCGTCATCCCCATGGAAAGCAATGGAGTTATCCTTCCAGCCCGGCTGAGCGTCTAATGGATACTTCTCAGGGCCAACACCCAAGGTGATGGTGCCTTTTTGGCCCAGGTTAAGCACCTTGATGCTACAGGAGTTGTTGGTCTTAGAGATCTGGTCGCCCATCACGAAGAGCCCCACTGCACCAGGGGACTGGTAGTTGTCACAATACCTGCGGCAGGGACCCCAAAAAGTTAATGAGTCCAAATGAAGACCAAGCACAGTTAAAGGCAGCAAAATGTTCATTCTTCACATACACACACACAAACATGCACACACATAATCTATACATATCACAGAAGTACTATACACATGGGAACAGTATCGAAAAATCTGGCATTAACAACATATTTAATGACTAATCATAAGTTATCCATTTTCAGAGATCAGTCACCAAAAATTGTCAGGCACTGAAGATGAATGAGATTAGAAAGGCAGGAAACGTAGGACAGTCAGTCACAGAGACAGAGAAAGAAAAACTGAGAGAGAAAGACAGAGAGAGCAAGACAAAGACACAGACAGAAACAGAGACAAAGATAAAGGCAGACTGACAGACAATCTGAGACAGTGACAGTAGAAGGACACTGAGGAGGAAGCAGAAAGAGAAATGACCCACGTGATGACTCCATTCTCATCACACAGCATGTTGTGGGTAAACAGCTGGGTGTGGTGCTGCTGCTTCCGCTCCGCCTCCTGGAGAAGCTCCTGACACACACACACACAACACCAATGTCACTTCAACTGAAACTCCTGGAAGAGGTCTTGACATACACAACAGACCAATGTCACTTCAACTCAAACTCCTGGAAGAGGTCTTGACATACACAACACCAATGTCACACTTCCACTCAAACTCCTGGAAGAGGTCTTGACATACACAACACCAATGTCACACTTCCACTCAAACTCCTGGAAGAGGTCTTGACATACACAACACCAAGGTCACACTTCCACTTAAACTTCTGGAAGAGGTATTGACATACACACAACACACCAATGTCACATTTCAACTCAAACTCATGGAAGAGGTCTTGACAGACACAGCACCAATGTCACACTTCCACTCAAACTTCTGGAAGAGGTCTTGACATACACAATGCCAATGTCACATTTCAACTCAAACTCCTGGAAGAAGTCCTGACACACAACACACCAATCTCACACCTCAACTCCAACTCCTGGAAGAAGTCTTGACACACACAACACACCAATGTCACACTTCCACTCAAACTCCTGGAAGAGGTCTTGCCACACACAACACACCAATGTTACACTTCCACTCAAACTCCTGGAAGAGGTCTTGACATACACACAACACACCAATGTCACACTTCCACTCAAACTCCTGGAAGAGGTCTTGACACACACAACACACCAATGTCACATTTCAACTCAAACTCCTGGAAGAGGTCTTGACACACACAACACACCAATGTCTCACTTCCCCTCAAACTCCAGGAGAACATACTGACATACACATGAGCTTACACACACCACACACACACACACACACACACACATACACACACTGCACTCTGTGACATTCTTCTCTCAAAACTCTTACAGGAAATCCTCTCTCTCACACACACACATGCGCGCACATACACACACATGTGCATGCATACACACACACACAAGCACATATTATGTATGGACATGAACACACACACACACACACACACACACACACACACACACATGCCCACACAAACACACACACACACATGCCCACACAAACACACACCCAACACACACATAGACACAATCTTCTCAAACTTGTGGCAGAGCTTCTGATACACACAAACAAAACGCCCAGTATCACAATCCTTCTCAGATTCCTGGAGGTGATCCTAACACACACAAGAAACTCATCCTATGACATGTTTCTCCCCAAACACATGGAGAATATATTGTTATAGGTACAAAACACATCGCTCAATACACTTCTCCTCACCCCCCTGGATGAAATCCTGATCCACATGCACATGCAATCACACACAACCCTAGCGACAAACTTCTCAGACTCCTGGAGAAACACTTGACACATTAACCTTTTTGCAACGTGCCGTGCAAAGGTGACAGCAACTCAGTCGACCCGTTCACGACGAGCTGTTCCGTGGTGACGGCAACGCTGCTGTACTCACTCCCTGGACGTGCCGTGCCTCCATGACGGCACAACTATAAAAAAAATCCCCTGTTCTCTCATCTACGGTCTAAGGGATGCAGCTGCCCTAAATATTTAGAACAGGGTTCTAGCCGCTGGAAGGGTAAGTTTACACGCACTAGCGATGACCTTTGTGATCCCAGAGTAGTCCGAACAAAGAGACCCGTTTGGCACTGGGAATTTCTGCCTAAGGCACATGTGGAATTTCCTGCTTCGCCAACATACCAGGCAGAAGAAGAATGACATGGGGTGTTAGAACTGATTCAGCAATGTGGTTCAGTGGATGATGGGGGTAAAAGTGTACAAGTTTATCAAAAAGAATCTGAGCTTGATTTATTTGCTCTGTGCATTTAATAGTTTTATACGTCGTATTGTCAGAAGCCAAAACAGTGAAAAGTGTGTACAGTGTGCAATGATTTAACTTCCTTTTTTGAAAAAAAAATTTCACTTGGATTACACATATTGAATACCCAAGGCTTACTCTGCATCTATTCAACGTGAGAGCGAAGCTTTATGCCCCTTTTCTTCCTCATTTGCTGTTGTCATACTAATCAAACAAACGTAAACAAGACTGTATTCTCCTACATTTTACTTATGTTGTTTCCTTAACTGTAGCGTTGCTATTTTACCCAAAATGTATTTAATTCTATGCTCATTACAAAGTTTGCGTTTTAACCTTTTTGTTGATATATAACAATTGCTTGTTAGTTTTATATTAGGGGACGTAAAGTAAAATAAAAAAGAGCGAAAAACTCGTGTCTGCAACGGTTGTACGCACGCGCGGTGCACGCGTCTGCAGGGAAGTGACGTTTTTCTGCCACACTCATTGTGAAAGTATTAAAAAAATACATCCAATAACATTCTTCTGATTAAAACAATTTCAATAGAATGCCAGATCTTTCAGTGTTCCTGCCTTCTGGCTATTTTGCATTACAACTTTATCTTGTTCTGCTGCTTTGTGTTGTTTACCCTGTTCAATGCTGTGTTGGTGTTTTCTTTCCATTTTCTGTCTTGCTAGCCAGACACTGCTGGCTGAAACAGAAAGAAGAATCCAGGCGTTTGAGACCAGGTGCCTGAGGAAACTACTCCGCATCTCCTACAAAGAACACAAGACCAATGATTATGTGCGGAACCTGGTCACTAACCTAGTTGGGCCCCACGAACCACTTCTGGCAACCGTCAAACGACGGAAGATGGCATGATTTGGCCACGTCATTCGTCACAACACCCTCTCCAAAACCATCCTTCAAGGTACCGTTGAAGGAGGGCGCAGACGAGGACGGCAGAGAAAGAGCTGGTCTGACAACATAAAGGACTGGACCAAAATGACCATGCCAGATCTCCTCAAGACAGCCACCAACAGAAGAGCCTGGAGAGAAACGGCGGCTGCCTCATCACGTCCCCCCAACGACCCCAGCGGTCAAGGGAATGACTGACTGAGTCCTATCTTCACCTCTCCTGATAGCTGGGCAACATGACTGTCATGAACTGTGGTGTCACTGTTTTTAGCTGCCTTTTTAATATGGGTATTTGCCATCATGACATTTTTTTCTATCATTTTGTTATATTTGTACTATGCACTTCTTTTTTCTGCCTTTCTTTCAACTACCATTGCAGCTTGTTCTGTTCTCAATTAACCACGATCCATGCACCTCAACTCTCATATCTTTTAAAACGTAATGCTTAGAACTCTGTCCCACCTCACTCCTGGTTTCAAAGCCTATGTCAATTTTTCACTTGTTTTCTAGCTTCAATCATTAAATGCAGTCACTTATTATATTTTCACAATCATTATTATTACTATCATCGTTATTGATATATACTGTCATTATTATCATTATTACTCTTGTTATTACTGTTGTTGTATTGTTGTTCATATTGCTGCTGCTGCCGTGACCATAACGACAGTGATGTTGCGTAACATGCAGAATTGTCTAACTTTCCTCATTTATTACCTTCAGATTGTGACACAACACTGTCTTTGGAATTTATCAGCATGAAAAAAGAGAAAAACAAAGAGAGAAAAATCAAAGAACAGTTTGTTCAAGATCCTGACAACAGAAGCTGAAGAGTCACCTTCTCCTGAAAATATTCAGGAATAAAGCCTTGTTTAAATAAGAAGCTAAAACTGATCCACACATTTTGTTTAATAGTTGGTAATGAAAACAATGTGACTGACACTCTAGCCATGTTTGTGCTGCAGTTTGGAGTCTAAACACAAAACTAGATGCAAACAGTAAACAAGGAAACAACAGTGTGGGCACAAACCTCAGGTAGGGAATCAAATCCATGAATTCTTGCTGCTGCTAGAGATCGGCCCAGGACAGACACAATGGGATACATCCCAATGTGAGGCTTCTCTGATGTTGATTTCTCCGACATCTAAATGGTCACAAAATCATCAGAAATATGATGGCTGAACTGCATAAATGACAAAGGCATTGGAATTATTATTACCCACCCCTGAAAGAAAGACAGAGAGAGAGAAAGAGAGAGAGAGAGAGAGAGAGAGAGAGAGAGAGAGAGCAGACAGATAAACACAGTCAAATATTCTGATATCTTCAGTTGTCCAACTCTACCATAAACTGTCACAAAAAGGAAAGAAAATAATGAATGAAAAAGAAACTCTACTGATTTTAAACTTCAGTTTTTTATAGTACTTTATATTCTATCAACACGTCTACCACCTAAGCCTTCAAATGAAAACACATTTATGACCATGATCACAAAACTGATTTTGTCAACAGTTAGCACGATGTTGCACAAAATCTTCTCTTCTCATTACAGTGAGATATGAACAATAAAAAGAAGCAAAAGTAACTCTACTTGTTTACTGTTTATTGCTTACTGTTCCCTGCCTCATTTCATTTTCAATCGAAAGAAAAACTTGACTGAAAATGTACTGCATGTTATGGAAAACATTAAAAAAAAACTTTGTCTCATGGTTACCATGTATAATTCTGACACTCGGTGCATTTTGGTTTGGCGTCATATACTTTACCATGTCAGACCATAGCATTCAACGGCAGTTAGCCAGCTCTGTCAGGCCGAATTTTTTCCGTGGCCAATGCAGTCATAAGACAGTCACGTGATGTCACCCCACTTCCGGCCCCGGAAGAAGCCAGTGTCAACTTCCTATACGTCATTCATCTTCGGCCTGCCGTCAAAGCAAGATAAGTCTTGTGCTCTGTCTTTTTACGGTCCTCGATGCCCTCAGAAAACCCCCTTTTGAACCCATTGCTTCTATTCCTTTTGACCTCCTCTCCCTTAAGACCACCTTTCTCCTCGCCCTGGCCTCGGCCAGAAGACGAAGTGAGATTCACGCCCTCAGCGGTGACCCCAGAGATATCGCCTTCCACAGGGACGGCTCAGTCTCTCTCAAGTTCCTTCCGGAGTTCTTGGCAAAGAATCAAGAACCGGGCACCCCCTCTCCCTTCCTCGTCATCCGTTCCCTGACGGACATCTTGGGAAAGGGAGAAAAAGATGGAGACATGGACCTTTGCCCCTCCAGGTGTCTCAGGTACTACTGGGAACGCACACGCCCCAGGCGCTCCTCCCAGAGACGACTCCTTATCTCCCTCAACCCCAACAATACTAGAGATATCTCGGCGGGAACTATCTCCAGGTGGCTCTCCAAGACGGTGAGATCTACCTACGCTCAGGCGTACAAGGATCTCCCTGTCCTATCACCCAGGGCCCACGAGGTCAGAGCACTGGCCACTTCCACAGCGTTCCAGTACTCTGTCCCCGTGCGCCACCTGCTGGAGGCAGCCTACTGGCGTTCGGAAAATCCCTTCATTAATTTTTACCTGAGGGATATCCGCATGACCAGAGCTGATGGGTCTAAGGGGATTTCCTTTGTGGCGGCCAATGCAGCCATATCGGTCAACCCCAAGAACCACTAGGGCGCTCGCCCTCCTCCGATTCCTTTAAATTCTGCTATGGTCTGACATGGTAAAGTATATGACGCCAAAATGGGGAGTTTGTGTTATACTCCCTGTTTGGCTAGTATACTTACCATGTCAGACTCTAATTCCCTCCCTACCTTCCCCTCTGGCGCCAAGGTTCTCGGGGTTACCATACACCAGGCCTCGCTGAATGACGTATAGGAAGTTGACACTGGCTTCTTCCGGGGCCGGAAGTGGGGTGACATCACGTGACTGTCTTATGACTGCATTGGCCACGGAAAAAATTCGGCCTGACAGAGCTGGCTAACTGCCGTTGAATGCTATGGTCTGACATGGTAAGTATACTAGCCAAACAGGGAGTATAACACAAACTCCCCATATCTGATTCATACTGCTTCGTTGCCAAATCCCATCCGTTTTATTATCTTTTAACACACAAAAACATGTCACAATCCTAGCCATAATGTATCTGAAACAAGAAAACCAATGACTAAATATACACATACACTAAGCTGGTCATCATGACAACTGAATGACCTCATTTACTGGATGCTGGAACCCCACCTTCTGTCATGGTGATATTTGGTGTTGGCACACAACTCAATGATAAGAGGCCATTACAAGAACATCTGCAGTTGTAAACTCTACTTTCAGGATAGTTGTCTGTAAATGTAAAACAGATAGCTGAAGCTATCTTAGTGCAAATGACACAACTGACATTTCAACTCTGTTTCATGCAGGCTTTTTCTCATGTGCCATTTTGCTCAGTCAACTTCTTGCAAAGGGCCCATTACAAAATTTTATCTTGGAGATTTTGGCAACCCGCTGTCCAATATCACTGAGAGCCTTCTTTAGATGATCACAACCCCTAATACTATGACAAAAAAATGACAATTTCCTATTAATTTTCCTTTGTTCTCTTCAAACTAAATGTTACACTGAAAACCATGCCTTTGTTCTTCAAAGACACATCAGTGGACATGACATTGAACACTAACTGAGGTAAATGTGGGCATGACATTGAACACTAACTGTGGTAAATGACAAGAAAGTGTTTCAGTCTCTAGTTGGATTATGTCCAGACAGACGAAAAGTCAATTCTTTGCACTCAGCAAAATATTGACAAACTCTATCTTCGTATGTCTCACAATTGACACATGCTCACTCAACTCCAACAAAATCAACAAATTACTTTTTCAAGCATCTGAATCCCTGATAATTCATACTGTATGGTATTCACATAATATATATAAATGTGTATTTGTGCATGGAAGTGTGCATGCATGTGTGTGTGTGTGTGTGTGTGTGTGTGTGTGTGTGTGTGTGTGTGTGTGTGTGTAGTAGGAAGAGTAGTAGTAGTAGTAGTAGTAGTACTTTAATTTAACGTCTCTTCACCCTCAAGTGACATTAGACAAATGTGTTTGTGTGTGTGTGTGTGTGTGTGTGTGTGTGTGTGTGTGTGTGTGTGTGTGTTTTTGTGTGAGTTGTATGTGTGTGTGTGTGTGTGTGTGTGTGTGTGTGTGTGTGTGTGTGTGTGTGTGTGTGTGTGTTGTTTGTGTGTATGTGTGTGTGCATGTGAGTTTGTGTGCACTGCAGAGCCAAAGTATACAGAATATTCTAAGATGGTTTTTTTTCGTAATGTACAACAGAAAATCAAATTGCATGCAAAATTCTTGAAACAATTTTTACAACATCCTTGACTTTCTGAGATGTTCTGTGAATCAGAATAAACATCTTGAATAATAATGTATTTCTATCACCTGCATATATATACATCATCTGTTGAAAAAAGGAAAAAAACCAAGTAAAACCATTCTTTAAAACAAATAAACTAACATTCAAATATACTGACTTGAAACAAGCAACAAAAAGGAAACTCAACATGCTAGCACTGAGCTTTTAAGTGCCTCCAATTTTGTTTAGCGATTTTTGTTTGTTAATATCTACCAAAAACTGTACAAAATATCGATCTCGCTTTGCTTTTTATATGCACATATTTCTTTAATTTATCATACTGATGACAGTGCATCTAATGATCAACATTCATCTTTTCTGTAATTCTTTGTCAATAATATTGCTTTCATATTGCTTTTTAATTATAATATGCATCAAAAGCTGTATGTTTGAACAGTTTTGAAAAATTGAGCACTTCATGCATTAAGGAAAATAACTAACTTAAAAGACTGGATTATTTTGATCACAAAATGCGTGATATTTGCTGATTAAAGAAATATGTCAGCCCCAACATCAAACATCTTTAAGAACAATGAACAAGTAAGAACCGTAAACACTTCAAAGTTACCACATTTCTCATACTTAACTATCTAAACAAGCGCCTTATTCTTACTTGGTTTGATCCATACCTTACTAATCAGATCCAAAAAGAATTTCAATGAGAGAGAGAGGAGATCTGAACTTCCAATTAGTTCTACTCCAGAGTGATTTACCTTGCCAAATCGACCACCTCCAGCAGTGAACAGTTTGCTTTTCTTTCCTTGGTCAGTGATCACACTTGTACCTTGGCTCTTCATTTTGATATCCTCTACAGCAATGGAACCCCACAAGAGACTTGATAGCATGGCTTCTGCCTCAGAAGCAAGAGTACTCACTAGCGCTGCTTCACATGGCTGTATTTCTGACAGCTCATCCAGAAAGTCTTTGAGTTGTCAGCCACACTTGGGATATCTGCTATGGACCCTCGCATCATCATAGCGCCCATGTCCCCTGCTTCACTGGTTACACCCTCCTCTCCTCCCATCAGTACCTGCTTATGTCACTCATGTTCGATATGGTGTCTGCATGCCCATACCCCCCAGACAAGCATTTTCACTTTTCAATATGCTCAAATCCCAGCCATGTAATGCCAGTAAGAGTTGGAGTAAGGCAACATGGAAGGAATTTTTTTTAGTTCAATCACGTCTGTTCAATCCTGATCCACCTGTTTTGGTCTGTGAGTCTACCGACCTGGCACTGGGAAGGCACAGCACATGAAGGAAAAGATCAAGGCCCTGGCAAGGCTCTGTACTGAGTAGTGTCCCAATGGGAAGAGATCCAGTGGAAGTCATGAACACAGAAGTGCAACCCTCATTCACACTGGTTGGGAGAATAGGACGACCACCACAGGGATCAACGCTATCTTTCAATTCTCAGGTACATCTGGTGTAAGTCATGTGAACATGCTTGCCAACCACTTCACATTGAGGGTGGTGACAATAATGACTTAAATAAAAGGGATGTTTCCACTGCCTCTACTGTTACCTCTGCCACATACTGCCCTGAAAGGAGCTTAGACACTTATTGAAGGGACGCTACCCTCCTTGTATTTTGGCTGCTCTCTTCCATCAGATCAGGAATTCTGTTTCAGGTCCAGTTCCTCTGAGAAATCAGACCTGGAGGAGAAGTCAGTGTCTGTCAAGTACACACAAAATATCTCAGATCTACGATCTGTATAACAAGGCTGTGCCTAATCTGCATTATGCCTTTCTTGGTGTCCCTTTGTGGCAAGCAGTCTAAGCTGAACATCTTCTCTCAGGGATTCCAATTTACACAGAATGCATTGATATCAGAATTGCTCTCCACTGACGTTCTTGTTTTCTACCTCAATTTCTCAGACTTCTGCAGCAGTGTAGATCAGACTTCTGCAGCAGTGTAGATCATACAAAGAACATGTGGCATCAGAATAGCGCCCTACTGACATGCACTTGTCTCTACCTCCAATTACCAGCCTTCTGTAGAGGTGTAGATCCGACTAAGGAAAAATGTGTAGCATTAGAATAGCTCTACACTGACATGTTCATATCTCTAACTCTACTTACCAGCCCTCTGTGGTAGCACAGAGCTGACCAACACAGAATAATGTGTGACAACAGAACAGTACTGTAACAGGTGACTCCTTATGCCGACAATGGGTTATATTTGCAGTGCTCTATTTTTTCCCAACCCATTCTCTCTTTATGGCTGTCACTGGCACACTCCTCTCTCCACCTTCCATCACCCTCTCCCTCATCCAAGTGCCCTGACCTTCACACCTTCTTTACAGTATGTGCTTAGCTTACAACACCACGCCACCTAGAGCCGGCTCCCCACCCCCCCTCCCACCACCACCAAAACTCTCCACGACTTCACCTTCCCTGCCATCGCTTTCTCTCTTCAGCATTCTGTCCCTCTCCCCTCTCTTAGCCCCAACACATGAAATGCAGTCACATACCCCCTTCATCTCTCCTTCCTGCTCCCATCCCCTTCCTAGCACCCACTGTCACTCAGGATGGGCCATCCTGATTATAGAACCCCCTGTCACTCAGGATGGGCCATCCTGACCCTAGCACCCACTGTCACTCAGGATGGGCCATCCTGATTATAGAACCCACTGTCACTCAGGATGGGCCATCCTGATTATAGAACCCACTGTCACTCAGGATGGGTCATCCTGACCCTAGTACCCACTGTCACTCAGGATGGGCCATCCTGATTATAGAACCCCCTGTCACTCAGGATGGGCCATCCTGACCCTAGCACCCACTGTCACTCAGGATGGACCATCCTGATTATAGAACCCACTGTCACTCAGGATGGGCCATCCTGACCCTAGCACCCACTGTCACTCAGGATGGGCCATCCTGACCCTAGCACCCACTGTCACTCAGGATGGGCCATCCTGACCCTAGCACCCACTGTCACTCAGGATGGACCATCCTGATTATAGAACCCACTGTCACTCAGGATGGGTCATCCTGGCTTTGACAGACCTCTCCTGAACTCAAAACCATGTAAATATGCATCACCAAGCAAGTGGGAGGGAAAACATGATGTCATATTTCAGTGTAACTGACATGGCATTTTATTTTAGTTGATGCAACCAGATTATGTGTTCTCAGAATTAGTGCCTACTTTCTATTTGGCAACCAGAAAACTTTATGATGCATTCCCATAGTCATTATCATAAGCTCATCATGCCTTAATCAGCCATATCTAGCAGCATGTACCTACATACAGCTTATGTTGGTTCTACACTCCACAGTACATATATCCTTACATCTGTTCAGTAGAAACTGCATCCAATGGCCTGATCTTGATGGAATACAAATTACAAATTGGTGCAATATTTGTGAATAATGTCATTTATAGTGTCCTTTATCGGTGCATTAAGCAACAGTTGTTAAGTGATGAAAACCTGTAAGAAAATGTCAGTTCTGTAATGCTGAAAACACTGCTGAAAATGTTAACGGCAGATTTATGGGTATTATGATTTGGTGACATCCTTCTGCAGGGGATGGCTAGAAAGATTCTCACAACAATCATCATTCTGCCATACCTGATGACCCTATTGCTTTCCTTTCCTGAGAAATTTCCATGTTCATCTTTGCCACAAACAAATGCTTTCACACATGCACAGACGATTGAAACAAGTATTACACTGACTCATTTCACACAGGTGCATCAAACTGAATTACACACTACTGAAAGAAAAGATGGCCCAGTGACCTACTTTTTCTCCATTTTTGGTGAAGTAGAAGACAGCATCAGTACTGGGTACATACTCAGACAGCCATTCCCCTTCCACTCCAAAGCCGTATCTCACTCCTGGGTCCAGCTCAAATCTGTTTCCACACAACACGTATTCAGTGTCTAACAACTGTTCTGTGCCATTCTGTGTCTATGGAACACACATATTCATCTTAGACAAGTACATGTAACACACCCATTTTCACACACACACACACACACACACCACACACACACACACACACACACACTCCAATTTTTTACATTAACACACATGCAGACTGTACCAGTCATACAGAACTGGCATGTGCAGACACACACATTTCAATCTCTAAAGGATTGGCTTTTCCAGTGTCAGGCTCCACTCAGATTGTACATCCACATCCACTCATAAGCCAAGGACAAAACTGAAAAGATGTTGATCTTTCCACCAAAGTATTTGAGTTGTTCCTCTCTTCCATCATCTGTTCCACTCAATGAGTCATGGATTTTCTTCTGCTCACAAATTTGGTGTGACTAATCAAACACTTTCTTTTCAGCCGCATGTTGCTACTGCCATTTGGATTGTTCTTGAACTGCATCACATTAATTCAATCCATCATCTACCTTCTGAGGATACCACCAACATTCTTGTCTGTGCACCTGTACTCTCTTGCCTTGGTTTTTGTAACACTCTTTTGTATGTTTCCCGAAGATATTCAATCAGTAAACTTCATCAAGTACAAAATTATGCTGAATGCTCACATTTCGCTCCTCTTCACTTAACCATATTCTCCCATTAATATTTTCTCTCTACTGGCTCCCTGTTCAGCAAAGGATCTCCTAACACACTGCATCTTTCCACCACCAATCTGTTGAATCTTTGTCCTCAATATCTGACTGATCTGTTGCCCATGCATACCCCACCATATAAACTCTGCTCTCCTCCTGATACTCTTTTCCTGATTCCCTCTGTTCATATTAAAACTTCTGGACAGCGTTCCTTTGCCTATCAAGCTCGCTTCATTTGACATCAACTTTCACATCAATTTTGGTACATTGTAGCATTCTTTCAAATCAAACTTGAAAACTTTTCTTTTTCCCTCTAACTGATATGCAAAATATGTGCTGGTATAGTTGGGGGGTATTGTATGTGCTCAGGTGCCTTTGAGTATCGATTCATTCATGATCCATCACTTTTTGTTTAAGAGCTGGAAATGAGTGAAGAGAGGGAGAGGCTGAAATGCATGGTGATACAGTTGGATGTGGTTCAAGCATTTGATCGCTGCATACATTTCGTGTTTTGCTAACTGTTCTTGTCTTTCTATTCTGCGGTTTGATGCATGTACCTTTTTATTTTAACACCTATGGCATTCCATTAGGCACATGGAATATCCTTTACAATAATGATAATATGGCAGATAGTGGAGAACGTCTAAGTACAGCACTGGAAGGGGACTTACTTATCACTAAACTGACACCACCAGAATGACAACAAATTAAGATGGATGGTGAAAAGGCCAATTTTGTTTTGCTATACTGTAAAAAAACAAAACAAAAAAGAACTGCACTTGAAATAGGATACAAACAACTGTCTTTTAAAACAGTCTTTACACATACAAACTGAGCACATAAGAAGTGGGTGAAAACAAATGCAGTTAATAAAAAAAGATTAAGGAAAAAGATGGTCATGTTAGAGCAAGACATATGAGATTGTCCAATGACAACACACATTACATTATCCAATGACAAAACATGACATTATCCACTGACAAAATACTGGATTCTCCACTGACAAAATATATTCTCCACTGATAAACATATTACATTATCAACTGACAAAACTTAGGCCTATTACATTATCCACTGGCAAAACGTGTTACATTATCCACTGACAAAACACATTACATTATCTGCTGGCAAAACATATTACATTATCCAATGACAAAACATATGACATTATCCACTGACAAAATATTGAATTCTCCACTGACAAAATATATTCTCCACTGATAAACATATTACATTATCCACTGACAAAACTTAGGCCTATTACATTATCCACTGGCAAAACATGTTACATTATCCACTGGCAAAACATGTTACATTATCCACTGACAAAACACATTACATTATCTGCTGGCAAAACATATTACATTATCCACTGACAAAACATGTTACATTATCCACTGACAAAACATATTACATTATCCACTGACAAAACATGTTACATTATCCACTGACAAAACATATTACATTATCCACTGACAAAACACATTACATTATCCACTAATAAAACATGTTACATTATCCACTGACAAAACTTAGGCCTATTACATTATCCATTAACAAAACATACTGCATTATCCACTAACAAAACATATTGCATTATCCAGTAACAAAACGCATTACATTATCCACTGACAAAACACGGGTCCAAAAATCAAGACAGACAGCTGAATTTCTTGTACCCACTTAAACACAATACAAACAGACACAAAAAAGGCCTGACCAACAAGAAAATCAACCAACAAAATTAAAAAAAAAAACCTGTAAAATACAAACAAGCCCTGACTAACGAGCAAATCAACCAATGAAATTAAAAGAACTTTCCAAGAGTACACTCCCCCACTACACCACCACTTTGTTCCTTCAACTCCTCGGGAATCTGTCCGTCACAAGCACATTATGCATGCTGCTTAGAATGAACCAATCTCTTGTATCCTCTTGTACATGACAACAACAAAACACACACACACACACACACACACCACACACCACACACACACAACACACACTCACACACACACACACACACAAAAGAACAGAAGAAAATTGACCAGCAAGTAAATCAAACAATCAGAGTAAAAGAAGAACTTTCTAAGAACCCACCCCTCCACTGCACCACCACTTCGTTCCTTTGACTCCATGGGAAATCGGTCACTCATCAGCACATCATGCATGCATCCTAAAACGAAGCCAGTCTCTGAGGGCTTGGTCTGTCCCATGCACTCCACTTCAAAAAAGGGGTGGGTGCGGCTCAGCGGCTGTCTGGACACTGTCATGCCTATGGTGTTTTCTGAATCCGTCTGACTCCTGAAATAGTCACATCATGAATGAGCAGTCATACCTGGCAGAATCAACATGCATTAATACATTAGCCTAAAACCAAAAGATTTCACCTCCCCAAACTTAGAGATCAAATTTTAATGTGTTAAAAAAATTACTAACCAGATCACATTTTTATCAGGGAACAAAATGAATTATATCAAGCATCAATACTTATTCCCGTTGGCTCCTAGTGGAGCATAGGTCATCCACGAGCCTTCTCCATCTCTGCCTGTCCCGGGCGGCGACTTCCAGCTGGCCCCAGGAATAGTCCAGTCGAGTTGTCTCCGCCTCCGTTGATCTTCTCCAGGTGGTGCGCGGTCGGCCTCTCTTGCGTCTTCCCTGTGGGTTCCATCACAAGGCATGGCGGACAATGCTGGATGCCGGTTTTCTGAGGGTATGGCCAAGCCAGCCCCACTTCCTGCGCTAATTTGATCTTCAATGGGCTCTTGTCTGGCTCTTCTCCACAAGTCTTCGTTTGTGACGATGTCCTGCCACCTGATGCGATAGATGTACCTCAAGCATCTGTTCACAAAGGTCTGCTGGCGGTGTGTCGATGACTTGGTGGTGCACCACGTTTCACAGGCATAGAGAAGCACAGACTTCACATTTGTGTTCAAGATTTGGATCTTGGTTTTTGCAGAGATGGTGTGTGAGGTCCAGACAGGTCGGAGCATCTTGAAAGCTGCGGATGCCTTGCCTATTCTTGTTTGGATGTCTTTGTCTGTGCCTCCGTCCTTGCTGACAATGCTGCCAAGGTATGTGAAGCTGTCGACGTTCTCCAGGTCTTCTCCGTCGAGTACAATATTGTTGTCGTTGGCCTCATTGATACTCATCACCCATGTTTTTGCCTTACTGATCTTCAGTCCTGTCCATGCGGCAGTACTGTCCAGGGCAGCGGTTTTCTCCTGCATGTGGCTGTGACGGTGGGACAGGAGGGCAACATCATCGGCAAAGTCAATGTCTTCCAGCCAGGAGGTCAGGGTCCACTGGATGCCTCGTTGTTGGTCTTGTATCGTTCTCTCCATGATCCAGTCGATGGCAATCAGGAACAGGAACGGTGAGAGCAGGCGCTGCTCAAGATGTCAAAGAAGATGTGTACCACTTGGCATGTTGATGGTTCATATGCTGCTTGGATGAGGTTTATGAACTTCTCTGGTACGCCATGGTGGGAAAGAAGCTTCCAGTGGGTTGGTCTGTCGATGCTATCAAAGGCCTTCTCGAAGTCGACGAAAGTGACATACTGGGGCGAGTTCCATTCCAGTGACACGGCAGTCGGGCCTAGATGAAAATCGGTCTGTTTAGTTTTCTGATGCCCCGGCGTTGAACCCCGGCGCTGACCTTCACCGCTTTGATAAGCGCTGGCATCGTGCGTACACCACGTACGTGTTTATCAGCTGCAGACTGAGTACTGATTCTGTGTGGTGAAGTTTACTCTTGTGATTAATGCATTATTATTCTTCCACACTCCATAACTGGATATAATTAACTCTGTGTGTGATTTGTGTGTTGTGATTCTTCTTTGTGCCGTTTGATATAACTTCAGTTCATACTGCGTTCTTAAGTTGTTTTTTCTTTTGTGTGTGTGTGTTTTTTTTTGTTCTTTTTTCGTGGGTGTTGTTCATCAGTTGCCGGCAGACAGTGACTTGCCAGGCGGCCTGGGTCTGTGTGGCGCAGTGCTGAGACTTGTACACTCCACCAAGCGCTTATTTTCCCTCTCTCTCTCTCTCTCGCACGCTCGTGCGTGCGTGTGTGTGTGCATGCGTGCGTGCGTGCGTGCGTGCGTGCGTGCGTGCGTGCGTGTGTGTGTGTGTGTGTGTGTGTGTTGTTGTTGTTGTTGTTGTTGTTGTTGTTGTTGTTGTTGTTGTTGTTTTCTCTCTCTCTCTCTCTCTCTCTCTCTCTGCATACATAAAAGTCAAGAGTGTGCAAGTTAGTACCCAAGCGTGTTTTAATGATAGAGTAAGCTGTAATATATAGTTCTCCCTCCCTCCCCCTCTCTCTCTCTCTCTCTCACTCTGTGTGGTGTGTGTGTGTGTGTGTGTGTGTGTGTGTGTGTGTGTTATCCATCTGTTTATATACCGCTGTTGTTGGTGTGTGGGTTTCTGTCAATATATGTGTGTGTGTGTGTGTGTGTGTGTGTGTGTGTGTGTGTGTGTGTGTGTGTGTGTGTGGTGTGTGTGTGTGTGTGCACGTCTTCTCTCTCCTCTCTCTCTCTCTCTCTCTCTCTCTCTCTCTCTCTCTCTCTCTCTCCGCAGTCGTGAGTAGGCTCACCATGAAGATGAAAATGTGGCAACATTTTGCATTGGTGTGTGTACATGTGACATCAGTTTCAAATGACTGGAATGGGCAAAAGTACAAGGTCAGGTAGGAAGCATTTCATTGTTTATAATTGACATCTGCATGTGTAGCATGCTAAAATCTTGCTTTACTAAAAGCATGGTGTGGCTGTGTTAGAATCAGTATCGGCATGCTTCACAAGCACGTAGAGCACACAGATAGACAAGCAAAACATGCCTAGGCCGTGCTAGGGAAACCGCCGCCGTGTTCCCAGTGAAGCTGACCAGTGCCGACAGTGACTGTTTATTTGGGCCCTGTACCAGCTGTCAGGTAGGAGTACGTGGAATAATTTTCTGTCAGTTGTAAAGGAAAGACATGCATGTCCAATATGTCTGAGTTTGAGCGTGATTGAAAGGATGACGCACGCTCTCTACTGAGTTGAACTTTAATTTCATTTGTTGTGTGTTCGTTTGTCTGTTTCAATCGTGTTGTTGTATGGCAAATCATTGTGGTGCTTTTCCTGTCAGTCAAAGACCCCACAATCCAGTGACATCAATCGACCACAGCTCGCTGCATTCTGGCATAAAGTATTAATGAAGAAACACAGCACCCTATTTCCAGCGCACTATCAGCCAGACAGCTAGTATCACATTACGCATAGGGAGGAAAGCTTGTGGGAGGTTAGCGCAAGGAAGCTGACAGCTGTTGGCAGCCGTGCGCTACCTAAACAAACTGTGGCCGTCTCCATCCCTTCCCTCTCGTCTTTGCTCTGCGACTGGTAGGCGGTCAGAAGTTATTGCCCTTGTCTTCAACTAAATATTCCTCTGCAGACAAGCATGGTGACTGCTCGATGATGATACGGAAAGCAGCTATCTGGTCTGTGCATGATCTTTCACTGCGGAATCCAGCCTGTTCTTTTCTCAGCCTCTTGTCGATGTTGTCCTTCAGCCGCTCGAGGATGATTCTGTTGAAGACCTTCCCGGGGATGCTGAGCAGTGTAATGCCTCTCCAGTTCTTGCACTCTTTCAGGTTCCCTTTCTTTCGGAGCTTAATAAGGTAGCCGTGCTTCCAGTCTCAGGGTAGTTCTTCGGTCTCCCAAACTTTCTGGAAGAGTTCATGAAGCATATTGATGGTTGCTTCGCTGCCAGTCTTGATTGCTTCCGGTGGGATATTGTCGGGGCCTGGTGCTTTGTTGTTCCTGAGGTGTCGGATGGCCTTCCGGATCTCTTCCTTGGTAGGGGGGTTGGTGTTGATGTCTAGTGGTGTCTCGGAGGGTGGTATGTCCGGTGGATCTGGTGGTGCTGGCCGGTTGAGGAGCTCCTGGAAGTGTTCTTTCCAGTGGTGCAACTGGGCATCTGGGTTGGTGAGCATGTTCCCGTCCTTGTCCTTCACAGGTGCCTCTGTCACTCGTCGACTCCCTGCTAACTTCCGTGTTATGTCGTACAGCTCCTTCATGTTCTTCTGTCCGGCTGCTTTTTCTGCTTCTTCTGCCAGGTTCTCCGCATAGTTTCTCTTGTCCTGTCTTATGCTTCTCTTCACTTCTTTGTGTGCTTCTGTGTGCAGTTTCTGTGCCTCTGCCTTACTTGCTCTGGTCTTGCTAATGTTGACTGCTGCTTTCCTATCTTTTCTCTCTTTCACTTTCCTCAGTGTCTCTGCTGACATCCAGGGCTTGTGGACTCTTGTCTTCCTTCCCAGAATCTTCTCACATGTTTCACTAAGCACTGCCTTTGATTGTTCCCAGAGCTGTTCTACTGAGGGCTCTTCATCGACAAGGGATGCTAATGTGTCAAATCTGTTGGAAAGTTCCACATTGAAGCTGTCTTTTGTCTGCAGGTCTTTTAGCATGTCCACGTTGAATCTGTTCCCTGGCTTGTTGGTCTTCCTGGCATGTCTCTCAGCTTGAACTTGAACTTCCCCACAACAAGGTGATGGTCCGATCCAACATCTGCCCCTCTCATTGCTCTGACATCCAGTAGTGACCTCCTAAAGCTGTTGCCGATACAAATGTGGTCAATCTGGTTTTCTGTGTGGCTGTCCGGTGAAACCCAGGTAGTTTTGTGGATGGTCTTGTGAAGGAACAAGCTACCGCCAACTGTCAATCCATTGAAGACACAGAAGCCACAGAACAGCTCTCCGTTTTCATTCATGTCTCCAAGGCCTTCCTTTCCCATGCTTTGTTCCCTATCACTATTGTCATTTCCGATCTTGGCAATGATGTCACCCATCAAGATCAGTAGATCTCCTTTCTTCTTCTGGTTGATGGTGGATTGTAGTTTCTCATAGAAGTCTTCTTTCAACTGTTTGTCTGCCTCATTGGTGGGTGCGTAGCATTGCACAATGAGTGTTTTCCGCACTCTGGTGTAGAATCTTGCGGTGATGATACGCGGTGACACAGCGGTCCACTCCATCAGTGCTGCCGCAGCCTGTCTGGAGAGCATAAGCCCGACCCCTTGGGTGTGTGGAGCTCTCTCTTCTTTATGCCCTGAGTAGATCAAGGTCTACCCAGTGCCAAGCCGCATCAATCCTGATTGGGTCCATCTGGTCTCACACAAGCCTAACACAGCAAGGTTGTACTGCTGCATCTCTGCAACCTGTACAGTTTTCCCAGCCTCGTACATGGTCTGAACATTCCATGTGCCGATCCAGGTAGTTGTCTTGGGTGACAGAAGAGTCCTCGGCGAAGCAGCTTCCTTTCGGCTTTCACTGCAACGCTTCATACGGAATCTGGCTAGATTGTCTTCCTCTCCCAGGACATGCAAAGTAGATAAGTTTATCGTGGACGTTTCTGTAACTGGCTTTTTTTACAGGCCGGGCAGTTAACCCTGCGCAAACCTATTATCCTCTAGGAGAGTGGTCCAAATTTCGTCTGGCTTCTCCCCCTTGACCTGTCCAGTATGGTTGTACCTATCTGGCATAGCTCTCGGGATCGTAAAAGCACACAAGCCCCACCACTACGACAAAGTAAAGGACCATGGTGAAGCATCAATAAAACAGAACAAATCTTTACTCCCACAGATCAATGCAGTGAAAATCTTAAGTCACTGAAACGTAACACAATTAAAGTGAACAAACGTCTTAATCTAGCCAACACATCATATCAAAACAACTATAAATCAATATCAACAAATGTTGAGCAATAAATCTTTTGACAGATTTGTGGCAATTTTTTCAATAACCTTCAGATAGCTAAGAAATATTCCCTTGAAGGGAGGCTCAATAAATATTGTGAAGAGAAATTTTGACTCAGCAATAATTGCACACCTCTTAATGAAAACCACCGACACTTGAAATGTTGCTATTGTTAGTATCAAAGACTCTTAGAGTATTCTTGTATGCTGTCACAGAATTTCAGCAAGTCATGAAAACAGTCACTAAATTTCAGGACAGAAATTCACACTCCCTGTTTGGCTAATTCATCTTGCCTGTTGGACTGCATGCAAGCTATGACCAATTGCCAGACCTGTTTGGCCACATTCACAGTTAATACAGTGGCCACATTCACAGTTAATACAGGGCCACATTCACAGTTAATACAGGGCCACATTCACAGTTAATACAGAATTAAGATGTGCTACAGACCAGATCTGTTTGGCCACATTCACAGTTAATACAGAATTAAGATGTGCTACAGATTATCTCCACAGTCAGCACACTTCCATTCCTGTTCCTTCAGTCAGAGTTATAAGAATAGAGACACCTGTGGGCCATAGCAATCCTGAAGCCTCAGTTTGAATTGACTGAGCCAGCTGCGATGAAGGGAATCCCCCTGGTATCATAAACCCTGGTCAGCCATAAGTCCCCTAGGCAGTGAGTGATGACAGGATTTTTCAGCAGCCAGAGCACTGCCAACAAGACACAATGAAGAGGTGCAACATGATGGATGGCCCTGATGTCCTGCACCCGTCTTTGTGAGCCTGTGATAGTTCGGGTTGAGCAGATGAAGGGGTGATGCTGGACAGAGCCATGTTCTTTCAACTCCTCAAAGTAGCAAAGGCACCTGGACAGGCACACTGTATTATCTTCTTTGTCTTACCCAAGTCTGACAGATGGTCTCGCTACCTGAACAGGCATACTGTCACATCCTCTTTGCCTTACTCCCTAAATTCTGACAGATGGCCTCGCTACCGAGTGAAGGTATGGGGTCCAGGGACTTGGTTTGTAGCTAGGCATTCCATAAGAAAACAGAGGGACAAGGAAGCATCCCTGCAGAAAGAGATACCACTGGGAAGGCTGCTCTGGCTATGGATCATGCTACCGCATCTGCCAATGGCAAGAGAGGAGAAAGGTGTATCACAGAGCAAGTCTATTTAGACAGAGGCTAACACAGTGATTTTCATAGAGGTCTAAGACAGGAAGGATGTCTTAGGAGGGGTCTTATGGGTTCTGGGTGACCCTGTGGGTGGCATAGTGGGAGATCAGCACAGAACTGTCAGAAGGCATTCAGATGCCAAGCCCTGTGCCCTGATATGGGTGAAGACACTCACAGAAATCATTATCCTTAAGTCTGGGAGAAATAATGAGCTTAGACTGCCAGCCCTTGGAAGATGCAAGCTTGGAGAAGGAAGGCTACGCATCATAGTGAGCGTGTGTGAACCAGACCTGGATCTTGGAGAAGGAAAGCTACGCATCATAGTGTGTGTGTGAACCAGACCTGGATCTTGGAGAAGGAAGGCTATGCATCATAGTGAGTGTGTGAACCAGACCAGGATCTTGCAGAAGGAAGGCTACGCATCATAGTGTGTGTGTGAACTAAATAATAATAATAATAATGTATAATACTTATATAGCGCATTTCTTGTCACACAACTCAATGCGCTTACATCCACCATTTGCACTCATTCATCAACACTCGTTTACACAACGGGCTGCCTACCTGGGTAGTGCCGACTGAAGAGCTGCCAGCTGGCGCTTCATTCAGTCGTTTCCCGTGTCATCCAGTCAATATCGTTCACTCAGTTTCTTTACTTCCTTCATTCTTTTTTTTCCATTTCTTACGCAGGTGCATGCTGTGTGTAACGTGTCATCCATACCAGGATCTTGCAGAAAGAAGGCTACGCATCATAGTGTGTGTGTGAACTAGACCAGGATCTTGCAGAAGGAAGGCTACGCATCACAGTGGGTATGTGTGTGAACCAGACCTGGATCTTGGAGAAGAAAGGCTACGCATCATAGTGAGAATGTGTGTGAACCAGACCTGGATCTTGGAGAAGGAAGGCTACGCATCATAGTGAGAATGTGTGTGAACCAGACCTGGATCTTGGAGAAGAAAGGCTACGCATCATAGTGAGAATGTGTGTGAACCAGACCTGGATCTTGGAGAAGGAAGGCTACACATCACCATGTGTGTGTGAACCAGACCTGGATCTTGGAGAAGGAAGGCTACACATCATAGGGAGTATGTGTGTGAACCAGACCTGGATCTTGGAGAAGGAAGGCTACATATCACCGTGTGTGTGTGAACCGGACCAGGATGTTGGCAGGTTCACTGGTAAGATGTGTTTGACATGCAAGGCATGTTCAAGGGATGAAGATGGAAGGAGTTCCAGAGAGTCCTGACATGGCACACTAGGAAGCAGTTCTTGGTCTAACAGGTGGTCAGTGTGTGATTCCTGCTAAGCCAATGACAATCCAGTACCAAGGCTGGAGGGAGAGGTCCAGCCGTAGAAGCAAGTATCTGAACTCATCCTCAGACTCTGCCTCAAAAGAGTGTGGTTTCACATGCCGGCGATCAGTGGAAGCAGCCAGGAGTCCTCCTCAAAGACAAGAAGCTTGTGTGAACCAGAATGCCCAGTGGCCAAGGAGGCAGGTTCAATTGCAAAGCCTGACTAAGCTCAGCAGAAAGTGCAACCCTCTAATGGGAAAGGACTGTAGTGCTGTGAGAGAGAAAGAGTCACCCTGTGACTGGCGACTGCTGTGATAGGGTGCCAACCACATGGGACACAATCTGATGGGAAACGATTGTAGTGCTGTGAAAGAGAGGAGAGAGTCACCCTGTGACTGGCGACTGCTGTGATAAGATGCCATCACATGGGACACACTCTGCTTCAGCCTTACAATGCAGGAGCTGAGAAGAGCAATACTGAATATTGGGCTGGGCTTGAAGCCAAGCAAATGCATTAACTTTAGTTGGCGGTGTGCCCATGCTTGAGTGAACAGCAAATGAGAAGCGACAGTGTAATTGGGATGATCCCAAATAGGCTGGTGCTGTGCATGAGGGTTGGAAAGGAACCTGTAAAGCTGCCATGAGAAAGACGACTCCCTCACCTCATATCAACATTCTAGGGAGTCAGCTCTGCAGCACTTCCTAAGTGCTGCTCCCTATGGGACAAAACAGCTGTGCTCTGTACCCCAAAGACAGCTGCCATTAGGGATATGATCTGGTGGGGACAGGCTGATTTATGTGTGTTTGAATCAAGAAGAAAACTCTTTACCCATCATTCGTTTCAACTGGTGGGGATATGCTGAATTGTGTTGGAATCAAAAAGAAAACTCTGCACCAATCGCTCATTTCAAATGGGGGGGATAGGCTGAATCATGTTGGAATCAAGAAGAAAACTCTGTACCAGTCACTCATTTCATGTTATGCTAGATACTGAAATCTGAAGGGCAAAGTCTGAGACAAGGATGACCTAGTCATGAACCGCTGACCAGGGTCAGCCAGCCTTGTTAATCACTTCATGACGTGGCCTGGGCTGGACTGCACACAGTCATTCGTACATGGATGCGGAGTCCCTGGGCAAGCCTCTCACCTCTAAAATAAAGCTGAGTTGAACCAGGCCGCATCAAACCCTATGTCAGCCTAGAGTTCACTGTGCATGTGCTGGCCTATGTTGGACTGATGGTGCTGTCGGTCTGAATGGAGCTGGTCACACCACGATCATCCTTGACCTTCTGTCTGTTGTAATCATATGCCTGCATGGCTCTTGAGGACAAAAAGTTCAATGATGGTCTCAAATGCTTGCCCCTTTCATCTTCTTACCCCGTGACCAAGTCAATCATCACAAATCATCTGATTCTTCTTGAAAGTCTAGTCCTTTGTAATGTATGGAGCAGGGAGAGGGGATGAGGGGGAGGGAGGGGGGAGATAACAATGACAGGGGTGGGAGCAGAAAATCATAGCTATACTGAAAAGGCCGGGGGGTGGGGGGGTGGGGGGGGCCACACTTTAGGCCCTTGGTGGGGTGCAGGGGCAACGCCCTGCTGGGGGGTCTGGGGGACAATGCCCCCAGACGCTGAAGAAAATTTGTCTTGCCAATACACTTTGTGGCCTCTCCTTGAAAACAAAGTTAATAATTAACTTCTATACAAGAAGACTCCAAATATGACAAAATATGACTTATGGTTTAAATATGAAACTGAAAATGTTATGCCAAGTACTTAGAATACATCTTAAATTCAGTAAACCATCAAAACAGAATAGGATGCAATGTATAAATATTACTCAGCAGTGATGTTAATAGAAGATAGTGGCCAAATTTCAATCACTTAATTTATAAATTCATGAATGAGGATTCCTGTTCCTGTTTTTTTTTTTTAGTCTTACATGGCTTAAATTCAGCAGAGAGTCAATGTCTGCACTAGCACTGGATTGGAACAAACACTGAGCAAAATCAAAAGCTGCAGTGGGCCAAGTCTTACAATAGAAATCAGTGGCTGGTGGCACTGGGGCGTTGTTCGTGGCCTCGTCGATGTTCAATGAAAAATGCCTTGTACGCAGTTTGTAAAATAACTCTTCCCTAAAGGCTGCTGCAACTCCATGTGTCATAGTATATGTTGCGGTTTTCCTACACATGGAAAGATGTTCCAGGTTTTGAGTATCTCTGTCAAGTTTTTGACTGAAGGAGATTAAATCAGACACCAGTGACAGAGGCAAGCAGTGTACCGCCAAAAATGCACAAGTCCGAATCTTGGCATACAGCAGGGAATCAACTTTCGACACCAGAGCCATTACTGGAGCAGCAGCAGGAAGAGTTGATGTATGTTTCAGTGCATTCAATCTCTCCACATGATGTCTCCTGGGAATGCACTTCGATCGACTTTTTTTCCATTTGACTTGCACACAAGCTTCTGACTGCACAGTATACACCAAGCAGCACCCACTTCATTTGTTTTCCGCAGCCATTTTTGGAACGGATGATTCAATTCATCCGTCTCGTCCATCCATTCTTTTCTCCATTTGTTTTTCTTCAGGTCATCGTCAATCTTCCGTGCCTCTGCTTCGTCATTAATCAGCTCCATTTTTGACAAATATAAAGCACAATGATATGGTCTTCACACACTGAAAACAAGATGGCGGATTTCAAATACGAGTGGTGTGAAAACCTGAATCGAAACAAGGAACACGTACACGGGGAAAAAAGAAAAAAAAAAAAGAGGAAAAATTTGCCATACGGAATTCTGTATTTATACGGAAGGTCTCCCACCCCTGCAATGATAAGACACTGACACCTGAACATGATAATTTCAAGGTGTTATACTTACTGAAAGATGCCATCATTTGAAAGTTGACACATGTGGGTATTGAAGGGGTGGATAAACCCGGCACCTGCTGTGGAGTGCAAAGATGAATGCGAGGGGTGTTCTGGATTGATGGTTTCCTGTAAATAAATACCATTAAAGTATATTACATCTCTTCACAAATGTATGTGTATTTGTGAGTGTTTGTGTACAAATATGTGTGCGTGTTAGTTTCAAATTTAACATCTACCCACTCCAGGTGATATTAGACCGGAAAAAAAAAGACGCCACCCCATCAATCTTAAAACAAACCCTAATTTTGTGTTGTGTGTGTGTGTGTGTGTGTGTGTGTGTGTGTGTGTGTGTGTGTGTGTGTCTGTCTGTCTCTGTCAGTGTGAGTGTGAGTGAGTGTGAGTGCATGTGTGTGTTTGTGTGTGTGCGACTGTATGTGTGTGCAACTGTGTGTGTGTGCATGTGTGTGTGGGTAGTTTCCTGCGGATACATCACAATGGAAATATGTTACATTCTCCACAAATATGTATGTGCATGCATATATATGTGCAATACTGTGTGTATATGTGCAGAAGCATGTGTGTGTTTGTGTATGTTTTGTACATGTAGGTGTGTACAAGGGCATGTTTATATATGAAGATATTTCACCAGAGCTTTGCCTTCATTGAATGGATTGAACTGAAGGAAATCTACCTGTAAACAACACATAGTCATGATGGTTACTAAATAACACATGTAAACAAAAAGGAATGGTCACATGTAACATGTTTTGTTTTTTTCAAGAAATTCTCATAAGTCTCGACAACTGATTTTTTGTGCATGTTTTTGTTTTGTTTTTATAACTCGACATCCTGCTGATGACAGCTGTTTGTCACAACAACAGAGCAAGTGGACTATCCCCATCTCCCGTCTCCCCATACAGAGCAAGTGGACTACCCCCATCTCCCGTCTGCCCATACAGAGCAAGTGGACTATCCCCATCTCCCCATACAGAGCAAGTGGACTACCCCATCTCCCTCTCCCATACAAGCAGCCAAGTGGACTACCCCCATCTCCCATCTCCCCATACAGAGCAAGTGGACTATCCCCATCTCCCATCTCCCCATACAGAGCAAGTGGACTACCCCCATCTCCCCATACAGAGCTAGTGGACTACCCCCATCTCCCCATACAGAGCAAGTGGACTACCCCCATCTCCCCATACAGAGCAAGTGGACTATCCCCATCTCCCGTCTCCCCATTCAGAGCAAGTGGACTACCCCCATCTCCCATCTCCCCATACAGAGCAAGTGGACTATCCCCATCTCCCATCTCCCCATACAGAGCAAGTGGACTACCCCCATCTCCCATCTCCCCATACTGCCATCAGGGACAAACTATGAACTTCAATCTACCTTACTTGGCTAAAACAGACATGCAGTATCCAGAATATCCAGAAAAGGAAATGACTCCATTAAGAAAAAAAAGCTATCCCAAATGAACTTCTCTGGTATACAATTCCAACATGTGGCATCTCAGAATCCCTTCTCTTTATAAGGGTGAAGGGCAGGAGTGAAGGAATGCTGTATTCCAACAACCAAAAATCAGACTAGTGAGCTAACAAGTATATAAATATGACCAATTTGTGATAATCTGTGCCAAATGAATTAGTTATAACTTGTGCATCCTTTCTTCTTTGTTTTGTTTTGTTTTGCTTTTTTTTTAAAGACTCAAACTGTACCCTTTTAATCCTCTAGCATTCAGATTCTTTGAAATGAAGCTCCCCCTCGATTTCATACGCTTTTTGTTGTGTTATTCTCAAAATGGAAGTGTATGATTCATTATGTATTACAGATATAAATGAACATCTAGAGTAATACAATTTGGTAGGTAAGTTCCTTCCACCCTGCACCATAACATGTATGTGTGAAAGATCAAACAACTCCTGCTTACTGCTACCAAATATCTAACATTTCATGGTAACACTAACATAACAACAAGCAAACTCTTACTCACACTATATACATGCATGTTATCAGTATCAAATGGAAGCTACAGCCTATCTGACATAAGCATCAGCTTATGCAAAGCCACAGTCAAACATCATAGCCACACATAGTTGGCAACAGAAAGTTGGTTGAGTCAATCCACAATGTTGCTGGTTGGCATGTGTTTTGCAGCACAGCATGCATCATATCATATCAAGACTGCTTTCCTCTATTTCTTCTTCTCTGTAATCTCTAGCATCAGCGTATCACTGTCCAACTCTCCACATTATATCAAGACTGCTTTCCTCTATTTCTTCTTCTCTGTAATCTCTAGCATCAGCGTATCACTGTCCAACTCTCCACATTATATCAGACTGCTTTCCTCTATTTCTTCTTCTCTGTAATCTCTAGCATCAGCGTATCACTGTCCAACTCTCCACATTATATCAAGACTGCTTTCCTCTATTTCTTCTTCTCTGTAATCTCTAGCATCAGCGTATCACTGTCCAACTCTCCACATCATATCAAGACTGCTTTCCTCTATTTCTTCTTCTCTGTAATCTCTAGCATCAGCGTATCACTGTCCAACTCTCCACATCATATCAAGACTGCTTTCCTCTATTTCTTCTTCTCTGTAATCTCTAGCATCAGCGTATCACTGTCCAACTCTCCACATCATATCAAGACTGCTTTCCTCTATTTCTTCTTCTCTGTAATCTCTAGCATCAGCGTATCACTGTCCAACTCTCCACATCATATCAAGACTGCTTTCCTCTATTTCTTCTTCTCTGCAATCACCACCATCAATGTCCAACTCTTCTTTAAGCTCCTCTTTTTCATATCTTCCCCTTTTCTGAAGTAGCTGATCCAGTTCCTCATGCATATAGTCAATCACTGTCAAACTCAGTAGCAAACACTAAAGCCGTCATTGTGAGAGTCCATCAAGTTCATTCACAAGTGTTGTGATCAGTTTCTTTCCCTTTTCATTAATGGAGCGGGCACCTGACTCCAAACATAGTTGCAAAGTGAGGCGACTGCAGGCAGAACTCTAAATAACTTGAAAAATGAAAGAACAATCACTCATCTTCATCCAATTAGGTGCAAGATGGGTGTTGAATGAAAACCATGTACCTTAACCACTACCCACCGCATCAACCAAGATCAACTGCGAGATTTCCTCTTTCTGAATACTGGATCGACTGCTGAATACTACGTCAACAACTTTCACTTTCACTATCGTATATCCCAGAAAGTAATCGTAACAGAAGAGTCTTCCGGTAGGATCGTTTCTGGACGCCATTTTGTTTCTTGTTGCAGGAGTTTTGGTGGTGTAGTTTTGCTGTTGTGACTTTTCAAAGTTTGGCTTTTTTTTTGCGAAGATTTTCTGGAAAATGGCGGATCAAATAACTAAGCAACTTGCAGAATCCATTTTCTGATGCGACAGTGATGAAGAAAGCATGTTTGAGGGCTACACTCTTGAAGAAATTTTGAAGCGAGACGATTCAGACGTCGATCTTGACCTAGTTATAAATAAAGATCAATTGCTGACTGATTTTGAGGCCGGAATTGATAATGATTCAGGCAATGATAATGACAATGTCGAACTGCCCATTGCAGCTGGGCCAGCCCCCCCCCCCCTCCCCCAAGAAAATTTGAAAAACAAAAGTTGCTAGAGATTCTTTAATGTTGACTGGAGTGGTGGGATACAAGAAGTGAAGCCTCAAAAAACTTTCGCTTGTTCTGACAGCCAGGAAACCGGGTCAGTCAGTGGGTGTGGCCCATGATTTGCCTGTGGGAGTCACCTTTAGCCTTTTGATTTCAGAGGAATTTTGGCTGACTTTGAGCAAGAAACAAATTTATTTGCTGCACAAAAGCAAGCAGAAAAGGATGAAAATAAACTCTGGCCTACATTAAAAACTGCCTTGTTTATCAAAAAGCAAAGAGGAGATGGACAAGAGGTACATCATCACCATAGTGCGTGTCTTGGGGGGGGGGGGGGGGGGGGTGTCGATTACTCAGTGCAATTGTGCAAAAGCACATTTTCTTCTGAATTCCATCACCATTTAAAGTCCAGTATTAAGTAATGTGTTCTTGTTATTTTTTCCCCTCAATAGTTGAAGACAAATCTTCTTGTATGTGATGCCTTCAGTTTAACAAAATTGTTGAAGTTTGGGTGTTTTTTTTTCCTTAACAACAAAAGTTAATTATCTAGTGTGCAGAGCATACAGAATGACTTTTATTTTGTTCCTGAAGGTTTCAGTACTTGTTTAGACTTGGAAAATCACTATGTGCTCCTAATCCATGACATTCTGTGGGTTCAGTAAATTTAGGGAGAATTGTTTCAGCACCGAGAACACTGAAGTAGAGTAAGTCTGTTCGTTGTTTTTTCTCCCTGTGTACCAGTTCACTACATATGGGAAAAAATGGCTGTTTTGGATGGAGTGATGCGTTTGAAATTTTTTCATTAATTTCATAGAATAGATGAGTAAAAAACACATTTTTTATTGAGACTTCTTTGTGGTGAGTGTGTATATGTTGCGGAGTTACCTCACTTGGCATGGTATTCTCATAGTCATGTAGCACGAAGTCATGTGGTGGGCAGAGGGTTAGCTACTGAGATACGTATGAGCAATTGCTCGTTCATTTTTGTTGTCCTGAATGTTGTGTGTCTTGCCTGAAGAAGACCTACGAGGTCGAAACATGTCGTGTTTTATCTTGTCATTCGTTTGTCTACGTTTTTTGGCGCAGCTTTATCAATAATTTTCAAATTTGTCCAAACCTAGTGGTGACACCTCACTGGCTCACGGTGGATTCCCTCATTGATATGCAAACCTCAACCAGTGTTAACACACCGTCAGACCATGATGAAAAAGTGCTCCTGGTTACTCCTGTCATAAAATCTAGCGGCACATGAAGCAGCTCGCTGCTGCGTCCATTATGTATGCAAGAGGTCTAAACTTGGTACTAATGAAAACCATTTTAGAATCTGATATCTATTCTCTGAGAGATGTGGTTGGAAAATGATACACATCATTTTACATAAATCAGCCAAAATGAATCACAGGTTCAACATTAAGTGTTGAGGTAATGTTTTCAAACAGCGCTGAATTCAAAAAAGGAAAATAGCAGAATCTATCATTATTAGCATGTGCATGAGAAGTCATTTTATCAGTTTTTTACCCACATCCACTTATCAGCGCTAGGCTCCCCTACCGAATACTCCAGCATTGGAAGCAAACAGTATGGGGTGACAACCGACTGATTTCATGTCAGAAGTCACAATTTTGATAGCAAATATATAAGCAAGTAAAGTAACTTTTGCACCAGATCTCAACTCCAAGACAAATGGCTTGAAGTTTCATAATCTGGGTCGATAATGACAGCAGCAGTTATGGTACCTATTCCATTATTTACTGTTTTATACTCTGGTTTTCAGAAAATATTTCCATAACAACAATAATAAAACAAATGAATAAAGTCTCACAAAATCTTTCTGTAAACAATAATTAAACAAATGAATGAATTCTCAAAAAAATCTTTCCAAAACAAATGAAGAAGACATGTCACCTTGCTAAGGACCAGAGAAATGGTGTCAGCAATGTGGTTCCGCACTTCTGCCGGCTCCAGAGCAGCATTGAAAGGGATGACCATTTGGACCAGGTTGGGAGACACCAGGTGTTCAAACAGAGGCTGCCAATCAAGATGCATCTCATGAAATACTAATGTATTTGCAAGCAAAGAGAGGAAAGCAGAAGACAAAGGTCAAGATCAGTGAAAAATAGAAGTAATTACTGGCAAGCAGGCAAAAAAGACTGGAATGAGTCCACGAATAGAAAAAAACAAGAGTAGACAACACAGAGAAAACTGAAAAATTGTTATTTCTAATAACACACTGACTTGGGCATTTTCTCAAAAGTGATCGCAGTTATTTTTAGTGTAAAAAAGGGGAAATAGTCTACTAACAATGAAATCATTGACAAATATCAACAAGAATCCAACAATGAAATCAATGACAAATATCAACAAGAATCCAACAATGAAATCATTGACAAAATATCAACAAGAATCCAACAATCAACAAATCAATCAACAAATCAGTCAGCAAATACCTTTTCTTAGACTGAATGAACCAGTGGAAAAAAGAAGAAGAAAAGCCTGGGAGAGATGGAGTAAAGGGCAAGGAGAGGGGGTAGGTGGAAGAGAGAAGGGCACATGTAGCAGGGAAAGTCAACAGAGAGAGGAAGAAACTAAGGGAAATCAATTACGGTCTCAGGGTCAATCTCCAAGAGGTTGAGTGTCCAGTCATTGATCTGTGTTTCCTTCAGGTACTGCAGGGGCTTCCTGGAGGAGCTCTTTTTGTGGGACAGATAGGTGGCAAAGCTGTCCTTGGTCTTCAAGGGTACAATCACCACTTGCGCTTTCTTCTCCCTCTCGGGACAGTGACCTGCACAACACAAGCCTCACTTGTCTGTTGTCTGTGATAGTTTACAGCCCAGTTGGCCGTACAGAGCCATTTCAGGGCTGAAGTCACCACAAAATATCACAAACTTAAAACATCTATCGCTTCAAGGCACACATTGTCTAGCAAAAAATAGAAACAAACTACTTACATACCTGAGATCACTGACTACATCACTCACTCCTCTCTCAGAGAAATCTGAGCAATTTTGACAGTGCTACCCATTCCACTCACAGTTCTCACCCTCAGATTCACAAAGAGGCCCGACAATGAAATCAAGTCTTAAATAAATGTTAGCGAACCGCCCAGAGAACGTGGACAAACGAGTCACAAGATGAAACACAACGAGTTTCGACCTCTCAGGTCTTCATCGGGTAAGACATAAACGAATAAAACAACGAAAATTCACTTAGCTTTGATCGCTTCAGATCACTTCACAGGGTTCTGCGCAAGGAAGAAGGCCGAAGACCGGGTGAGACATAAACGAATAAAACAACGAAAATTCACTTAGCTTTGATCGCTTCAGATCACTTCACAGGGTTCTGCGCAAGGAAGAAGGGCCTTCTTCCTTGCGCAGAACCCTGTGAAGTGATCTGAAGCGATCAAAGCTAAGTGAATTTTCGTTGTTTTATTCGTTTATGTCTTACCCGATGAAGACCTGAGATGTTGAAACTCGTGTTTCGTCTTGTGACTCGTTTGTCCACGTTCTCTGGGCGGTTCGCTAATTGTTCAGCAATTGTTCAGCATTTATTTAAGATTTGTTTAGATTTCCGCCTGCAGTCGTCTCGCTTTGCAATGAAATCAAGATTATTATATAGAATACCATTAATCAAGATTATATATAGAATACCATTAATCAAGATTATATATAGAATACCATTAATCAAGATTATTATATAGAATACCATTCAATGAAATAAAAATTACTTAAATGCAGAAGGGACATCTTGTGCCCATTTACATGTTTTACATCAATGTGTTCAATTGGTAAGGAACAGTCTAGACAGAATCCCAGGGAGGCTGAAAAAGCAGACAGACAGCACTGGAAATAAACAGGAGAAACAGACAATGAATCATGAAGGGAAAATTTCCAGCATTTCATTTCCAGGGGGCAGGGATTCAGTTTGTAACTGAAAGATTCAATGACACTCCACAGCTGAGAGGGCGTGTATGAGAGAGTGTCCGTGTGACTATATGCATCCGTTGGTTTTTACTTAAATGTCTTTTTACTAAAAAACAAAAAGATATTTTGCATGCATATGTGCATGTGTAAGGGTTTGTGTCTGTGCTTGTATGCGTGAGTGCATGCCGGCATGTGTGCATGTGTATGTATGTGTGTCTGTGTGCATGTGTTTGTCTGTCTGTCTTTTTTTATTAGTCTATGTGTCCGTGTGCATGCGAGCATGTGTTTGACAATCAATGTTTTTTTACATCATAAAATCATGTGCTGCTATTGTCTTATTTATCTTTTGAAACATATTTGTTTTAACAACATAATGTATCCACAACTGGTAAGAATGCACACAATGGCACAAAAAAGGCACCACTAGTGCAAACAATTGACATACAAACACTACCCTATTGAGAAACGAAGACCACAGATTGTTCTTTAACAGTTTTATCATTCACTTGAAGACCATTTTCTTTTTCCTTTGGCATATTTCATTGGATTGGGGGGGAAAAAAACATCAAAACTTTATTGCTTAGAGATTCTGACATGTGAAATAACTCTGCAATATCTGATGAAGATTGGCTTAACTGCTAACTGCTTTCAGATTGTCATGCAAACAGACAAATGTAAAACTTTAATGAGTAAGTTGTTTGACTTCAACTGAATTCATGTTGTAGCGTACAAACAACATTCTCCCTTTGTAAGCATTTCCTCAGTTGGGCAAGTAAAGACCTCAGAATCTTTCACCCTTAGGCATGCTGAACCTACTCTCCACCCAGTACAACTGGTTTGACTTCTCCTCTGTGAAGCTGATAGACCTATCTCCAGACAACACTGAGTGTTGTAGCTGACCTTCCCACTGGAGATCAAACAGTTAAGTCTGTGGTGATATCCACTTTTCTCTAGGTATGGTGGAGTTGGACAGTGACAGCAGATCTCCAGTGAACGATGCTGGTGTTCAGCCCTACACGCTTCAGAGGGAGTCCCTGCATCTCCTCAGCTCCCATCATGCCATTCCGGAATAGGGGGCCGGAATAGCTCAGTTGGTAGAGCGCCGGACTCGTGATCCTGAGGTTATGGGTTCGAATTTCGGTACAGGGGGATTTTTCCCTCAGAGTTAACATTGGTTCTGACTCCATTCCCCATACAGTCCTTCGAATGAGACTATAAACCGAGGTTCCGTGTGTGAACGCACGCATAACATCTTGCACACACGTAAAATCCCATCACCAACTTTCGGAAGAGAAGGCCAGTTTGGCCGTTGGTATGGATGACACGTTACACATAGCATGCACCCTGCGTGAGAAATTGAAAGAATGGAGGAAGCAAGGATATTGAGTGAACGATATTGGACGATATTGACTGTATGACACGGGAAACGACTGAATGGAGCGCCAGCTGGCAGCTCTTCAGTCGGCACTACCCAGGTAGGCAGCCCGTTGTGTAAACGAGTGTGGATTGTAAAGCGCTTAGAGCTTGGTCTCTAGCCGAGAATAGGCGCTATATAAGTATTCATTATTATTATTATTATTATTCCCATCAGAATAAACAAAATGTGAAATGGCATTTTCCATTATTCCTGAATATATACAACACATTCATTTTAGAGTTCATAATTGGAATAAAACAGTCCCACATCACAAAAGGTGATTTTATTGCATTAGAACTCCAATCTACACTGAAAAATTAACTGTTTCAGTTTTTAAAAAACATGCTTTCCTAAAGCTTTTTTCCTGATACTATTCATTTGTGAACAATCCATTTCAAATCCTTATAATCAATTCTGTTTTTCAGCTGTCCGCATGTATACTGGTGATTTCTTGAGCTACTTGCTGCCTTAAACTTCTTCTTCTTCTTCCTCGTTCGCCATCCCATTAGATGAGCAGCCCGGTGTCCTCGATGAAGGCTGCCGTCCATCGCAGCTCCTCCAGGGTGCCATACAGCTTGGCTTCCACTGCTGTCGGTGTTGGCCAGTACTTTCTCCTGGATGCTGCATACGTCGTACAGACTTGAAGGATGTGGTCAGTTGTCATTGGTCCCTCACTACAAGGGCACTCTCCACTCTGTCCAATGCCAAATTTTGTGTGCATGTGGTGGAGCAGGCGATTGTGTCCAGTCCTCAGGCGGAAGATCTTGACCTGTTCCCGTCGTCCCAGCAAATGGTATGTGTCTTCTGGGTTGTATTTGGGATGCAGGAGGTGCCATTTTATTCCTTGTTGCCTTAAACAATACTCTCAGCACAAAAAATACCAACCTGTTCACCTGAAATGGACTGTACGGAAGTACTGACATCATGAACTTCAGCTATAAAGCAATGAAGAAACATTTTTCATGAACTGAAAAAAATTATCTTCACTGAAATTCAATTCTTAATTTAATGAAAAATATGACATCATACTCACACACTAATTCAACAGATCATTCAGCCACCCACATATTTCTAGTCGTTACTGGCTTTTCATGAAATTACATTTATATATATGTAATGATGTATTAAAATTTATGAATATTGTTTTGTGTTTGTGTTCTATACATTCAATAGTTCATTTAGTGCAAGAAGTGGTAAGCGTTCAGGAATGCAGTTCTAGACAGATGGCCAGGTCAGGAAGCCAGTCAGTACATATGCCGGCAGACAAAACCCTTCCCCACTCATCTAGCTCTCAGTGTGCTGTATGACCATGTTCTCCCTCCTCACTCATCTAGCTCTGAGGTGTGCCTGGTATACATGTTGTCTCCTCTCTCACTCTCTAGCTTGAGTGTGCCTGTAGACCATGTTTCTTCCCTCTCCTCACTCATCTAGCTCTGAAGGTGTGCCTGGTATGATCATGTGTGTCTTCCCTCTCCTCCTCATCAGCTGCAGTGTGCTGTAGCCCATGTGTGTCTCCCTCCTCATCATCTAGCTCTGAAGGTGTGCCTGGTATGACCATGTGTGTCTTCCCTCTCCTCACTCATCTACCTCTGCAGGTGTGCCTGGTATGATCATGTGTGTCTTCCCTCTCCTCACTCATCTAGCTCTGCAATTGTGCCTGGTATGACCATGTGTGTCTTCCCTCTCCTCACTCATCTAGCTCTGCAGGTGTGCCTGGTATGACCATGTGTGCCTTCCCTCTCCCCACTCATCTAGCTCTTCAGGTGTGCCTGGTATGACCATGTGTGCCTTCCCTCTCCTCACTCATCTAGCTCTGCAATTGTGCCTGGTATGACCATGTGTGTCTTCCCTCTCCTCACTCATCTAGCTCTGCAGGTGTGCCTGGTATGACCATGTGTGCCTTCCCTCTCCCCACTCATCTAGCTATGCAGGTGTGCCTGGTATGACCATGTGTGCCTTCCCTCTCCCCACTCATCTAGCTCTGCAGGTGTGCCTGGTATGACCATGTGTGTCTTCCCTCTCCTCACTCATCTAGCTCTGCAGGTGTGCCTGGTACGACCATGTGTGTCTTCCCATGACTCCCTGTCCACAGGGTGTCCTGGATGGAGGACATGTAAAAGACAGAAGAAAGCTAGCTGGATGGACAGCGTAAAGGACTGCAGTTGGTCACAATGCCCCTAGCCTGTTTCTCATGACTGGGACCAGAGGGCTGTGACATCCCTGACAGTCCAGGCCTCCATCCAGACAGACAGGCCCTGGCCCCCAGACCGTGGCCCACAGGTTGGCACCTGCAGGCACAGTAAAAGACCACAGGAAGGAAAAGACACCAACTGCTGGGATCCAGGAGGAGAGGACAGCCGCTGGCGTTGGCCAGGTAACGCAGGTGAACAATGGAGGTGGCCATGGCGCTGAGCTGGCAGTGTGGACAGGCCTTTTTTAGCATGGCCACTCCACTGTCGGTGATCCTCACACAGCCATCCAGCTTGATCTGAACACAGGGACACACACATCACCCCTGACCATGTCTGACAGGATTCACAGTGATCACACATATCACTACACCAATTATGGCTGGAATTAACTAGGCACCATCAATGCCAGGGGAAAACAACAATTCAAAGCTGTGGACAGGGGTGACAGGGAGAGGGCTGGGCATTCATTTCAATTAGTTAAAGTGCATCACGCCAACAGACCATTTGTCAATCATCTAAAAAATACCCAACAGAAAATACATGAACTCGCACACATTTAATATAGACATTCAAACCACACACACACACACACTCACGCACACATGCACACACACATGCACACACACTATACACGAGATCACACACACACACACACACACACACACACACACACATACATGTGCATGCACACGTATACACAAGATCACACACACATACACACACACACACATATACACAAGATCACACACACACATGCACACGTACACACAAGATCTCACACACACACACACACACACACACACACATATGTGCATGCACACATATACACAAGATTTCACACACACACACACACACACACACACACACACACACACACCACACACACACACACACACAACTGCAACGTAACCAGATATCCCATGAGGCACATAAATAAGTTTTGAAGTTTCAGCACTTTTTTTCTTTTTCTTTATGTTGTATTTGCTTAGGCAGATATTACACAGAATTATTCCAGAAAGGACCAAGACATAAAAAGGCACGCTGTCTCTGTCCATGTTGTTACACTATGGTAAGTGAAGTATGTGCAATTAGCGGAGAAATGCAATTACAGGAAGGGGGAGCACTAACAACTTCTACATGCCTATACTCATATTTTCTTTAATGACATATAAACAAAAAAAGTCAAAAGTGATGACTACAGATGAGTGGCATGATGCCGGAATTTTTTTCATTTTCAACACAGCAAAATTATGCTCATTTTCAAAAAGTGTGAATCACAAAATATGGCTTTTAATAATGCCTCTCTCTCTCCTCCCTCTCTCTCTCTCTCTCCCCACTTTCATGCCACCACCCAGACATACACTCAACCTCCATTACACTCATCCAGAACTCTCCCTCTCATTTCTTCCCTACTCTGTGAAGATGGAAAGCTTAATCAATACCAAACATACTGCATATTTTGATTATTTTTTTATTCTAAGGAAACACAACTCATATAAGGTTATAACTCACAGAGAGAAAAGAGTCGTGGCACTTTTCCTGAAGAAGCGAGGCCAGCCAGCAAAGGCCAGAATCGGTGATGAGACCACATCCCAGCAGATCGATCTCTTTAAGACTGTCACCCAGATCCTGAGGAAATCAAACTAATAAATCAATCGGTATACCTCCCTCTCTCTCTCTCTCTGTCTCTCTCTCTCTCTCTCTTCCATGCCTTAAATCATGACATATCAAGGTTCCTTCAGAGCTTATCATTCCCCTCCTCAGTTCTTCCCACTTCTATCATCCACTTTGATGACTGTTTTTTCAGCATGTAGAAACCTGAGTGGGTTTAAAGAGATGAACAAACACAGTTGACTCCCTGGAAAGATTCTTGGTGCATGCTGTCCAAGCTGTGTGCGAGTGTCTCACTCACTGACACGCTACTATACTGACCAAGGCATCTCAGGCTGACATATGTTCAGACACAGGTCTCCAAAAGAATCAGCCGGAAGTCAAATGTTAGCATCATCCTCAACTAGAATAATGTTCCCTGCAGCACGTTCTAGCTAGAGGGCAGTACTAGCTGAGAGTGCTCAGAGTTCATGAGTTGAAATGTTTGATCAAGATGGAGGCCGGCCCATAACTATTTAAGCCTGTCAGATCACTCTGCTTTTCCATGTACTTACTCTTTGAAGAGTGCTACTGGTTGTTCTCACTACTCAGACTTTATCATTATCATGCAAAACACACACACATACACACACACACCACACACACAAACACACACGCATGTGTGCAAGCGTGTGTGTGTGTGTGTGTGTGTGTGTGTGTGTGTGTGTGTGTGTGTGTGTGTGTGTGTGTGTGTGTGCATGTGTGTGCTTATGCAAAAGCTTGGTGTGCTCACAAATGCATTATCTTCATATTTCATGTGTATATACATATATACCATGAAGATACATCACTTGTGCATGACTGCCACCATGCGAACTGGCTGGAACATGTTTTAAAACAAATAAACTTGATACTATGCTAACATATATACAGATAGGCAGGCAGACACACACACACACACACACACACACACACACACACACACACACACACACACACACACACACCAATTATTCCTGATCTTGATACTAAGTAACAATCTTATTCTGTTCCATATTCTAACAAACTCTGCTACTTACTCTTTC
>CM065728.1:8965318-8982818 GCA_033310375.1 Conus canariensis | reverse complement strand
GGCAAAGGACAGAGGAGGAGGGGTACAGGGGAGGAAGGAAGGACAAAGAGGAGGGTACAGGGAGGCAGAAGGACAAAGAGGAGAGGTACAGGAGGCAGGAAGGACAAAGGAGGAGGGTACAGGGGAGGACAGGAAGGACAAAAGGAGGGGGTACAGGGGAGGGCAGAAGGACAAAGAGGAGGAGGGGTACAGGGGGAGGCAGGAAGGACAAAGGGGGAGGTACAGGGAGGGCGAAGGAAAAGAGGAGGAGGGGTACAGGGGGGGCAGAAGGACAAAGAGGAGGGGTACAGGGGAGGGCAGGAAGGACAAGAGGAGGAGGGTACAGGGGAGGGCAGGAAGGACAAAAAGGAGGGTACAGGGAGCAGGAAGGACAAAGAGGAGGAGGGGTACAGGGGAGGGCAGAAGGACAAAGAGGAGGAGGGGTACAGGGGAGGGAGGAAGGACAAAGGGAGGGGGGTACAGGGAGGGCAGGAAGGACAAAGAGGAGGAGGGGTACAGGGGGGAAGGAAGGACAAGGAGGAGGGTACAGGGAGGCAGAAGGACAAAGAGGAGGAGGGTACAGGGGGGCAGGAAGGACAAAGGGAGGAGGGGTACAGGGGAGGGCAGAAGGACAAAGGAGGAGGGGTACAGGGGAGGGCAGAAGGACAAAGAGGAGGAGGGTACAGGGGAGGGCAGGAAGGACAAAGAGGAGGGGTACAGGGGAGGGCAGGAAGGACAAAGAGGAGGGGGTACAGGGAGAGCAGGAAGGACAAAGAGGAGGAGGGGTACAGGGGAGGGCAGAAGGACAAGAGGAGGAGGGTACAGGGGAGGGCAGGAAGGACAAAGGGAGGAGGGGTACAGGGGGACAGGAAGGACAAAAGAGGAGGGAAGGGACAGAAACAAAGAGGAGGGGTCAGGGGGACAGGAGGACAAAGAGGAGGAGGGGTCAGGGAGGGCAGGAAGGACAAAGAGGAGAGGGGTACAGGAGGCCGGAGGACAGAAGGAGGTAGGGAGGCTGAGACAGGGAGGTACAGGAGGCGGAAGGACAAAGGAGGGGACAGGGTGAGGCGGAAGGACGGGGGGGGGTAAACAAGACAAAGAGGAGAGTCGGGAGTGCAGAACAAAGAGAGGGTTACAGGTGAGGGCAGGAGGAACAAAGAGTAGGTAAGGAGGCAGGAAGACAAAGAGGGTCGGACAGGAGGCAAAGGGGTCGGGGAGAAGGAAAAGAGGAGGAGGGGTACAGGGGAGGCAGGAAGGACAAAGAGGAGGAGGGGTACAGGGGAGGGCAGGAAGGACAAAGAGGAGAGGGTACAGGGGAGGGCAGGAAGGACAAAGAGGAGGAGGTACAGGGGAGGGCAGGAAGGACAAAGAGGAGGAGGGGTACAGGGGAGGCAGGAAGGACAAAGGAGGAGGGGTACAGGGGAGGGCAGAAGGACAAAGAGGAGGGGTACAGGGAGGACAGGAAGGACAAAAGGAGGGGTACAGGGGAGGGCAGAAGGACAAAGAGGAGGAGGGGTACAGGGGAGGGCAGGAAGGACAAAAGGAGGAGGGGTACAGGGGAGGGCAGGAAGGACAAAGAGGAGGAGGGGTACAGGGGGAGGCAGGAAGGACAAAGGAGGAGGGGTACAGGGGAGGCAGGAAGGACAAAGAGGAGGAGGGTACAGGGGAGGGCAGGAAGGACAAAGAGGAGGAGGGGTACAGGGAGGGACAGGAAGGACAAAGAGGAGGAGGGGTACAGGGGAGGGCAGGAAGGACAAAGAGGAGGAGGGGTACAGGGGAGGGCAGGAGGACAAAGGGAGGAGGGGTACAGGGGAGGGCAGGAAGGACAAAGAGGAGGAGGGGTACAGGGGGAGGACAGGAAGGACAAAGAGGAGGAGGGGTACAGGGGAGGGCAGGAAGGACAAAGAGGAGGAGGGGTACAGGGGAGGCAGGAAGGACAAAAGGAGGAGGGGTACAGGGGAGGGCAGGAAGGACAAAGAGGAGGAGGGTACAGGGGAGGAGCAGGAAGGACAAAGAGGAGGAGGGGTACAGGGGAGGGCAGGAAGGACAAAGAGGAGGAGGGGTACAGGGGAGGGCAGAAGGACAAGAGGAGGAGGGGTACAGGGGAGGGCAGGAAGGACAAAGAGGAGGAGGGTACAGGGGAGGGCAGGAAGGACAAAGAGGAGGGAAGGGGAGCAGGAAGGGAGGAGGGACAGGGAGGACAGAAGACAGGAGGAGGGGTACAGGGGAGGAGCAGGAAGGACAAAGAGGAGGAGGGGTACAGGGGAGGGCAGAAGGACAAAGAGGAGGAGGGTACAGGGGAGGCAGGAAGGACAAAGAGGAGGAGGGGTACAGGGGAGGGCAGGAAGGACAAAGAGGAGGAGGGGTACAGGGGAGGGCAGGAAGGACAAAGGGAGGAGGGGTACAGGGGAGGCAGGAAGGACAAAGAGGAGGAGGGGTACAGGGGAGAGCAGGAAGGACAAAGAGGAGGAGGGGTACAGGGGAGGGCACAAAGGACAAAAGGAGGAGGGTTACAGGGGAGGGCAGGAAGGACAAAGAGGAGGAGGGGTACAGGGGAGGACAGGAAGGACAAAGAGGAGGAGGGGTACAGGGGAGGGCAGGAAGGACAAAGAGGAGGAGGGTTACAGGGGAGGACAGGAAGGACAAAGAGGAGGAGGGGTACAGGGGAGGGCAGGAAGGACAAAGAGGAGGAGGGGTACAGGGGAGGGCAGGAAGGACAAAGAGGAGGAGGGTACAGGGGAGGGCAGGAAGGACAAAGAGGAGGAGGGGTACAGGGGAGAGCAGGCAGGACAAAGAGGAGGAGGGGTACAGGGGAGGGCAGAAAGGACAAAGAGGAGGGGTACAGGGGAGGACAGGAAGGACAAAGAGGAGGAGGGGTACAGGGGAGGACAGGAAGGACAAAGAGGAGGAGGGGTACAGGGGAGGACAGGAAGGACAAAGAGGAGGAGGGGTACAGGGGAGGGCAGGAAGGACAAAGAGGAGGAGGGGTACAGGGGAGGGCAGGAAGGACAAAGAGGAGGAGGGGTACAGGGGAGGACAGGAAGGACAAAGAGGAGGAGGGGTACAGGGGAGGGCAGGAAGGACAAAGAGGAGGAGGGTACAGGGGAGGACAGGAAGGACAAAGAGGAGGAGGGGTACAGGGGAGGGCAGGAAGGACAAAGAGGAGGAGGGTACAGGGGAGAGCAGGAAGGACAAAGAGGAGGAGGGGTACAGGGGAGGGCAGGAAGGACAAAGAGGAGGAGGGGTACAGGGGAGGGCAGGAAGGACAAAGAGGAGGTGGATACAAATTATGGAAAAGATGGAATCTTATATGTATATTAATAACAACTGTGACTGTAATCATTGAGTAATGATAGTGATGATATAGGAGGCTGGAAAGGTGGTAGGTTGGAACATATTAAATACTGTACAGTATAATGATAATATTGATAATAATAGAAAATATAATAGTTGTAAGAGTTATGAAGTTGTCATAACAGTTATATTGATAACAGTAGTAAAAAAACAATGTCACAACAGTTGTATTGGTGATAACAGTAATCAAAACCAATGGTAAGAACAATAATAGTAGTTATCATAACAGTGATAACAGAGATGATATTGGTGATGTTAACTCTAATTAAGATAGTAAATTTTTTTCTTTGTTTTAGGATGATGATGATAATCGTGCTGATAATGATATGATGACAGTGATTCTGACAGATATAATAATAAGTGATACTGGTAATAGTAATAGAATAGTAATAGTTGGTGGAAAGGAACAGAGATGGTCAATGAATAAAATTTAACAGTGCTACTGGAGCAGGGAGAAGGTGGTGATAAACACAGTAATGTTCACAATGTTAACAGTAGGTCAAAAGGCAATAGGGATGATCTATGAGTGAAAGTAACAGTGTTACTGGAGCAGGGAGAAGGTGGTGAGGATAAACACAGTAATGTTCATAATGTTAACAGTAGGTCAAAAGACAATAGGGATGATCTATGAGTGAAAGTAACAGTGTTACTGGAGCAGGGAGAAGGTGGTGAGGATAAACACAGTAATGTTCATAATGTTAACAGTAGGTCAAAAGACAGTACGGATGATCTATGAGTGAAAGTAACAGTGTTACTGGAGCAGGGAGATAAGATAAGATAATGTTGCTTATAGCCCAGCCGACCGCAAGGGGCCACATCAGGGCTGTCACCAGGTTAAAATCAACTCACAAGTCATTTAAAAAAAAAAAAAAACACCTTTCACACATCTCTTTAAACGACATCTTCTAAAATGCACCAGAAACTTTGTTAAAAATCTTTCTTCCGTAAAATCTTAAATCAGATGAAAAATGTTAATCTCTCTCAAAAACTCAAAGATCACGTCAGGCGGGACATCTCTGAACAGGATTTTCATGGACTCTGCTGTAAAATGTTTGTGTCTCACATCGTGCAAGTCCCAACACTCTAAAAGAATATGTTTCATTGTGAGTGGCACACGACATGGAATGCACCACGGCGCTTCTTCACTCTTTAAAAGGTATGAATGGGTAAAATACGAATGGCCGGTGTGCAGCCGGCACATAACTGTTTCTTCTTTACAACCACCAGACGTAGATGGGAGGAACTCTTTAAGGTTTGGACGGATCTGAAAGAGTTTGTTATCCGTCTGTGTATTCCAATCCTCCTGCCAGAGGTCTCTCACATAATCGTTAATTTTGGGTTTCAGATCTGAGCAAGGGATATATATGTTGGACAATTTCTCTCTTGTGCCATTCTTGGCTAAACGATCAACCATTTCGTTCCCTCCAATGCCAACATGACCAGGAACCCAAGCTAGAATAATGTTGTAACCATCCACTTTCAACTTGGTAAAAAGTTCAAAGAAATGTAAAAGTTCTGGATGCTGAAGGTTGCGGCCAGCTATGGCCTCCAAAGCTGACAGCGAATCCGACAGAACCAGAAAGTCCCCTTCGTAGATTGTGAAATTATCTTCAATGCCAGAACCAGAGCAGTAAGTTCAGCAGAATAAACAGAAGCATCTGGAGGTATATGTTTTAACAGTATCTGAGAAGGAGCACCAGGGCAAGCCACTCCATCCTCAGACTTGGAACCGTCAGTGAAAATTTTCTCGCAGGATGGAAATTTTGAACAGAGGTCAGCATACAAGACCTTGTATGCCTGAGAGCTGGTAGACTCTTTACGAAAAGCTGCAAGATCAAAACGAATCTGGTGTGAAAAAGGTCCACGGAGGCTGATCCGGAAACTTGGAAAAATCAGACACAACTCCTAGGTCTAGACCTGCATTCCGCGTGAAGCTGCAGACGAACACCAAACGGCGGAATACAGTTAGGGTTGTTTTCGAATTTGTTTTGAAACTGGGGGTCAAAGACACAGTCATAGGCGAGCAGGGAGAAGGTGGTGATAAACATAGTAATATTCACAATGTTAACAGTAGGTCAAAAGACAATAGGGATGATCTATGAGTGAAAGTAACAGTGTTACTGGAGCAGGGAGAAGGTGGTGAGGATAAACACAGCAATGTTCATAATGTTAACAGTAGGTCAAAAGGCAATAAGGATGATCTATGAGTGAAAGTAACAGTGTTACTGGAGCAGGGAAGAAGGGGGAAAAAAACGGAGGCAAGGGGGGAGGGGACCACACACCTACAACTACACTTACACATAGACACACACTCACACTTTTTCTGTCTCTAATTTAGCTACTGTATATAAATATTATTACTATTACTACTACAACTTTCTACTGATGATGGGATTAGTGATAATAGGGCATAGTAATTAGAAGTATAATGGTAGTGATAATAATGATACTAACAGCAACAAGAATGACATCAGTAATAATAAGAATGATGATGATAATGATGACAGTAATGATAATGATGATATGATGATAATAGTAAAGACAGTAATAATGGTAGAAGTAATCTTAGTAATAATAATAGTTGGTGAAAAGGAATAGAAAGGGTCAAAGAATAGAAAGCAAACAGCACTACTGGATGATTATAATAATGATAGTATCAAATGATAAGTGTTGTAATATTAGTAATACTAATAGTGGCTGGAAAGGAATAGAAATGATCAATGAGTAAAGGGCTAGCATTCCTACTGATAAAAAAGGGTGGTTGTTGTTATTATTGTTGTTGTTGCTGTTGTTGTTGTTGTTGTTATGTGTGCGTGAGTGTGTGTTTGTGTGTGTTTGTGTATGATATCAGTATTATTATTATCATCATTATTATTTTAACTCACATTGTCTACTTCCCAACGACCTTGTTTTCATTCAACGCCCATCTTGCGGCGAATTTGATAAGTTAAGTGATTGCTTGCTCTTCATTTTTGTCATAGGGATTCTTGTTTATCTTGCCTGAAGAAGACCTATGAGGCTGAAATGCGTCGTGTTTTGTCTTGTGATTTGTTTGTTCATATTTGACCAATACAGTATTAAAAATTTTTTAAGACATGTTTAGAATTCCACCTGCAGTGGCCTTAATTTGCAACTAACTGAGCACTGATGGCTTACCTTAAGTTTTGCTTGCAGCTTGTCCAGAGGAATGTAACCTATGGTGAATGCTTCTTCTGCATCAAAGGTCACCTCTGAGCTGTCATCTCGACCTGCACATTTGGAAATGCATACAAGCACAATCTTGTGGAACAAAATACAACCTGCACGACTATTTGGAACAAACTGAATGGTAAACAGCCTGCATAATTATCTGGATCAAAAATGACTAGTTAATAATCAGCATAGCTACGTGGAACAAAATGAATGCTAAAAACCTGTATAGTTTATAGAACAAAATGAATGCTAATGTATAATGTTGATGAAAATGTATGTAACAACCTGTATATTATGTGTAACAAAATGAATGCTAATACACTGCATAATTTTGTGGAGCTAACAACCTATAGGTCATGTAGAACAAAATGAATGGCTGACAACCTGCAGAATCATGTGGCACAAAATCAAGGCTGAAAAACTGTATAACTATGCTGAAAAAAATTGACTGCTAACAATTTTTGTATGATTATGTGAAACAAAATGAATATTTACAACATGCATGTAGTATGTGGGACAAAATGAATGTTAACACTGTATAATTAAATGGAACAAAATGTATGGCAAACAACCTGTATAATGTATAATAACAATAACTTAATGAAGGCAAACAACCTGTACACTTATGCTGAACAATATGAATGGCAAACAACCTTATGATTATGTCGAAAAAAAATCCATTCTAACAACCAGTATGATTATGTGAAAGAGACAAAGAGCTAAAAAGAAACTTGTAAACTTTAATGGAAGAAAATGAATGCTAACACAAGTAACAACTGCATATTATGTGGAACAAAACAAATGGCGAACAGCCTGTATAGTTATGTCGAATAAAGTTGATGACTAACAACATGTATAGTCATAGGGAACAAAGTAAATGCTAACTATAATTATTCATTATCATGTCAAAGTAAATGCTGATAACTTGCATAATTATGTGGAACAAACTGAATGCTAATGGTCTGTATATTCCTTAAAGTTAAAACAAAATGAATGGCTTACAACCTGTACAAATATGTGGATCAAAGTGAATGCTAACAACCTGTATGATGATGTATAAAAATGACTGATTATCAGCCTATATATCATGGGGAAGAAAATGTATGGGAAAAAAAACTTGTAAGATTATGTGAAACAAATGAATACAAATAACCTGTCACATGAAATAAGATGAAAAGTGGTCAGTGGAATAATGCGAATGGTTAACAACAAAATGAACGCTAACACTCTTGTGTAATATGTGAAACAAAATGAATGCATACAACCTGTACAACTGAAACAAAATGAATGGACGACAATCTGTATTCTTATGTGAAACAAAATAAATGGCTGACAGTCTGTATACTAGATGCAAGAAAGAGATTAGTTAACAATCTGAACAAAATGAATGGCTACCACTCTGTAAATCATGTGGAACTAAATGAATTGTAAGCAACCTGTAGAGTGAAGAAACTCCTCTCGAATTTAAATGCTTCCAAGGCATCAGGACCAGATGGTATCAGCACGCGCATGCTTGTTGAGTTGTCAAGCGTCCTAGCAGTTCCCGTGACCATCATTTTCAAGAAGTCCCTAGAGACAGGTAAGATCCCAGAGGATTGGAGAACATCAACTGTCACCCCCATCTTCAAGAAAGGAAGTCGTCTCAATGCTAACAACTACAGACCTGTGAGTTTCACCTGTGTGCTGTGTAAGACGATGAGAAAACTGATCCGTGAGAAAATGATAGCGCACCTACAAGACAACAATTTAATCAGTAGATGGCAACGCGGTTTCACCAAAGGACGCTCATGCATAACCCAGCTTCTGGAAACCCTAGACATCTGGACAGAGACCTTAGATGCTGGAGGTGGCATCGATGCCATATACATGGATTTCATGAAGGTTTTTGACAGCATCCCATACCGCAGACTGACAGCTAAAGTTGAAGCCCATGGAATAAAGGGTAAAGCCCTTCAATGGATCCAAGATTTCCTGACCAACAGAGTGCAGTGCGTCAATATCAACCGAACAAAGTCAGGCCAAGCAGATGTGACCAGTAGCATCCCACAGGGCAGTGTGTTGGGGCCTGTTCTTTTTCTGTTGTACATCAACGATTTGCCCCAACACATCCTGAGTCATGTTAAGCTTTTTACTCATAGGTCCTTTGATCACCTTACACCAGAAACCTTTGTCCAACTCAATAAGTCCCTTGTGAGGCCAATCCTTGAGTATGGTCATGCTGTATGGCAGCCAAGATTTAAAACCTGTGTGCGGACCTGGAGGATGTTCAAAGGCGAGCAACAAAACTCACTGGCCCTGAAAGAAAAATCAGATCCAGAGCGCCTAGCAGCACTTAAACTGCCAAACCTAGAACACCGCAGAAACAGTATACAGCCCCCAGAGTCCTTCACCTGACCTTGACCACTGCCCCTTACAGCCCCCAGAGTCCTTCACCTGACCTTGACCACTGCCCCTTACAGCCCCCTGAATCCTTCACATGACCTTGACCACTGCCCTTACAGCCCCCAGAGTCCTTCACCTGACCTTGACCACTGCCCCTTACAGCCCCCAGAGTCCTTCACATGACCTTGACCACTGCCCCTTACAGCCCCAAGTCCTTCACATGAACTTGACCACTGCCCCTTACAGCCCCAAGTCCTTCACCTGACCTTGACCACTGCCCCTTACAGCCCCCAGAGTCCTTCACATGAACTTGACCACTGCCCCTTACAGCCCCAAGTCCTTCACATGAACTTGACCACTGCCCCTTACAGCCCCCAGAGTCCTTCACCTGACCCTGACCACTGCCCCTTACACCCCCCAGAGTCCTTCACCTGACCCTGACCACTGCCCCTTACACCCCCCAGAGTCCTTCACATGACCCTGACCACTGCCCCTTACACCCCCCAGAGTCCTTCACATGAACTTGACCACTGCCCCTTACACCCCCCAGAGTCCTTCACATGACCCTGACCACTGCCCCTTACACCCCCCAGAGTCCTTCACCTGACCTTGACCACTGCCCCTTACACCCCCCAGAGTCCTTCACCTGACCTTGACCACTGCCCCTTACACCCCCCAGAGTCCTTCACATGACCCTGACCACTGCCCCTTACAGCCCCCAGAGTCCTTCACATGACCCTGACCACTGCCCCTTACAGCCCCCAGAGTCCTTCACATGACCCTGACCACTGCCCCTTACAGCCCCCAGAGTCCTTCACATGACCCTGACCACTGCCCCTTACAGCCCCCAGAGTCCTTCACCTGACCTTGACCACTGCCCCTTACACCCCCCAGAGTCCTTCACCTGACCTTGACCACTGCCCCTTACACCCCCCAGAGTCCTTCACCTGACTTGACCACTGCCCCTTACACCCCCCAGAGTCCTTCACCTGACCTTGACCACTGCCCCTTACAGCCCCAAGTCCTTCACATGAACTTGACCACTGCCCCTTACAGCCCCCAGAGTCCTTCACATGACCTTGACCACTGCCCCTTACAGCTCCCCAAGTCCTTCACATGAACTTGACCACAGCCCCCAGAGTCCTTCACATGACATTGACCACTGCCCCTTACAGCCCCCAGAGTCCTTCACCTGACCTTGACCACTGCCCCTTACAGCCCCAAGTCCTTCACATGAACTTGACCACTGCCCCTTACAGCCCCCAGAGTCCTTCACCTGACCTTGACCACTGCCCCTTACAGCCCCAAGTCCTTCACATGAACTTGACCACTGCCCCTTACAGCCCCCAGAGTCCTTCACATGAACTTGACCACAGCCCCCAGAGTCCTTCACATGACCTTGACCACTGCCCCTTACAGCCCCCAGAGTCCTTCACATGAACTTTACTGCCCCTTACAGCTCCCAGAGTCCTTCACATGAACTTGACCACTGCCCCTTACAGCCCCCTGAATCCTTCACATGACATTGACCACTGCCCCTTACAGCCCCCAGAGTCCTTCACATGACATTGACCACTGCCCCTTACAGCCCCCAGAGTCCTTCACATGACATTGACCACTGCCCCTTACAGCCCCCAGAGTCCTTCACATGACATTGACCACTGCCCCTTACAGCCCCCAGAGTCCTTCACATGACCTTGACCACTGCCCCTTACAGCCCCAGAGTCCTTCACATGAACTTGACCACTGCCCCTTACAGTTCCCTAAGTCCTTCACATGACCTTGACCACTGCCCCTTACAGCCCCCAGAGTCCTTCACATGACATTGACCACTGCCCCTTACAGCCCCCTGAGTTCTTCACATGACATTGACCACTGCCCCTTACAGCCCCCAGAGTCCTTCACATGACCTTGACCACTGCCCCTTACAGCCCCCCTGAGTCCTTCACATGAACTTGACCACTGCCCCTTACAGCCCCCAGAGTCCTTCACATGAACTTGACCACTGCCCCTTACAGCTCCCTCAGTCCTTCACATGAACTTGACCACTGCCCCTTACAGCTCCCTCAGTCCTTCACATGACCTTGACCACTGCCCCTTACAGCCCCCTGAATCCTTCACATGACATTGACCACTGCCCCTTACAGCCCCCTGAATCCTTCACATGACCCTGACCACTGCCCCTTACAGCCCCCAGAGTCCTTCACATGACATTGACCACTGCCCCTTACAGTTCCCTAAGTCCTTCACATGACCTTGACCACTGCCCCTTACAGCCCCCTGAATCCTTCACATGACCTTGACCACTGCCCCTTACAGCTCCCAGAGTCCTTCACATGAACTTGACCACTGCCCCTTACAGCTCCCCGAGTCCTTCACATGACCTTGACCACTGCCCCTTACAGCCCCCGAGTCCTTCAAATGACCTTGACCACTGCCCCTTACAGCCCCCCCCCCCCCCCCCACCCCCCGAGTCCTTCACATGACCTTGACCACTGCCCCTTACAGCCCCCCCCCCCCCCCCCCCCCCCCCCGAGTCCTTCACATGACCTTGTCCACTGCCCCTTACAGCCCCCTAAATTCATTTGCCTTCCCAGAAATGTTCTGATCCACAACCAGCTCCCATGCATCTTTTTTTATTGTACTCCCAGTTCTCAAAGAACAGGGAGTACTTTAGAATGGGAACGAAGAAATGCTGTGTGTGTGTGTGTGTGTGTGTGTGTGTGTGTGTGTGTGTGTGTGTGTGTGTGTCTGTGTGTGTGTCTGTCTGTGTGTCTGTGTGTCCGTGGTCAAAATGTGTTCCACTCGCTCCGGGCAAAACTACTGGGTCAATCTTTCTGAAAATTTGTAGGTATGTTCACTATGGGTCAAGGATGATGCCCGACGCTTTAGTTTACCGTTAAAGCCGTTACTAACGGCTGTAACGCTTTTTCTTCTTTATGGAATATCTCCAAAAGTACCTGGCCGATCTTTGTGAAAATTAGCAGGTATGTTCATTATGGGTCACGGATGATGCCTGATGTTTTAGTTTACCCCGTTACAGCCGTTACTAACGGCTGTAACAGCCTGTAACGGTTTTTCTTCTTTTTAGAATATATTTAAAAGTACTTGGCTGATCTTCCTGAAAATTTGTAGAAATGTTCATTATGGGTCACTGATAATGCCCGATGTTTTAGTTTACCGTTACAGCTGTTACTAACGGCTGTAACGGCCTGTAATGCTTTTTCTTCTTTATGGAATATCTCAGAAAGTACTTGGCCGATCTTTGTGAAAATTAGCAGGTATGTTCATTATGGGTCTCGGATGATGCCCGATGTTTTTGTTTACCCCGTTATAGCCGTTACTAACGGCTGTAACAGCCTGTAATGGTTTTTCTTCTTTATAGAATATCTCAAAAAGTACTAGGCCGATCTTTCAGAAAATTTGTAGGTATGTTCATTATGGGTCACGAATAATGCCTGATGTTTTAGTTTACCGCTATAAGCCGTTACTAACGGCTGTAACGGCCTGTAACACTTTTTCTTCTTTATAGAATATCTCAGAAAGCACTTGACCGATCTTTCTGAAAATTTGTAGGTATGTTCATCATAGGTCACGGATGATGCCCGATGTTTTAATTTACCGTACAGCCGTTACTAACGGCTGTAACGGCCTGTAACGGTTTTCTTCTTTATGGAATATCTCAGAAAGTACTTGGCTGATCTTTGTGAAAATTAGCAGTATGTTCATTATGGTCACGATGATGCCCGATGTTTTAGTTTACCCCGTTATAGCCGTTACTAACGCTGTAACGGCTGTAACGGTTTCTCTTATAGAATATCCAAAGCATTCGCGATCTTTCTGAAATCTGTAGTAGTTCATAGGCACAAATAATTCGATGTTTTACGTTAAACTGTACTAACCTTAACGGTTTCTTCTTCTTCGATCTTGGAACTCAGATGTCATATGCACGAAATCCTTTGTACAACATCGGCTAGGTACTTGTCTCATGAATTAGTACTGGCCGATTTTGGAATAGCAGTATGTCATTGATCGATTTGATTTCATTTACCGTTATAGCATTACTAACGCTGTAACGGCCTGTAACGTTTCTTTTTTCTTTATGGAATATCTCAGAAAGTACTTGGCCGATCTTTGTGACATTAGCAGTATGTTCATATAGTTACGATATGCCCGATGTTTTAGTTTACCGTTACAGCCGTTACTAACGGCTGTAACGGCCCCGTAACGCGTTTTCTTCTTTATGGAATATCTCCGAAAGTACTTGGCCGATCTTTGTGAAAATTAGCAGGTATCTTCATTATGGTTTACGAAATGATGCCCGATGTTTTAGATTACCGTTATAGCCGTTACTAACGGCTGTAACGCCTGTAACGGTTTTTCTTCTTTATGGAATATCTCAGAAAGTACTTGGCCCTACGAATTTGTAATATGTTTCATTATGGTCACGAATATGCCCGATGTTTTAAGTTTACCGTTATAGCCGTTACTAGTACGGCCCATAAGGTTTTCTTCTTTATTGAAAACTGCCATTTGGTTTCATTATGGAAGATATCCATGTTGGCCGAGTCTTTTTTGAAAATTTGTATATATAGTTTCCATTTTAGTCACAGAACGATATAGCCCTGAATGTTTACCATAATAGCCATTACTACAACGGTTTTACACCAGCCCAAGACGGTTTTTCTCTCTTTATGGAATATCTCACGCTATTCAGGATAAATTGGGAGTACGTTTATATGCTTTGCATCTTGTTATCTTTGTGACTGTCATGCATAATTTGTTTCTTTGTTCTGTTTGTGAGTGATTAAGTGAGTGAGTGTGTATGTGTTGCTCGTGTGTGTGTAGTGTGTGTGTGTGTGTGTGTGTGGTGTGTGTGTGTGTGTGTGTGTGTGTTGTATGTTGTGTGTGTGTGTGTGTGGTGTGTGTGTGTGTGTGTGTGTGTGTGTGTGTGTTGTGTGGTGTGCTCTCGTGTGCGCGCGCGCATGGTGTGTGTGTGTGTGTGTGTGTGTGTGGTGTGTGTGTGTGTGTGTCTGTGTTTGAGAGAGAGAGAGAGAGAGAGAGAGTGAGAGAGAGAGAGAGAGTGTGTGTAGACATGTTGATTTGTATTTTGTGTGTGTGTGTGTGTGTGTGTGTGTGTGTGTGTGTGTGTGTGTGTGTGTGTGTGTGTGTGTGCTCGTGTGTGCGTGTGTGTGAGAGAGAGAGAGAGAGAGAGGGAGAGAGAGAGAGAGTGTAGGCATGTTGATTTGTATTGTTTTGTGTGTGTGTGTGTGTGTGTGTGTGTGTGTGTGTGTGTGTGTGTGTGTGTGTGTGTGTGTGTGCATGCAGGCATGTTGATTCACATTGTTCTTTGCTGTGTGTGTGTGTGTGCGTGTGCGTGTGCGTGCGCGCGTGTGTGCGTGCATGCGTGCGTGCGTGTGTGCGTGTGTGTATGTGTACCCGAGCCCCCCCCCACACACACACATACACACACACGCATATATGTGAGCATGTGCTAGCGTGCAGACACACACACTTTCTCATGATGTAGCTCCTGTCTCTGTCCTTCACATCTAAAGGCACAGTTAAAATTTGATTGAACATTGCAGCTGAAAGACAAAATCATTTTCTTATACCGACAAGCTGAAGTTCTGAATATCTTTCCCCCCTCCCTCCTTCCCATCTCCAAACCTCGAAATGTGGCATAGCCCATTGCCACAAAATCCCAAGGGTTTTTTTTTTTCATGTTGTGCCAGGAGCAGGAATCATGGCTGACAGGGGAAAGAGAGCAACTTCACATGGTACACATGACACCTGCACTAAGGAAGTCAACAGCAGTGCCTGAACAGTCCTGGTTTGGCTGCCTGCCAAACCTCTCAGGCAGCTCCCCCCTAGCATTAGAAATTAAGGAAACTATAACCTGGCTCTGCTGAGCCTTGTAGCTGACAGCAGTATAGCATGTAACCAAATACATATGTCACCAAACCACGCTGCAAGTCAAGAGGAAACATGAGTCTCATGCACTTACTGAGCTGAGAACAAAATGTCTCTTCACAAATTCCTACCCAGACTGCTAAGCTGTGACTAAGAAGGCGATGGTGCTGTAACAAGTACCAACCTAAGCCACTCAACTGTTCTCTTTTTAGGATACAAATAGCTGAAAGATTGCTTACTTTTGGAATGTGAGCAAATTTTTTCTCTGAATTTTACCATAAACTTAATTGCCTAAAAAAAAACAAGAACAAGGATATGTATACAGCTGATAGACAAAATCATTCTCTTATACTGACAAGCTAAAGTTGTCAATATTTTTTTCTCAAGTTTTCTCGCTTGAAGAAAATGTAATAAACTGTTACATGTTTCCACCATTTACCAATGAAATAATTTGTATGAAAAAATCTATCAAAATACAAATAAATAATAAATCATGTATTCTCAATGCACTAAGATAATTTGATCTGGATGGAATATGCATCCAAAACTGTTTTTCAAAGAACGCAAAAAATGATTTCAATAGATCCTTGAAAAAATGTTTTAATTTGTTACAATGATGAAAGAGACAGAGATACCCAACAGTTGAAAAATTAGGTGTGAAGTCCAAGTTAAAAAAAAAAAGGAAATAAATATGAGTGTGGCAATTACAGGCCTATAAGTCGCACAATTGGTGTTTACAGCTTTAGTGAAAGTTTAGGTAGGGATGACCTTAATAACCATTTAATATCCAATAACGCCTTGTCCAGAGACTCGTTCTGGCTAATCATATGTATATTAAACTTTTAAGTACAGCTAATGATTACATGCTTATGCTAAGCAACAAAATTTCAGCTGATGCAGTGCACATATCTCTGAAAGAATACTGACAAAATCCATATGAAAAAGCTATAGAAGTAATAATGGAACTGAAGAAAAACTTAACTTGATCAGGGATTTTCTTTTCATGAAATGATTTCAGTCTGTAAACACTGATAAATAAAACAAATCTTACAGATGATTTAGGACCCACTCTGTTCATGCATTTCATAAATGAGGTATCTGGCTTTGTCAATTTCTAACAGACATCTGCTGACACCACCATGCTTCCTGTATGCTGAAGGCAATAGTAAGCAACACAACTGGAACCGTAAGGACCACTTGTTTGAACTGACTAGCATTCATAATCAAAATTCAGTTAAAAGTTGTTTGAACTGACTAGCATTCATAATCAAAATTCAGTTAAAAGTTGTTTGAACTGACTAGCATTCATAATCAAAATTCAGTTAAAAAGTTGTTTGAACTGACTAGCATTCATAATCAAAATTCAGTTAAAAGTTGTTTGAACTGACTAGCATTCATAATCAAAATTCAGTTAAAAAGTTGTTTGAACTGACTAGCATTCATAATTAAAATTCAGTTAAAAGAAGTGTGAAATAACACACTCTGGAATGATCCAAGTTACGAAACACCTAAACTGATGGCAGTGAACTACAACTTCCAGATGTGAAAACGGACAGAGGGTCACGCTTGACCAAACTCTTCTTTCCAAACACCATATCATGCAGCTATTCAAATAAAATGTCAAGATGACTGTTTACCTTTCATTTCAAAACTAAACTATACAAGTACCTGCTTTTAAATCTCTGATTAGGCTAGTTTTGGAATATGCAATGCACTGTGATCCCCTTAAAGGAAAGATATATGTCTTGTATGAAATGTGCAGGTACACTTTACAAAAATTGTCACTGGTTTAGATAACTTGGACCATGAAAAAAGTTGAAAACACATAAATTGCCCAGAACTGAACATCAAACAGCAAGAGGAATTAGTGAGACTTTTAACATCAAACATGATTTTTTACTCAAAGTCAAAACCACTAACGATTTGTTTGCATTAAATAAATCTTTAACATGAGTACAGTCTATGCAATTATTGTGAATTAAATAAACTTTGTTTTTCCAAAACTAACACATGTGTGCACACCATTTATCCACTGGGCTTATGAAGCTTTGAAATTAATCATCAACCACTACAGTAATAACAACAGAAAATTATAAAAATCTCTACATAAACATTTGGGAAGATTTTGCTTCCAGACAAATTTTACGACAGGAAGCTCACTGGACATAATGTGGTGCGTGTACCCCTGGGAAAAAACAGTTTTCATCTATTGAGACATGACACAGGTGTCAACAGGCAGTTTTAAAAGCCTTACTGGTAGAATGATATAAATCACACATATTTGACTAGCAAAACAAAACTATAAATTTGAATGGTCTTTCAGGCACTCAACATGGATGCTCAAATCCAAAGACATCACAAACCAAGCACAACGACACATACTCAACACTCATCACATCCACTAACATACACCCATATCATTCCATGCTCAGTGTGCAAGCACATATGCTCACTCATTTACACACTAACACACAAACAACTTTTTCCCCCCAACATTTTTTTTCCTTTGTACCATATATATATATATATATATATATTTTGTGTGAGAGAGAGAGAGAGAGAGAGAGAGAGAGAGAGAGAGAGAGAGAGAGAGAGAGAGACAGAAGACAGACAGACAGACAGACAGACAGAGAATGGGAGGGAGGGAGGGAGGGAGAGGGAGAGAAAGAGACAGAGGAGA
>CM065728.1:8875318-8960318 GCA_033310375.1 Conus canariensis | reverse complement strand
GTCAATAGATCAGTGAACATGATCCAGATCTGTAGAACTTCATTCATTCACTGTACGTTTTTCTTTGTGTGTGTGTGCATTAATCTTGCCATCACAGCGAAAGGTCCACAGGTTGTGATCATGACAGCAGGTGGTTTCAATGGCTCACCAAATATGGCTATGGGGGGCACATTTTGAAAGTCACCAAGGATGGTTATGGAATGTATTATGTCTCAAAATATTTCTATAGCCCTTTATTTAAAATGTATTCAAGGGCAGCATATTTCAACAGACCCGTTTTTAAGATATAAGCAAGAGTTGCACATCTCAGTAGCCCTGTATTTAAGATATAGCCAGAGCGACAGTGTGTGTGTTGTTCTTTCTTGAAATAATTTCAAATAACATAGTGTGTTGCACATTTTACAAGTACTGAAATGGTGTCCCACTCAGGTCACAAATACATTTTCCATCCACACCACCCCCTTACACATAAAGCTACCTACAACTGGCAATATGACAACAGAAAAGGTACTAGGACCAAAATGATTCTGATCTGATGAAGCTGTGTCCCAGGTATAATCCCAACAACACTAATATTTAAAAAGTAAAAGCAATGGAGTCATCATAAAGACTAGGTTAAGGCATTCTACAACATGTGCACAGGTGAATGCTGAACATTTCACCTTGATGTTCCTTGTCAAGTTGGCAGAACACATAACATGGCAAAAGCAACATGGTGGCCAATCTTTGCCATGTAAGGACAGCAGGATTTTGAATCAATACCTCAAAATTCAAATTAACCCTTGAATTTCTACAAAATGATTAAGTTAGTTATCAATTTGTTTAAATCCTATAAACTGTTGAAACTTTTTTAAATGTAAAACCACTGAAATAAAAGCTATGACTTGAGAGCTTGTGTCCCATAAAATGCTCAAAACAGACGTCTTCCATCACACTTCTTTTATTGAGAAAACAATTAATTTCCATAACCACAAAATTTCACATTTTTTAATCTACTTTCGTGATGTGTCTGAATCAATGAAAAAGAGCTGGGTATGATTAATCTAAAAAAAAAAATCGCCTTCCATGCTCATTTTTCATGTCTACAGGTAGTGTCCATGCAACATTAAAACATCTCCCAATGCATGTCCACCCTACTCTGCTGAATGATTAACTGAAAAAGGAAAATTTTTTTTTTTTAAAAGACGAAAAAAAAATCTAATCAAAGATGGCTCACTTGTTGCAAACACTGTCAAAGTCAACTGAAACTGCATAGATCTTGTGTGGATAATATGAAATTTTCAATGACATTGTGTATGTTACAATGTCCCTGATTATACCTTGCATCCTTCTGTCTGATTAAGCAAGAAGAAATTAATTAATTCAAACTAGCTATCATGCTTTTCTTCAACAAACATGTATAAGCACCACAGACAGCAAATACAACAAGTATACAAAATATCTAGGAAACAGTATTCATATGAAATACATAGGATGCAAGGCATACTCCTTTAAAAAAAATTTTTTTAAAACAACAACAACAACAAAAATTTATTTTTACAAGAACATTTTGAAACATTCATTTTCATGTTACAGATTGTGACAAAATGTAATGTTGTTTAATACATGCTTCAGAATAAAGTTTGGAAAACTCCATGGTTGTATGTGTGTGTGTGTGTGTGTGTGTGTGTGTGTGTGTGTGTGTGTGTGTGTGTGTGTGTGTGTGTGCGTTTGTGTGTGCATAGGTGTTAACCCAATTTTCCTCATTTTACAACTTCCCATATTGAAAAGTACTTTTTCCCTTATTCCGAGCAAAAAAACCTTATACAATACGGAAAACGCAAAAATATAAACAAAAATTGCTGTGAATATAATGTAATACTCAGTATCAGGCAAAACTTCTTGAAACAAATGGCAGTTTAAGACAGTTTATGAATAACAATAACACACACCCATCCACCAGAATCTTCTCTTCCATTCCAGCAGAATGCATCACTTGAGACAGTCTGTAGATCAAATCACACACCCTATAATGAAATATTGACAAGGATGCAGAATTAAAACTGTTTACAGACCCATTGTTTACACACTCTTCCACTTTACCAACATCATGAGTCCATCAAAGTCACAAACCAATTTGTTCTATGCACTTTCCACTCCTACGAACATCATTAGTCCACTGAAGTCAGGAGTAGGCTACATCATTACTTACTGTGATCCCCAAAGTTTCTATTCCCTATCATACCAATTTCCCAAGAACACACAGCCATTGTTCTGTTCAACACCGTCACTTGCAAATAAGTTACTGATGTTCATCGTTGTACTGCATGGTGGCAGACTTTGCTGCCTGCAACAAGGGGGCTGAAGGGTTGATCTCAAAACATGACCGATCATCTACTCAGTTCTTTCCCGTTTCAGTGCTAAGAGTCCGTGTCGTCTGCTATGAAAATTTGTTCACCTCGCAATTTACCTCAGTGATTTAAGATTTGCCCATATAAATCAGTTTTACCCATATTGAAACTTGTATACGGCCGTACAGACCCAAAATCGTAGGTTTCCCGTACAGCAATACAGGAAAACCGTATAGGTTGACACCTATGGGGTGTGTGTGTGTGTGTGTGTGTGTGTGTGTGTGTGTGTGTGTGTGTGTGTGTGTGTGTTTCATTCAGTGTTCATGAGAGAGAGAGAGAGAGAGAGAGAGAAGAGAGAGAGAGAGTGCATGTGTGCGTGTATTTCATTCATTGTTCATGAAAGAGAAAAGGAGAGAGAGAGAGAGTGTGTGTGTGTGTGTGTGTGTGTGTGTGTGTGTGTGTGTGTCATTCAGTGTTCATGAGAGAGAGAGAGAGAGAGAGAGAGAGAGAGAGAGCGAGAGCGTGAGAGAGAGAGAGAGAGAGAGAGAGAGAGTTACCTTCAGTAGTCGAGGTTCTCCTCTTCACAGACATTGTATTAACTGCCAGTGAACCAACTTAATTCTCGTTGTGTCCAACGTTAGCCTTGGCTTCCTGGATTGACCCAATACAGGGTGGGGTCTTACTGGTCGCACCTGGCTTGTTAGCATTCAACCATGACGCTGCAAGAAAAACCGAAAGCAGATCGAACCAGTCACCACAACATGAGTAGGTCTGTATAAACACCGATTGGCGTCGACACTTACATGTACTTTATTAATACCCCCCCCCCCCCCTTCCCCCGTAAAAAAATTAGTAATGAAAAACTTAAACTGTTGGGACACAAAACCGCAAACAAAACGCTATCAATGCACTGGGTTCAGAACAGGCTACAAATTAAGTAGCCGCATGACCATGGTAAATCCACTGCACGTCGTTCATGTCGTGCTTTTGCTGTTGTTTTTGTTGTTTAAAGTGCGCTAACATTTGTAATAAATTACTTACTGTCTTACACATTAGTTACACTCACCCCCAGTGTGAAACATTCGGCACCCGACCGCATTTCGCGGCTTTGAGCACGCGCATCAAGGCCATCGAAGCTTTTCGGCCTCACTTCCTTAGCAACCCACTTGACACCGCGTAAGCAAACATCGCTGGGTCGGAGAGCTGTGCAAGCAGAATGTGTCACAATGTCATTCAGTTTGTCTTGGAACTGGTTCAGCCTTTCTGTTTAAAACAACACGACAGTCAGAAGTCTTCCTTGCTACGCGGCTCCACAACGACGCTGAGGGCCAATTCATAAAAAGGACTAAATCCACAATGTAACTGAATAGTTCGATTACGTACTGTATGAGAAAGGGAAGCTAGTGGAATAAGTAGTTCATGACAAGGCCATCTCGTACAGTGGGTTTTCATGACAGAAGGAGAAAATGGTAGTGCCAGCCCAATATGTTGTGCCCAGCTCTGTGAAAATTTGGTTCCGTTTAATGCAACAAAGCAGCAGTAATTTGTGAATGCACTCATTATACACGCACTTTTATGAACATGGGCACATTTCTCTCTCCCCCCCCCCCCCCCCCCCCCCCCCCCCCCCCGCTCGTTCTATCACCCTAGCTCCGCCTTTTTCTTCTTCTTTTTTTTTTTTTAACCTTTTTTTTCTTCATCTTCTTTTTTCAATAGCGTATAGGCCTATCTGTAAAATCCTGTAATAATCGAATGCCACGTAAAACATGGAACCATACACAACAAAGAAGTAGGCCTAGGGCAACTCTTGCTCAGGGCTACTCCGTGTTTTTTTCTGTGTTGTCATTTCTGCTCGGCGATTTGGTGTCGTAAGCAGCATTCGTTTGGAGTTATGGGCCTGCAACTATTTCATCAAAGGGATAAGTGTTACCCTACTTGTTTGTTACTTACTTTTTACTGTTCCCTGCCACATGTAAGATTTCCAGTCACTATGGAACCATGTTTAGTACAGGAACTTTATTGATCATAATTTCTTTTTCATTTGCTGAAAGGAGGTTCATGTGCACTCAACGCACACTCACCCTCTCCTGTCCCTGCCCTCCACCATCAAAGTCCCTGAACTGGTGAGATGAACGCCCTGTCAGCCGGAGGCTCTGAAGGACATGTTGTTCCTGGACAGATCCATGGGGAGTCGTGGAGGAAAGGGTGGCGTTGTTCCGTTCAGGGCTGGTGTGGTCGGCGCCTGGTGCTCACTTCGTTGAAGTGGTTCAAACAACCGTGGTCCTGCGGTCTTCTTCCCCCTCTCCCAGACAACAGTACTCCTCAGGACTGCCGTCTTTGGGTTCTCATGATCCAATGGATTCAGTTCGGGCACACCCGCTATTGCTGACCGATCCCCCAGGTGATGTTGTGGCCGAAGCCTACCCGTCGGTACCAAAGGACGTGAGTTAATCGTTGGACAGAGTCCTTGACCCCACAGGTCCTCCCGTCGACGCGCGGACGTCGCTGTCTTTTCGCCTTCTTTGTTTTTTTTATGCTTCCCTCGGCTTTCGAGCCTAGGGTGAAGGAGCACACTCTCTAGTCTCTCTGCTCCTCAGTCGCGCCAACTGCAAGCTCTTCCTTGTCTTAACCCTTCATATACTGATGTTCGAACCATGCCATCTCTAGGTCATCCTGCTGATCGATCTCGCTCACGAGATCTTCTACTTCCTCACGTGCCATGCTGGCGTAGTATGTCACTATATCAATAATTTCGCTTTGGGTCACCCGCATGTCTTTGAGGGTTTGAGGGTCTCCACGTCTTACTTGTGTCTTTCAGTCTCCTCATTCTGAGCCTATAAGAGCTTGTCTAGTTCTACCATATGCTCTTTCAGTTTTTTAAGTTCCTATCTTAAACTGAAGGTACGGTCTGAGTGCTGGCTTCAGTCCCAACTGGGGGCTGATCGAACTCCATGGAGGGTTCTAGCTCTGTCTCTGTTTGGGTCTCAACCTCAGTCAGTCGGCAATGGCAATCTGGGTGCCAGTGTCCTGCACATTTTGTTGTTGTTGTTATTTAGTTTTGGGTTAGGGACAGGGCACAGTCTTGTGCACTTTCCTTGCCCTTTTGCTATTACTGTAGCATAGTTTCAATGTGGCGTGTTGGATCTCCACACTTTGCTGTGTGTAAGAGGGCTCCTCCCTTGGTCGGTCAGCTGTTGTTTCCTTGGCCTTATTGTCCAGAGCCAATTTAGCCTGTTGGAAGGTGACATGTAGCTGTCTGCCCTCAGTTTGCTCGCCATCGGCCATGCTGTTTGTATCCGGCAGTGATGAGCGGTGGCGGCATGCTCACCTCTGCAGTCTGTGCAGCGCCGAAGGCCCGACGTGCGCTTTCTGTGGTTGTGTCCCTTCCGGCCAACGTAAAGCAAGTCGACTGCTCTACAGTCTCTCGTGACGTGACTGATTTTGTGGCACAGCGCAGCCACGGAGGGGGGTCACATCAGTTTTCCTCTTGTTGATCAGCATTGGCGAGGAGAGTGTGGCGGCTTCAAAGATCATTTTGGAGGCCCGGAATGGCGCACTAGCCATTAGGTCAGTCTCATGGCTGATCGGATTTGCAGCCAGATCTTCGGTTTGAGTCCATGATGAGCTCAACACGCCGTAGAAACTCATCGCTTGTGACATGGATGGGAATGCCGCGCACGACACCCTCCACAGTTGGGACTGGGATTCTGCAGCACACTGCAGCATTCCCTAGTTGGGCCGCGTTCAGCCGAAACTGGCTCTTGAAGCCAACATGGTTCGGTTCTACTGGATGAAACGGACTGTTTTGACCACTTCTGTCAGGTCGGCCACTTTCCAGTCAAGGGACCGGAGTGTGGCTTTTCCTGTTTTGCTGTCATCAATGGTCACAGGATGAGCCATGTACACAGGCTTTTGTGGGGCAGGGACAGGCTTTCTGGATTTGCGCACAGACCTGGAAGACTGGGAGATGCTGTACCCAGCACTCTTTTCCGTCTCTCAGTTCTCTGAAGGGTGCGCACTGCTTCCATACATGTCTCACTCAGTGGTCTGGCCCCAGATTCGTCCCCCTTTGGAAAGCTGCTTCCAATTTCCATTTTGGTAGTCACGTATGAGTTCTTGACGTGAAGATTCCCAGTCTCCTCTCTTCTCATCTTTTTGTAGCGTGAGAGTTTCCATTCCTCAGCTCGCTGTCGAAGGTGCCATATGGAGGAGGCTATTAGTATTCCCAATCCTTGCCTGTATTGATCGATGAAGAAGAAAGCTTTTAACATTAAACATGTTACCCACAATACCAGTTTTCGTAACGTTGTCAGTGGTCGATTGTGCCACACTTGGTCGTAAGCCTTTTTGGCGTAAAAAAAAAAAAAAAAAAAACCATAGCAAGAACATTCTTTCGTCTGGCAAACTGTTACTTAATTTGAGTAGTTAGTTTTATCAGGTGATCAATGGTTGATCTACCTCTTCTACAGCCTGCCTGATTAATTGGAATAACTTTATATTTTCACAAAAATGATTAAGTCCCCTTAATATAATTCTCGCCATAAGTTTACAGGCATGTGACGTTAACGCAATTGGTCTACAGCTGTTTGTATCATTTCGGGGCTTTCCCTGTTTGTGAATGGGTACAACAATGAACTGTTTCCATATGTTTGGTCGTTGAACACTACCACAGCGTTTTTGAAAAATAAAATGTAAAAAATTCAACACATTTAGTGATAAATGATCTAACATTATGTTAGAAATTCCATCCAGCCGAACTGATGTTTTCTTCATGCCGAGATTAGAGATACATTCTTTTTAATTCTTCTATCATAATTGTAGCATTCATAGATAGATTTCTGGTCTGTTTCGAGTCTTCATCACTAAAATGTAACTCTTGTTCTGCTCTGAACTTTCTATCTTTGTCAGACAGTCCACCGCTGTGGCTATTATTTGCGAACATGTCAGCAAAGGCTTCAGCTTTTTTGTAATTAGCTGGCTGATACAATGAGGTAATTGGATTGGATACTGTGGCAATTTTACGCCATTCTTCATTGTTTTCAGTTTTTCCCATACTTTCTAAGGATCTTTATGATTTGAAACTTCATTAGTACAAAAAGATGACCAGTATTCTTTTTTGCTTCACCATTCCCTGTTACATTAATTTTTGGCTTTTTCACATCCACATAATTTTCATAGATTGTGCTTTAGATAAGCATTAGATTTCTACTTTTTCCGTCTTTGCTCCTGACAGGCTTCATTCCACCGAATGTTACAATATGCTTTTTTGATGTTTTTGACTATGAAGTATACAAAGGATTCCAAAAAAAGGAAGAAACATTGGCTGTTGCAATGAACCTGGAAGACGCATACAACAAAGTCCAGTTCTCGCTTCTCATGGAACTGCACCTCAACTATGGAGTCAGCAAGACACTTACACGATGATAGCAGCAGCACTTCAGGAGTCAACCGTCATCCTACGATTTGGAGATTGGACGTCTGAGCCTCATAAACTTTCTCTGGGATTACCTCAAGATTCTCCTCTTTCCCCTGTTTTATACAATGTTTGCACTAAAAAAAAACCTCAACAGAAACGGAATTGCTCGAGTGTTGGCACTAGCAGATGACGGTCTAATCTACAAAACATCAAAGAATGCTCAAGAAAGAACGAAAGCAGTTCAGCAACAGTTGAACAACATTGCTCAGTGGTGTCAAGAAACTGGAGAGTCCATCAACCCTACAAAAGCCCAGACATTAGTCCGCACTCTCAACAACAAGACATCAGGACAAGTACCTTCACCAGTTTCCTTCAATGGAATACCAATTGAATCAACTGACAACATACGCTATTTGGGTGTAGAATTTGACAGAATGATAACCTTTAGAAAGCAAGTTGAGAATACTGTTATGCGAAAAAGGCCTTTCTGCCCAGAAAGCAATGGCAGCTAAAGACATTGAACAGCACCATCTCTACCGACTGTATCACGCACGTGTACTCAATGTGATTGATTATGGATTAAAGCTTACAATACTGTCCAACACCAAGCTAATGAAATTAGAAAGAATTCAAAATGGAGCAATGAGATTGATCCTGGGAACCACAAAGGACACACCAGTTGAAACTATGCGATACCTGCTCGACCTTCCTTCAATACAGACAAGACACAAACTAGAACAGCTGAAGGCATATTTCAGAGCACTTGAATATCCCCAAAGGAAACAAAAGGCATTCGTCTGGGACGTGAAAAATCATGGATGGGACAGGCAGAAGACAGAATACAGCTTGTGTGCCAGTTAGCAGAACTCAAAGAAACGAAGGAATAGGAAAGGCATCCAGACCACTTAAAACACCTCTACCAAATTGCCATCGCTCCAGAACTTGGAGGACATTGTCGAGAATGGCCAGAAGGCAAAACCAACGCAGAAATTCAGATGCAGGTAGAACTCCTTGGCACAAAAGATGATATTGTAATATACACTGATGGTTCTGTCACCAAAGGTAAGTCAGGCTGTGGATACACAGTGAAGCAAAATGGCCGAATTATCCATGAAAACATTGGCGCGCACAGTTTAACAACTTCAAGTCTAGGCAGAGGTAGTGACAGAAGCACTCCACTGGCTTTCATCCACAAACCAGTTTCAAACTAAACAAGCCATGATACTGACACTCCATGAACCAGCTTCAGAAAGTGAAGAGTGGAATGGGAAGCCCTGCTTGGAATGAACTAATGTGCAGCCTTCCACTGGAGAGACTCATACGGATGTACTGCCCTGGACATGCTGGGGTTAAAGGAAACGAGAGAGCAGACACACTAGCTGGCAAGGCAACGATAAGAACTGGATTACAACTTGATCGATCTGATGTGTGAAAAAAATCTGAAGAATCACTTAAGCAAACGAGCAAAGCCTCTATACCATAGACTATCTTTCAGATCTGAACATCAAGAGAGGAAGTGGCCGCACATCCAGACTTTAGGGAAGAGCAAGAAACATCACCAAACAAACAAACATTGGAATAATCTCAAGGCCAACACTGCGAAGATTTCTAGAGATTGGAGCAAATTCATACTGGGCCTTTCCAGTAACAGACACAAAACATGAAACACATGTCAACTGAGATAAGACTTTGAATCTCTCAGGGTCCCCAGCCGTGCATGCGCTGGTGTGTGTTCATCAGTGGGATGATGCAGGCGTATTAGAGAGCCCACAGACGTGAGTGTGCAAGCCTTGGTGTGTAATTGTGTCAGCGCGTGTGTGAGAGAGTGAGTGAGTGAGTGACTGAGTGTGTGTGTGTGAGTGTATGTGTGTGTGTGTGTGTGTGTGTGTGTGTGTGTGTGCGCGCGCGCGCGCGCGCGTGCGCGTGCGTGTGTGTGTGTGTGTGCGCGCGCGCGTGCGTGCGTGTGTGTGTGTGTATGAGGGGGGGGGGGGGGTTGTTTTTACCGTTACGTGTGTGAGTGTGTGTGTGCGTGCGCGTGCACTTGTATGTTGTATTTAATGTTCTTGTTCTTGTTTTTGATCTTACGTCATCTTCTGAACATTTCATTCCCCACAAACAATAAAAGGCGCACGCAGTCACTACACACACACACACACACACACACACACACACACACACACACACACACACACACACACACAGGGCAGGATGAAAAAAAGCTGTAAAGCTTATTCTTTAACCCTCAATAAAGATAATTTTGACTTGACTTGACTTGACACACACACACACACGCGCACGCGCGCGCGCGCGCGCACACACACACACACACACAACACACACCACACACACACACACACACACAACAGAGGGCAGGATGAAAAAAGCTGTAAAGCTTATTCTTTTAACCCTCAATAAAGATAATTTTGACTTGACTTGACTTGACTTCCACACACACACACACACACACACACACACACACACACACACACACACACACACACACACACACACCGCATTGAAAATGTTTAAAGAAAGCACTGTCGGTTAACTACGATTGTCCTACAACGAATCGACGTGTTCAGAAAAAATGTTCTTACCCTCTGGTTTAACATATATTTCTTCCGATCCACAACGTAGCCCCCCCCCCCCCCCCCCCCCCCCCCCCCCCCCCCCCCCCCCTATTTTTGCTGACATACCTTCCTCGCTCGCTTAAATTTCCTTAGTACCCCCCTGACAGCTTTCTTTTCGCGGTGACTTCATAATCAAATCAGCCACTCTTTCTCTTTTTCTTTCCTGCTGTTCTCATCCTGCATGCCGCTGCGCTGAATAGCGACTTGATAACTATTTCTGGAGAAGCATAGATATCTATATCAAGATATGGAAAAGGTTATCTAGATTGTGTTTGAAATCAGCAGATTTTTGCTCATTTTGATAAGTGTATGAATACTCCTCTGACCACATATAGCGATTCTCGTCACTGGTTTAAGCTGTACATGACTGAATAATTTCTCCACATTTTTCCAAATAAACTCTACAGGCAAATGCCAGGAATCAATCCGATCACCAGCATATAAATCACAACTGCAGGCACACAACATACCTTTTGACATAATACATAATGATCACACTAGCACCATGTGGTGAAACAGAAGTAAAATAAACACTAGTATCATTGTCAAAACAGCCGTTCTAAATGAACAATTAAACATGGAACAAAAATTCAATAAGGATTGACCAAAAGTATTCACAACATTTTCTTTCGAGTTCCTGTTCAACATTTCCTGACTACTATAATCATCGTCATCATCATCAAAATACAGTGCATAATTACTTATGTCTTCCACCCTTGGCTGTTCGCACCCAATTCTTACATTAAAGTCACCCATATGCATCAAATGCACATTATCGTTTTGGAGGACGTGTAATAAACTTTCTTCCGATACCTTCCTTAACTTTGATGATATTACACAGAAGCCAATATCTGGCACGATATAACGTGCAACCATAAGGACATCCTGATCACTTTTGAAAACAGATTTTTTTTATGTTGACAACTACGTTTCCACAATTAATATTGATAGCTGAAACGAATTTAGATAAGGATTTTCGAATTATAAGTAACACACCACCTGAGCTTCTTCGTGGCGAGAAAGCTTGTTTGCAGGAGCAGCAAATTTGAAATAATCATGGAGTATACCACTAAAGTCAAACAGTTCATCGACAAAGGTTTCTGTCATGCAAACAATATCAAACTTAGAAATATATCTAGCTGCAAAGTGAGACGACTGCAGGTGGAAATCTAAACAAATCTTAAATAAATGTTAGCGAACCGCCAAGAGAATCGTGGACAAACGAGTCACAAGACAAAACACAACGCGTTTCGACCTTTTAGGTCTTCTTCAGGCAAGACAAAAACAAATGATACAACGAAAATGAACGAATTTGGTACTCAGCTTCGATCTCTTCACTCTTCAGCGCAAGGACGCAAGGGGAGAGATTCACTCACGTCGGCTCCGCGCACTAAGCAATTATTGTCGTCAGTAGGGGGCTTAGAAGGTGGTGTTCTGCGTATGCTTGGATCAGAACAGGCACCACTGAACACCACCGAAATGACTCGGCAGCAGTACAGTGTCTCCTCCGGTGGGTTGCCTCTTGACGACTTGACATTGACTGTGGCTTGCCAGTGCCGGGGCTGCGGTGAGCCGGGCTCTGGTTGTGGGTGCCTTGGCACTGACATGACACAGAAGATTGGACATCAACTCAGTGGCACCAAAGATGGGGAAAAAATATCTTCCCTGGGTATTGGCACAATACTCGTTATACTGAACAAAGAAAAACAAACCTGCTAATGTTTCATGGCCTAAGAAAGATCATGGAGGATATTCTGCCTAATCATATAGGGTGGTGGTGGTGGTGGAGATAACCATTGTCCTATTCCTTTTTTTTTTTTTATGTGGGGAGAGAACTATAAAATAGGCATTCTGGCTCACCCACCTCCGCCAGCTCCAACCGGCTGAAGCCGGTTTCGCTGTTGCTCCGCCGGCTTACCCAGAATGCCTATTTTATAGTTCTCTAATAGTAAACACTTTACAAACATACATAATGTGTAGGATTATCTGTTTTATAGTTCTCTGTCACTGGACCATTAAGAAGTAAACAAACAAAACAATGGGGACTTGGTTAACCATGCCTTTATTCTTAGGAGGGCTATTTGTTAACCAAGTTGGGATTTCATTCTATTGTGAGGAATGACTGGCTATTGAAAGCTATCTGAAAAGGGGTGGGATGTGTGTTCACACAAGCGTAGAATCGTGGCACGTTGTTGAAGATTATTCTAAGCAGCCACCAAGTGCACTTATTAAAAGCTTGATTCAACAAACAAGACAATTGTATAAAGTACACCCGGCGGCCGCCTGAATAGGCAGCCTGTTGAATAGGACGTGACAAAGCATGGAGTAGACTTCAATGAAAGGTAGTCCAACAGTAGAAAACCTTTTCATACGTTTCCAGAAACAAGCCAGCTCCGAAATTCTCAAGAATTCTAGGATTCTAAAAATAGTACCGTTCACGCGTGAACGGTAGGTCTTCCAGACAAGCCAGCTCCGACAGATAGGATTCTAAAAATAGTACCGTTCACGCGTGAACGGTCTCAGCAATCGAGATATCACCCTCAGTTTACGGGAATAGGAAGGTGAGATTCCAATATGTTGTCTCAACCAATCTTCCCATTTTTGTCTTGAGTAATCTAGCAATTCTTGATGAACGGTTTTGTGATTCAAGAAGTTCTATCTCTAATTCAGAAGAGATACTGTCTTGCGACATAACACAACACTTTCTAACTGAAAACACGACTGCACTGCACACCCGCAAATGACAAGACAGCTAGGTTTAGTTGCTAACAACACAAGTGCTGGGCGGAAATGTCGTCACTGTTACTAATCAGCTGATTCTATCTAGTCTTGTGATTGGGGGAAGGTAAGAAACATGTTTTGATATGTTTAGAAATTTAGCCGCCTAAATTTATACAATGACGTCTAACGCCTGTACTGAACGACGCCGTCTAAATTTATACAATGCCGCGTGGCGGCCTGCAGTAAACGACGCCCCGACTCCGTTATGTGTAACTCGACACGAACCAGGAAACAGTGCGACGCTTCGACTTGGCAATTATGCAGTTGGGTAAGCCGTGGCCAGACATGTCTGACCTAGATACTACATAAAGGCAGAAGAGGAGTTGTCTCCCCGGAAAAGAATGTAACAATTAATTGTGAAAAAAAATCGTCATTAAGTCGTTCTAGGTTCTTATTCAAGTCGGCATCACGTTCTTATTCAAGTTCTTATTCAAGTTTTTATTCAAGTTCTTATTTAAGTTCTTAACAAGTCAACATCAAGTTTTTAACAAGTCATCATCAAGTTCTTAACAAGTTCTTATTCAAGTACTTATTCAAGTACTTATTCAAGTTCTTAACAAGTCGTCATCAAGTCGTCATCAAGTCGTCATTAAGTTCTTATTAAGTTCTTATCAAGTTCTTATTTAAGTTTTATCAAGTCGTCATCAAGTCGTTATCAAGTTCTTATTCAAGTCACTTATAATTATTTATTAAGTTCTTAACATATTATTGCATATCAAATGGATCAAAATGAGATTTTGTTGTTGGCAGTTCTGGCATGCTTTTTTGTTCGGCTTCTGTATTTAGTGGCTGAGATTTTTTGGACTGCTTTGGTTTTTGCTGGCGTTGTTTATATATTTTATAACCATAATAACCACCCCCAGCAGCAATGACGCCAAAAATGGCAACTGTTTTAAATTCAATATTCCATGACGACTTTGGTGTTGTAGGTCTTGAATCAACTTGTGTATTTACAGCTGGCATTGAAACAACTGTTGGCGTTGGCGATGTTATGTTTTCATTATGAGTTATATTCTGTGCTTGGAACATTAATTTTTTTTGTTTGTTCCACTCTGCTAATTTTTTTCCTGCTGCAACGCGCCCAGGATGAGGAGGCTTTTTACTGGTCACTTTCTCCACCTGATTCAATGTTTTCTGATTCTGCTGATTTTCTGGCTCGGTCATTTTGAAGGGAAACAAAATCTATATGATTAAAAGTAATTAATCCCATGATTAATGGCGATAACAATGTTCCAAATCTGTAATATAGATCACATCCTAGAGACTCTAATGTCTTTGTTAAAACTGGATCCTGTGTTAAATCATACATAAAATCTTGTTCAGAATCAATGGGAGCAAATCTACTAACTAGTTTAGTATACAAACTAAGAACCGTTTGCCCAACACTTTTTACCATTCTTGACCCCAGTTGCGCTTCATACCTGTTGTGATACTTTACAATGTCTTGTGGCGACATTTGTTGAATCTGTTCTATGCTGAATTCATTTCCAAGGTACTGTTTTGTTTTTCCACATGCTGCTAAAGAATACAGCCTTTCCTTTTGGCGCATAATAGCTTGGTCATCAACTTGATCATTTGTAATCATAAGTTCAGGAAGTAGATCATCGCTGTTCATGTTTTTTTTATTAATTATAATTATTTTATTTTTTAAAAATGAGCACCGAAAAAACTATTACTAACCTTGTATACCATTCTGCTGTTATTGGAGGCCTAAGTGTAGGATACACAATGCTTGGTAAAAGCCTGTTAAAAATAAAACCAGCAGATCTTGGCAAACTAGACTTTGAAGACTCAGCAAAGCTGATTGCTGTTATTACAGCTTCATTTGCTACGAAAGATTTTCTAGTTAAGCAAGGAATAATTCCAGACAGTATCAATATGTAAAATTAAAAAAAATACATTTATAAAAATGGCTTCACTCGTAATGATGATTGGTGGCGCTGTGGTTAATGCGCTTGCTTTTAGCGGAAGTAATTACGCATTTAGTAAACTACAAAATAACAATGAGAGAAAAAGACATAACAGAGCTATGGAGCAACTAGCTGCTGCACAAGACACCTATGAAAAGCAAAGAATGGAGCAGTTAGATTTTATTAACGACAGACTTAAACAACAGGGACATGCAGCTTACACATTTAAAGATGTTGACCAGGCAATAAAAGAATATTTTCTAGTAACAGGCAAACAAGTTGAAACATTGCGTCCACCAAAATTTAGCGATTACTATCAACCATCAGAAAAACAAAAGATGCAAGAAATATTGTTTATTGTCTTTGGCATGACCGCTGTGTATTTTGTTGCACAAAGTATTGGCTGAATAAAAATGTACAAAATCTATTATTCTCCAAAAGGATATTGGAAGGGAATAACAGCAATTAAAAAGCTTAGCCAAGCAGCGGGAGTCAGTGAACAAACAGCAAAAGAATGGTTATCTAAACAAGCGATTTGGCAAATTTATCTACCAGCGCCTAAACGAATACAAAGACCACACTTTGTCAACACAATACCGAACGACACCCATCAAATGGATCTTCTATATTTACCCCATGATACGATTAGACGAAAAAGATTTAAGTACGCACTTACAGTCATTGACATAGCTTCAAGATACAAAGATGCGGAACCATTAACACAAAAGAGTGCTTCTGCTGTTGCTGTCGCTATACAACTGATATATCAACGAGGACCCTTAACTTATCCTCGCATGATTCAAGTCGATGATGGAAAAGAATTTAAAGGCCAAGTAAATCAATTATTGTTAAAACATAGAGTTACCATTAAAAGAGGCATTCCGGGTGTTCACAGATCACAGGGTTTGGTTGAAAACTTTAACAAACAGTTATCTGAAAGGCTTTTCTCCTACCAGTATCACAGAGAGCTGATTGACAATTCTCGCAACACAGAACGGGTTAGAAGACTGCCCTCAGTTCTACGTGCAATGAATAATGAAGAATTTAAAGGTCTAAAACCAGTACAAGCAATCAAAAAACAAAAAATAAATGTTGTTGAAGGAGAGTCTTCATCAAGCAAACTATTACCATTTGGTTTGAAAGTAAGGTACCTTTATTTACCGGGTGAAGCAGAAGGGGACACCCGCATCAGGGCAACCGATCCAGTTTGGAGTGTTGACTCATATGAAATAAAAAGAATTGTAAAGATGAATCCGCCTGTGTATTATTTACGAGAAACTGACACAACAAAACGACCAGCCCCTCAAAGATCTTTTGTGAAAGAAGAACTGCAAATAATCCCGCCAGACACAGTTCCGCTTAATTAATTTACGTAAATACATTTCTGAGTTAAAATGGAAGCTCAAAAAAAATTATTTGCGTATAAATTTATTATTAAAACAATGATAAAGAATAAACTGCCAATAGATCCTAATATTTTTGAAAAAATCAAAAATCTTGAAACAACAACCACAAATAATCCGGCTATACTGGATAAAGAAATTACTGAGTATCTAATTGCGCTTGACCAAATGTCCTCCAGTGCCCAATTGCATATGAAAACTCTGGATTAACAAACACACGTTTTGTGTTTGTTCTATCTAATGACTTCTTTGTTACAACAGTTGTGTTGATCTCATGTAGATTAGATCGTAGTTTTACGTTGTCATGATGAAAAGTCTTATTGTCAAACAATGCTTTTTTATAGTTGTCATGGGATATGCTTGACTGCACAACACTGCGAGATATTCCCTTTGCTTTTTTGACAAATTTTTTTTTGGCTTGAAAGACTGTACATTTTCGACCTCAAACCAACAAACTCCTTGATCACACCTCCAGATAATTCATCCTTCATCTTACCTAAAACCTTCTTGTTAATATCTGAATGCAAAGGCAAATCTTTAGGATAATCAGATGTGTCGTACCATCCCGCATGCCCTTTAGCTACTTCTAATTCCATGTCTTTATAGATATCTTCAGTAGGGATGTCGATTACAAAGGAATCTGTATCTGTGTAAAGTACTTTGGACTCAGGATACAAGGGTTTAAAGTAGTCGTAAAGAAATTGTAACATCAAAAGCTTTGATAATTCTAAAACAGTAAACCCAATAAAAACGGGCTTATCCAATTTGACTTTCTTTTTTTTCATCATTATGCCAAAAAGCTGATCATGAAATCTTCTGAAGTCCTGATAATTTGGTTTTGAAGTCAACTTAATTGCATCGTTTTCTCTGGTGACCAATCTAACATCTTTACGCTTGTGCGGATTCTCCATAGTCTTTCCAAAACAGCTGTTATTCATCAACTTGAAAAAGTCTTTTTCTGAAGCATCTGTGGATTTAGTTCTGAGATCAGTGTTCTTCATTATGTATGGTTTCATGAACTGTTCTTGATCAAAAGCAATTATACGATGAACAGCTGTCAACTTTAAACCATGTCTTAAATAAAATTGTAGAAGCCTGTAATGGCAGACATAATTTTTTTTGCCTCGAAGATTAGGCACAAGTTTAGGTGGTTCTGTTTTTGCCATCTTTAGACTTTCTGCTGCTAATGGATAGTCATTATGGTAATCATGGAGTTCCTGAGGATATTCTAAGTCAACATCTAGAATGTATCCACACTGTTGATCTGGCGTCAAACTGCCCAACCACTTTAATGCTTTTTGAATATTATTCGTATCTGTGTACATTTTAAAGTTGCGTAATGGAAGTGATTGCGCCATTGCCCATCGATACAGATTGTTTGCATCTAAATACATGAGATAGTTAGACCTTTTACTTGGATCATAGTCGTCTAAGTATTTGTTGTTTGCTTTACAGTAATGGTGCGACGCCATACTGATTCCCCCACGCAATCCGTTTTCAATCATCTGAAGCATTGGCAGGTTAGACAATAAATCAATTTGTACTCCAGTAAATTTTAAGAAAGCGTCCCAGCTCATCCCAGGCGCAGAAATATAATGCGCAGGATCCAGGCTGTAATGTTTCATGCAGGTCTTCCTATAATTTTCAAAGACGTCCGCCAACAAACAGGTATCCGCCATTAAATAGGAATCATGATAGTCTCCCATTGTTTTACACTCTAACTTCTGCCACGCATCTTGAGCATGCTGGTAATCAGAATCACTGATGTCCTTTCCTCTGAGACTAGAAAAGAACGCGCCTTTAGGCGGAAGGGCTGGGTTATCAAACCTTTCCCAACTGTTCATGTACTCATAAGGGTAAACGCCCTTTCTAACGAGCGTTGGGTCAAAATATTCTTCTGTTATTGGGCAGGACTTTAAGGATCCCGCCAGTGACTCTAAACTCCCCATCAGGTGTTGCATAGAGTCATAAAAAGACAGGTTATTTAAAGTAAAACACATGTACTTTTCTGATGACTGCGCAATGCATGACACCCTGAAATCGCTAGTTACTGCTTGCATTATAAGGTGAGAGTCGTAACCTCGCAAGTTGTGAAAGAATATAGGAAGTCTCCAAGTCCTAGGATCAAACTTTAGTTGAAGATTGCAATTGTTATGCGCTGCTCCTCTAAACTTTCCGCTAATGTGATCATGGTCTCTTACTGTTAAACTTTTAGGTGTTAGCTCTAAACCACAAATCCAACAGTGAGTGGCTGAGTCATAGCGATCTTGATCTTCAGGGGTCATCTTAAGATCGGATAGGACTAGATTATTAGAACAGACATTACGAACTTCTTGCATGCGTTTTAAGAAATGTTTTGCTGCATGTGGTCCTCTGTATAATTCTGGCTTTGAATGTTCACCATCTGACCTGACAACAATAAAGGCAAATGAACAAATCTGGTGGTTATTCATTATAACTGTTTTTGGTAAATGTTTTGGAGCAGGTCCTTCATAAGGAACAATAAGCGATTCGAAGTCTGCGTAAACAACATATGGAGACCTCTGGAGTTTTTTGTAATTCTTAAAACTAACCTTACTGCCTTCTCTTGGCATAATTAGTTCTGTATTGCAGTCAACTGGACTAAGACAATGTTTTACATGTTCACTCGCTGCTTGAACAGACGGAATTCTTGTTAAACATTTTCTACAAAATTCTTGTTTGCTATGTTGTTTTGTAGTATGCACTAGTAATCTACTCATTGTGCGTATTAGAGTGTAGTGCAACCCATTAAGGCTTTGCATTAGGAGTAAGTCTACATGACTCCTGGTTGGTTCGCCTATTGTTGGACTGTTCTTTGACACTCTAATTGGCAGAAGGTTGGTTTCTTCAGACCATGTGTAGACATTAACAGTTATTGGTGGATTTTGTTTTTCAAACTGATCAATTTTGTCTACAGCCATAGGAAATTCAAGACCGTTAAAGTTAAGATCATTGGCCCACTGTAAATAGTTAGATACTCTCTCTGCATTTTTGGCAACGTGATGCAGCCTAGCAAGAACGCACCACATAAAACATTTGTCGTCTGAATTTTTTATGTTCAAAACTGCTTTCTTTGCAACTAATGTTGGAGGCAGTGGAATGTAAGACTTGCCTACAATTGGCTCATACTTAGCCTGTCTTAATCTGATGTCTAGGACTTCACCCTCTGACCAACCAGAGCCTCTCATTTTAGCTGCTTCAGAGGCTTCATTAAACTGTGTAAGAAGTTGATCTGCCCAACCGGGTGTTAAGTCATTATAAGAAAGAATAGTCTGCTGTTTAGTTGAGACCCAGACTTCTAGATTTTCTTCGTTTATTGTTATATAGTCGATTAAAACAACTAACCTTACTTTAACTGGAGGGTTTATTGTTAGTTTACTTGGAACTTGAGAAATAGCGTGTACAACGCTTTCCCGCACGTTTGTTGGATCAATAACTTCTAAAACGACCTCATTTAGTGCTCTTGACAAACGCTCTTCCTCGAGCATTGCTTCAAACAATTCATCTGAACCTTCATATATCTTATCCATGTTGAGCTTCTTTTCTAACTCAAAATATTTATTTAAATCAAAAAAAAAATACTTGATCAGAATCAATATCAACGGTCTTTTTGTGCTTGGACTCATAAACTAAAGTATAAACGCCCTTTGGGATTGTTAATGTGAGCTGTTTAGAACAGAGTTTAATGTTTCGTTTACTTTTTTTAAACATTCCTTTTTTATCTGGTCGGTGTCTGGTTGTTGAGAAAAAGTTGCCCTTGCCTTTCTTTGAAGATCAAACTTTTGTCTTTTGTAGTCCTCAAAATCAGCCTGTAGGCGACTAAATTCTTCATCCGTGATGTTCGAGTCGGCAAGTGCTTTATTTATTGTCAGTTTGAAGGAACTAAGTTTAGCTGTTATTAGTTGAACTATAGCTGTGTGCTTTTGGAGTTTAGCTTTTATTTTTTTGCTGACAGCACTTACAGCCAATGAACACAGGCCAAGAGTTAAAGACACACCACCTAGAGGTATAGCTGCCGGTGCACCTACGCCTGTTGCTAAGAGACCTACACTTGTTCCTGCTGATAGAGCACTAGTGATCGATGCTCCAGTATTAACATATGTAACAGCATTAAAGACAGCAGAATACCTTCGTTTGGTTTTACTGTATTTTGAAAGGTCCTGCTCTAGTTTTTGTTGCATTTGTGTAATGTTGGTTAATCTGAAAGTTTTTATGTCTACAGCAGCAGCTATCTCTTCTTTGGGCACTTTTGGATAAGTCGTAACAGACATGCTTTTTTAAAATAAAAATAATTTAGTATTGGATATCTTTCAATCTGTTATCTTGAATATTCAGCTGCGCATCATATATTAAAAACAAATGTACATTAAGTGGTTTATCACTCTCTTTTTCTTTATCAATTTGAATGTTTATTACGTCTTTAACTGTTCTCCCACTCCCATGCAACTGATTATCTTCTGTTGACCTTAGGTCAATCCATAAACCGTATTTCGTTGTTAAATATTCATCAAGTCTAACACTGTGAAGGTGTAGATCTTTAGACACAAGGTCTACTGTTGGATTTCTACACCTCCCGCCTCCAAACAATTTTCTTATTTCATCAAAATGATGATAAGGTTTAAGCCCGCTACCGTAGACTTGGTTAGGACTACCCTCAATTGAACATTGTACTTTCGTTATTTTAGGATTGATAAACTTTTCACTTTGTCTTTTGAATGGTTCTTCATCTTCACACAGCAATAAAATACCTTTAAGGGATCTTGCTGCGGCGCTAAAACTAAAGTTCCATATTGTGTCTGCCCTGCTTTTAGGATATTTTGAATGATGAATCACTCTTTCGTAATATATTGCTAATTTTGACTGATATTGTTGCTCAATCAGCCTTGCTAAGTTAGGGTTGCTAACAATGTCAAACTCTAACGAGATGTCGAAAATGCTGTACTTGGAATCAGTGTCTGTAGATTTAATGACACGTTTGTATTCATTAAAAGTTAGTTCATATGACAATCTGTCTTTTAATGCTCCTTGAAAGTATGGCGCATGCGCTTTTAACAACTCAAAATCTAAGGGTATGGAAAAGCGATTTCCATAAGCAAAACTTACAGCTTCATACTTGTTGCCGGCTTTAGCATCTTCGGCGTCTATTCTGTGTTTTAGTGCTTCGTTATTTTCGATTCCTTGAAACGCAAGATCGGCCCTTTCATTCGCGGTTAGCCATAGATCAGAATAGATTAGAAATATGTCTGCATTGTGTAAAGAAAATATTTCTTGCCCCTCAAGTTTTATAGAAATTTTCTTAACGATTGCCCGTCCCAGATTCTGAACTACTGTCCTGTTTGCGTCTGTTGCTGATTCGAGTTCTATTTTGAAAGTAAGACGTGCAGATCCCGGCACAATCACTTCATCTGCTCCTAGGTCTGGAAATTTAACAGTAAGAATTTGATCTGAATCAATAGTAGATGGATTATTTGGAACAATAATATTCTGTTTATTTCCCTTCACGCCAAAGGGCTCTTTCAGTCTTCTATGCGGGTCAAGAATCGAGCCATATGCTTGTGACATTTTTTTATAAAACAAAATAAAAAGTTAATTATTTAAAAACATGGCAGAAGAAGATTATGATGTTTTTGATCCTGGAGACGACATGAGTGAAATGACTCCTTTGACACATCCATTACAATCATTGCGGCGTGAATTAACAGAAAGTAAGGTCAAATCATTTTATCAAAGTTTAGGCCAAGAACCTCCCGAATTTATAGACCCTAATGATTTTGAAACAAAAGATGACCATTTGTTTGTGAAAAACGAGCAAGGACAACCTGTACAGCTTACATCTAAACCAGACCCATCAAAGTTTTTAGCAAAGACTACAATTAGACAAAGGCTCAGTGTGAGCGATCAAAATCGCCTTGGCATTGCTAAACCGCGAAGATTAGACAGTGAGGCAGTTGCTAAACTTCAAAACACACTACAGAAACTCCCAACAGAAAACCAAATTCAAAACATACCCCTTAAAGATTTAAGCCCAACAGCAGACGAAATAATAGAAACCAGTTTTTCAGAAGAAACAGTATTAAAAACTATGCACGATCCGCCGCTACCTATGAGAGAAATAACGGCCCTTGATCATGCTTTGAAAAGCATCAGAGGCGAATTAACAAACAATTTAGCAAAACTGGGTGAACTAGATGAGCATATAAAAAGAGAAAAAGAAAAACTAGTTGAGGCTGATGACCACAACTTAGGACCTGGTGTTAAAGAAAGAATAACACAAAGACTAAAAGATCTTGAACAAGAGAAATCAGCAAGACTAGAAGTGCTGTCTACTAACCGAGAACAATTACGAACTCAAGTGAGCAGAATAAGAGAAACCATCAACAGAATTTTATATGAAGACACGACGCTAGCAGAACGAATAAGAACACTGTTTAGAGAGCAAGGTGTCACATTAGCAAGTGTTATAACAGCCTTAGGATTTGCAATAAGTACACTGGTGTTGGCTATTACAGGCGGTGGCGGTGGGGGAGCAGTGCTGCCAGGCCCGCCAACTCCGTCGTCAGATAAATCATGGATAAAAAAACAACTCGATCACCTTGCAAACTTACTAAAAAAATTAGCCAGTAAGGCAATAGATTCTTTGCCTGGTATAATAGGGGGATCGTTAGCTGGCTTTTGTCTGCCGCAAGTAAAGTAGTTGGCTTTATGGCTGAGCACTTATGGGCATTAGTTGTCTTAATAGTTGGGTTACTTTATAGTAAGATAAAGACCAAGTAATCCTAGGGCAGTTAATCCAATAACAAGTGCTGTCTTTTCATATTCATGGGGGTCGCTTTTATTCACCATGGGGATTGGTTGGGGGTGGGGTTTTGAGGGGAGTATTGGATGGGGTTTTGGGGCCTTGGGGATTGGTGGGGATTCTTTTTTTATTGCTATTGCTGGCTTAGAATTTATGTCGTTTTGTCCAACCTTCTGTTCATTTCCTGCAACAAGGATTTCATTGTTGTAGTTTATTATTGTTCCTACCTGGAGCCTGAGGTCAGAAGGCAGCATGTATAAACCAGTGCCGACAGCAAAGTCTACTTTCGATCTTGCAAATTGTAAAACATTTTGGTACCTTTTAATACTTGAAGGCAAATCAATTGCAGAATTAATGGCGTCCTCTAAATTTGCTAAATACTGCTTTTGGGCGTCAAAGCCAGTAGAAGGATCAATTATGTTTGATCTCGTTTGTGCTTGTGAACCTAGCAAACACCAAACATAAGTACGAATAGAGTCGTTTATTCGTTCTATTCCCGCTTTTGTTAGACCATTAGAAGTATCCAAAATAAATGTTGTCCATGCTGTTTTATGCTCTTGCTCTATGGACCCGAGGTGAACAGTTGTGCCTGAAGAGAAAGATGTGTAAGGAGGATTCCAATCATAGTTATACTTTCTGTGCACTCCCCAATAATAAAGAGTGCCTAAACCATGATTAAGATCCAACTTTTGTCTAAAGTCTGTCTTTGGGTCAATATCAAATTCGTTACAGATCCTTTCAAAAGCCTTGTAATCTATTCTGTTGCTGAATGGATTAAACGTTTTGTCATTTGGTAATGGTGCTTGCAGTTCAGATAAAATACGTCTGAAGGCGTAATAAAAATGAAATCTATACACTGACCTCACCAAAGGATCAGGATGATTTAAATGATCAGCATACGACACTCCACACCCAGTTGATGCACAAAACACAGCAAAGTTTAACTGGTTCTGATAAAATTGCATCGGATGACTAAACCACACTTTCGGGATGTAGTCTTTTTTAATAGGAGGGTTAAGATATCTGTTTAATGGAGTACTAACCTTTACTTGAAAGGCGTCAGACTGAGTCACAGAAATGTCAAGGGTGTCAGTTGTTATATTTTTAAGATTGTAGTGCGGCCCAACAGAATATTTTGCATTAGTATATTTGAATGCACTCATTTTTAAATTGTTTTAAAAATGTTTGTAACAATAACAACTCAAGACAGTCCTTCGTTTTTAGAATATGCTATTGATAATGAATGCGGAACCCAAAGGGTTGCACTCCATGAAATTTTTTACAAAGTCGTATGGTTTAATATAACTGAATCCAAGGAAAATAATAAGATTCGAAAATTTGATAATATATTAAACTTAGTTAGCCAGTTAACCATACCTGATGGTTATTACGGGTTTTGCTCGCTGAAAGAAGCAATGAGTAACTTCGACATTACTCTCAAACTTAACAATGCAAATTTGAAAATAATGTTGACATTCAAACCTGAAGAAGAAAGAGTAAGTTACCTTTTTGATGTAGAGCTAGCTAAAATGTTAGGCTTTGCAACTGACAATCGATCAATCAGTCATGAATTTATAGTTACACCAGACAAAACTACTTATGAGGGAGAATATCCGCTCGATCTTGCATTACATTCATTACTCTATGTTCATTTGGACGAGCTGAGCACTGATGAAAACTTATATGATGGAAAGCCCTCAACTGTTTTAAGAGCTCTTCCATCAGGGAAAGCTGCATATTGCGATTATGAAATTATACAATTCCCTAATTTACAGTTTAAAAGATTAGCTTGTGGGAGGGTCAGATCATTTAATATAAAAATCAAAGACCAAACAGGAAAAGTCGTCAAATGTGACAGCCTGCACATTGTTTTGGAAATAAAATAATACGTTGTTTTAAAAAATGTCACGTGGGCCAGACGATTCGGGGGTCACATTAGCGCCTGAGAGGTGTGTAACTTTAGAATTAAAAGACCTTGCAGACGTTGAGGACTTTGAACAAAACGGTGAGATAGGCACTTTGTATGGTTTTGAGTACACTAAAGATGGTTATTATAAGCGCAAAGAGGTTGACGACAACAAAAAGTTTCCTAAACTAGAACAACTACGCAATGTAGAAGCAAATAATGCGGGTCAGTATGAATATAAAATAGTTCGAAAAACTGACAACAAATGGCACTTAGAACCATATTTAGAATGGGACATAAAATTTGAATTCTTAAGCCCATTTACATTTTTTGACCGTCAAAAAAGTTTCAGAAAAGCATTGAACTCTGGCCCTTTACATGTAAGTCTTATGCCAGAGGACAACAGTCGGAAAGAGATCGAAATAAAGCCGTTTGGGGACAAACAGTACATCCTCCACAGAAGAGAATCGGTTTTAAAGAAAGCTTCTACAAAATTACAGTTCATTCCACGCACAAAATTAGGAGACACGTTCACAATGATATTTAAAATTTCTGTCTTAAAAGATGAGGCAAGAAATGGAGCTCTGGGCGTCAGTGACAATCTTATGAAAGGAATTCTTATTAACTGGCAAAACTTAGACGTTGACAAACTTAAAGTTACTGTCGTTGTTCTTTACAATGGCGAGGATATTAAGGTCATAACAACAAGCAACAAAATTGATATTAGTTTAAATAGAAACGATCTTACAGAACTGAACTGGATTAATCTTACACATTTGGGCCTTATAGGGTTTTATTATACTGAACAAGTTTTGACAGAGAGTATGATAAAAACAATAACTGGATTAGATTAAATTCTGTTTTAAAACTATGGAGCAGACAACTTTGGTGTCAATGCCGATGTTAAACTTTATGACAAAAACCCCTCATTGTTCATTGATTTGTGGACAGACTGGTTGTGGAAAAACAATATTTGTCCTCGACCTATTACAAACAGTTTATAGTTATAATTTTGATCATATTGTAATTTTCTGTCCGACACTTAAATGGAACAAAGCATATCACGATAGAAGGTTTATATGGACGGATGATGAAATCTATTTAGTTGACCCTAGCAATAAAACTGAGTGAGTGTTTAGAACATTTTTTTAAACTGTTTGAGGGAACGCAGACATTATTTATTATAGATGATTGTTCAGCAGAAAAGGATATAGTCAAAAAAAGAAACGCTTTGTCAAAACTGGCTTTCAGTGGAAGACATGCTGGGATAAGTGTGTGGATTTTATGTCAAAAATATAACTCAGTTTTAAAAGACTTTAGAGAACAATTAAAGACTGTAGTTTTATTCCACATGAAAGACAGAGACGCATTTGATGAATGTATGCGTGAAAATGATGTTATTGAAAACGATCAAGAAAAACGAAGGATTAAGCAAAAACTTAAGTCTCAAAAGTTTTCTAAATTAGTGTTAAAAACAGATAATCCTACACATTATGTATGTTTGTAAAGTGTTTACTATTAGAGAACTATAAAATAGGCATTCTGGGTAAGCCGGCGGAGCAACAGCGAAACCGGCTTCAGCCGGTTGGAGCTGGCGGAGGTGGGTGAGCCAGAATGCCTATTTTATAGTTCTCTTGGGGCCTCCATCCTCCAATATTTTTCCCACATTGTTTTTGTACTTTTTTTTTTTAATGGAGCCTCCATCTTCCTCTTTTTTCCCACTTTTAAAAAACTTTTCCCCCCTCAAAGACTCACACACCATGAACAGTCTGTCTGTTACATTACCGATGGACATTCCCTTGCTGTTTGTAGTTTTTTTTTTTTTTTTTTTTTTTTTTTTTGCGTTTGATACAAGGCGTCTGGGTTTGCTAATGTTCTAATGTCTAGTGTGCTGACACTTCCGCTCTGATGCGTTTACCACTCATACCGAAAGGAACAGTTAAGCAAGAGAACAACTACTACACTGCTTATGAGAAGTGGTACCACAATGTGTGTGTGTGTGTGTGTGTGTGTGTGTGTGTGTGTGTGTGTGTGTGTGTGTGTGAATGTGTGTGGTGTGTGTGTGTGCGTGCGTGCGTGCGTGCGTGCGTATGTGCGTGCGTGCGTGTGTGTGTATGTGTGTGTGTGTGTGTAGGGGAGAGAGAGAGAGAGAGAGAGAAGAGGTATGTACATACATAAGAGAGAGAGGGAGAGAGGGCAGACAGACATGCAAACAGGTAGACAGACATTGACAGAGGAAGAGACCCAGAATGCGACAAACATTGAGAGTACGACAAAGAAAAAGACAATGAGTCGGACGGAGTGACAGCCAAACAAACACACACACTTTCAAACAGAGAGAGAGAGAGAGAGAGAGAGAGAGAGAGAGACAGACAGACAGACAGACAGACAGACAGACAGATAGATAGATAGATAGATAGACAGACAGACAGACAGCATATTGTCCTATTATGAAATAACTTGTTTAGAAAAACTCCGAACGCCTCGTTCCCCAAAATTTGGGCACGGTATAACATCGTTTAATTGCTGGGAATGACGGAGAAGTGGGAAGGAAGGAGGGTGTGTGTGTGTGAGGAGAAAGTCGTTTTCGTTGTGTCTTCAGTAAACTTCCTGTAAGATCTGGACTTGACCGTCATTAAGCTGACCCGGGCCAATAGAAATGATAATGCTTCTTGCCCCCTTGAGCATCAGATCCATAACTAATCATAAAAAAAAGGTTAGGGGTGGGAGGTCATTCTGGGCATATGACAGATTTACTCCTGGGTAAAGGGATCGAGGGCAGTGGGATGGATGGGGGCGGCGGCGGTGGTGGTGGTGGTGGTGGTGGTGGGGGGGGGGGGAGTTATAAGGGCAGGACTAGACTGACTCCCGGATGTAAAACCTATAGAGCGGTCCGTTTCAGAGCGTTACCCTGTCAAGTGACATGGACTTTGTGACCTTGTCGGTGTGTTAGACCATATGCACTGGCCTCTATTCTGTCAGTTCAATTCCTTGGAGCTATTTGATATGTGGTCAGAAAGAGTCCATATGAAATGAGTGATGACGATGTTGAATGTAAATCCTGACCATAAAGTCATCGGCTGATTCTCATCTGTATCTGATTACATGCAATGCAGCACGTTCAGCATTTTTACAGGGTCGTCAGGTTATCTATGTAATTTGTTGTCTTCCAAAAGGTTATCTAATCGAAGTAGCGAGTGCAGAATAATTTTCACACACTGGATATCTTATCACATGTAAAATGTTCTGGCCTTGATGTTGTTAACGTGGCCTGTGTGCCTTGCCTGGCTCTGATCACATGTAAAATGTCCTGGCCTTGAGTAGAAAGAAACTCGTGGAGAGCATGGCAGCAGAGAGTCCTCAGAAGAGAAGCCCCCTCAAGCAAGTGTTTCGGCCCTTATCTCCTGACACTCTAGGGGGGTTGGGCCACACCCGGTTCATGACTCCGGATGTCCCTCTGCTGCCCCTTTTTTTCCCATCTTGGGACGAGCCATGGCTGGGATTCGAACCCATGACCCTCTGGACATGCTCATTTTTCACTTAATGACGCACTTTAATCACTGAGCCACAGGGACACCTGATATTTGTAGGAAATTTAAGCCTTATGAAGTTCACTTTTGTTCCTCCTCGACCAGATCCAGCTTGAACACCTCTCTGCTGCTTCTGCCATTGCTTTCAGGGCTCTGGTTTTTTCCTTCCCTGCAACTGAGAGCTGTTTCATGAGGCTGTATGCAGACGTTCCTACAAACCCCCTAGCTCCAATTTCTGCAGTGAGGACTTTGACCTGATAGCCTTCTCTCCTCAGGCTGTTTGCCAGATCAGCATACTTTTCAGTCTTGTAGATTTGAGCTGCCTCCATTCTGTTCTCATATGGCACCGTGAGCTCGATCATGATCAGCTGCTTGGTTGACTGAGAGTGGACTACTATGTCTGGTCTCATGCCACTCTTGCTGATGATCTCTGGGTGACTCTTCCATTCTGGGAGGTCTGCAGTGCACTCCCAGTCATCTGCCCCATCCAGCAGACTCTGCCTGCATGTTCCGAGTGGCACTGTTGTTCTTGGCCATGATTTGCCGCCTCCTGCCGTGAAGAATGTTGCAGGTGCTTTTGGAGTCCTGATTTTCCCTTTTGTGGTGTTGGTACTAGCCCAGACTACTTGTACAATCTCTTTGAGCACTTGGTTGTGCCTCCATGTGTACCTTCCTTGAGCCAGGGCTACTTTACATGAGCTTAGGACATGCTCCACTGTTTGTTTTTCATGGCAGAGGGGGCATGCAGGATCGTCTGTTTTCCCCCACTTCACCAGGTTTGCATTTGAGGGCAGAAGGTCATATGCAGATCTGAGAATGAAGCTGATCCTGAGAGGGGCCATGTGCCAAATGTCATTCCAAGTGAGACTTCTTTGGAGTGCATTCTCCCACGGTGTCCATTGCCCTTGCTGGCTCTGCTGGCTTTTTTGAGTCTTTTTTGGTCTTCTTCTTTTCTCATCTCCTGAATCATCATGTCTCTTTTGGCTTTTCCTTTGGCCTTTGACCACCATTCAGTTTTGGTCATCCCCAGTCCCTGTCTGTTGGTCTGTGTGTGTCCTGTTATTTCTCTGATCTTGAGACTTTCTTTTGCAGAATCCATCGCCTCTTGAACTTTTCATTTTCTGCCTGTCTTCAGCTGGGGCTTGATTGCTTCTACCACCTTGTCTCCTGAGTCATCCAGCATGCTTTGAAGTCTGATCTTTCCTGCTTTGTATTCTTCCAGGATGGATTTCAGTGGTAGTTTCAGCTTTGCTTGGCGACAGTACAGTGCTATGTCAGTCAGACAGGGTGGGACACCAAGCCATTTCCTTGTGAACTTGTTGTTTTTGGCTTCCATTGCCTCCACTATGCTGGTGCAGATGTCGTATATCATCAGAGGCCATAGGAGCTTTGGTATCAGCATGAACTGCAGACACCAGACCTTGTATTTGCCAGGGAGCCCACACTGGTCAATGGTCTCCAAGGCTTCTTCCGACATCTGTTTGGTTTCTTTTGCTCTTTGTGTGTCTTTCAGCGTATCATCATACCATCTTCCAAGGCTCTTGACTGGCTCTTCTGTGACTGTTGGAATGGCCTGGTTGGCAACACTGAAGACCACAGATTCGGCCACTTTTCCTTTCCTCAGTGAGAAACTCCGTGATTTCTTTGGCTTGAACTTCATTCTGGATGAGGCAACTATGTCGTCCAGCCTTTCCAGCACATGACGTGTCTCGTCTTCTCTGGATGAAATCACTGTAGTGTCATCCATGAAGGCCTTGAGAGGGGGCATCTTGTGTCCATCGTCAATGTCTGTTTGTCTTGCGTTGCTTGTTGCTGCTTTCAAGATGACTTCCATTGCCAACACGAACAGTATTGGGGAAATTGCACAGCCGATTGCAATGCCCACTTCCAAGTTGATCCAATCTGTTGTGTACTCCTTGGTAGAGAATCGCATTGAGAAGCCGTTGAAGTACTTCTTGAGCATGTTGCAGATGTTCTTTGGCACATGGTACATCTCGAGAGCCAACTGTATCATCTCATGGGGTACAGATCCATATGCGTTTGCCAGATCAAGCCACACTACGTCCAGGTCTCTCTTTTCTGATGTTGTTAACGTGGCCTGTGTGCCTTGCCTGGCTCTGATCACATGTAAAATGTCCTGGCCTTGATGTTGTTAACGTGGCCTGTGTGCCTTGCCTGGCTCTGATCACATGTAAAATGTCCTGGCCTTGATGTTGTTAACGTGGCCTGTGTGCCTTGCCTAGCTCTGATCACATGTAAAATGTCCTGGCCTTGATGTTGTTAACGTGGCCTGTGTGCCTTGCCTGGCTCTGATCACATGTAAAATGTCCTGGCCTTGATGTTGTTAACGTGGCCTGTGTGCCTTGCCTGGCTCTGAACACATGTAAAATGTCCTGGCCTTGATGTTGTTAACGTGGCCTGTGTGCCTTGCCTGGCTCTGAACACATGTAAAATGTCCTGGCCTTGATGTTGTTAACGTGGCCTGTGTGCCTTGCCTGGCTCTGAACACATGTAAAATGTCCTGGCCTTGATGCTGTTAACGTGGCCTGTGTGCCTGCCTGGCTCTGATCCTGGATATCTGATCTGAGAGGTCAGGCGTTCAGACCTGATGGGATTCGCTGTCAGGCAGCGTATCGATACTCCACCCGCTTCATACCCTACCCCCACCCCTTCCAAGCTCGATACTCTCCCTACTCGTTATTTCTCCTTTTCGTAATTCACCCCCTGCTTGTAGCTGATTATGCTTGGTGACCGGGGATAGATGGCCCAGCACATCGTTCTGTAACAGGTCTGAAACCAGAGAAAAGGGAGGGATAAAACGCTTACCTGTCATGCCGGCAAGTCATTTAGTGCTTGGACCTGAGCTATTTCAGCCAGCAACCATGTTTTCTACGAGCTAATTGGTTCTCGGACAGCACTGTTTACTGTGCACAGGCCTCCCGGTGACACGTGCTGTCCGCGATGTTTACGTGTCACGGAAACATTGTGTGCTTTCGCATTTCAATATCTTATACGTTTTTAGTAATTTACCAGCCTAGTCTGCCAATAGTGGCTGACGGGATTTCTTTCCCTTGCAATTGCGTCAGCCAAGGCCGGCGGTCGGAAAGACAGTACATTATGCCGTGTCCACCACTATCGGTTGACGGGAACATAAAAAAAAAAAATTCCTACACTTTCCTTGAAATGGTCTAAGGGAAATAAGTTCTGTAATAACTAGTCTTGGGGATGCCGTAGCGAGTTGTAGATCCTACTTTCAGTGCTCTATCGTGAACTTGGCTGACCCCAGCAGCTTTGAAACAAAGGATCTGGCGGCGCTGGGCTCTCCTGCTAAGCGGCAGGTATTTCCTGTGGCAGAAAAAAATGTCGGTCAGGCGAAGGGGTGGTAGCGATTTCTCGCTCAATGAAGCGCTTGAAATCATATTGCTAAGTGGATCTGGTGATGGGTGGAGTGACAGAGATAGAAAACCATGGAAGAGAAGAGGAAAGTGAATTGTTTGAAGTTGTAGCCATCCCTTCATCTTCTGATTTGGTGTTGTTAAAGAACGGAATAGAATGTAAACAAAGAATTTTTTTTTTACTTGTCAGACATGTTTTTCAACGCACAGTCGTGTCTACACATTAAAAGTAAATGATTCGAAATTACAAAGTTCGATTAGTTGAGTGTTTATTCTTTCCTATGACACCTAACACAACACTGTCAGTCGTTGTCTAGCTACCGTAAAAAAAAAAAAAAAAAAAAAAAAGTGGCGAAATATGCACGTCGGCAGGGACTGTGCGCCATGCGCGAGCGTGCGGCAGCAGGGAATTGTGCCGTGCGCGCCGCCCTCGGCTAGATAATATTTCAAGTGCATGGCTTCATGCATTCACCCAAACCAGGGTCGAGAGAGAGAGAGAGAGAGAGAGAGAGACAGACAGACAGACAGACAGACAGACAGACAGACAGACAGACAGATAACACACACACACACATAGGCCTACACACGTAAACGCACACACGTGCATGTGCGCATGCACACATACATCAGGGATAAAAAGGGATCAAAGGTGTGTGTGTGTATGTGTGTGTGTGTGTGTGTGTGTGTGTGTGTGTGTGTGTGTGTGTGAGAGAGAGAGAGAGAGAGAGAGAGAGAGAGAAGAAATTCGTTCACAATAGGCCGAGGCCCCTTATGAAGGGGTGTGTGAACATCATATAAGTAAACGCAATCAGAAAAAGAACAGGAATACATTATGTGAAATTTTCTGAACAGATGCCAATAATCATACACAATAAGAAAGCAAAAACAAAGGAAGTAAATGTCTCTATGGTGTTTGTAGTTCTCTTAATTTGAATGCACTATACAGGTAGAGTGAGCAAATTCGTACATCGTGAGAACTACGTGAAGACATTAGTATGCTGAGCTTGAATGATGAAGGTTGTCAATAAGATCTAGGTTTTATAAAACTTTCACGAATACCTCTGAACGCCGGACAACATAAAACAAAATGTACTTCATTTTCTTCTGCTTCTTTGCACATTGGACGAATCAACATATTTCTGTCAACAATTCTGTATCTAAGGCTTTGTACTGTTAAATTTGAAATTCCAAGTCTGAATCTTGTTGTGACATATTTCAAATGCGGATTCAAATCCAGTAAACGATAAGGCTTAAAAAAGGTGCATCACAAAAGGTCCTATACATGTGAAATCTGCTACTGGTCTGAATATATCCTGCCCATTTTTGCCATTTACAGTCTATTTATCGTTGACGAAATGTACGAATAAAGACATCAATGCTTCCAACACTTTGATTATACAAGACAAACCCCAAACCATATTCAAACAAACGACTACGCACTTGTGACACCCAATTTACTTTACCCTTAACATCTAAGTTCTAGGCTTATAACATCATATGCTTTGCGAGGTATTCTTTGCTATTCCATTTGTAATGACTATAACAAATAGCGGATACATTTTACAGCAGACTTTACATATAAGGGGTATCTGTTAGTTTTGCCATATATAATGTCGTTTGATGTCCTGATATCTACCCTTAGGACTTTCTCTGAAGCGTAAGAATGAACTGTTTCACACTGTATAGCTGCCTTATCTAATCCCCATAATTCTGCTCCAAATTGAACCATAGGCTGAATTTGAGAATAAAATAATTTCATGAATAAGACGAATATAACGAATTGTTATTGAGGATATACATTTTTTTTCATGGTGCAGACCAACACATTTTTAGCTCGACTTGCAAGATCTTTGCATGCAACAACCAAACTTAGTCGGGTGAGAATGATGTTCCCAAATATTTGTAAACGTTGACGATAGGATTATGCAGCGTCATGAAACCATGAAACCGAAAATTTGCAATATGATTATCGGGTGTTGGTGGTTTTGACCGTTCAATGAAACCATTTTTCTCTTACACTTAAAAAGCCACCTTTTCGAAACACTATGATATTACTTGTATTTAAGTTAACTTTTAATTGAAGTGAAGCAGACGCTCGTTGTAAATGATCTAATTGTGTCTGTAGTCCTACTACAGTCTCAGAAAATAAGACTACGTCGTCTGCTAATAAGAGAATGAATAATTCAAAGGCGTCATGAGAAAACGTAGCACCGTGTCTTCCATTGTTCATTAATTAAACTGCCAGCTCATTTACGAACAAGGAAAATAACATGGGACTGCATGCATCACCCTGTCTTAATCCAGCTGTACAGTTAATGCAGTCTGTCAAATTTGCACCACATAAAACTCTTGCTTTAACTACGTCATATACACTTTTAACAGGAGAGGAGAGAGAGAGAGAGAGACAGAGACAGAGACAGAAAGACAGACAGAGAGAGAGAGAGAGAGAGAGAGAGAGAGAGAGAGAGTAGCTCAGACAGACAGTCACACACACACACACACACACACACACACACACACACACACACACACACACACACACACGCACACACCACGTGAGAAGACATTTTTTTTCTTTTGCTGATCTTTTATTGGTTGTCATTTTTACTTTTACTTGTGTTGGGGTATGAAGGATTACAAATCAAATGATAGAACAAAACAAACTACGACGCGTTTGGAAGATACACTGTGGCAAGTGATATCTTCACTGTCTTTGGCAGACGTCAAAATGTTCAATGGATAGAAGCAATGACAAAGTTGACGTACTTATTATCCTTCTCTAAAGTGTAAGTGTATACATCTCACAGAATTGGTTTTTATTCACTTTAAGAGATGAATGCATGTCTTAGGAAACTGACACGTTTTAAAACCAAATGTGAACAGTTCACCCCCCCCCCCCTTCCTATTCACCAAAACGCTATCTATTAACATTTAAAATACAGTCCGCCTGAAGAAAATACCAAGTTTTGCATCGCTGACCAGGTTGACAGGAACAAGGACATGAAGTATGTGCTTAAAGCAGATATACATGCGCTCTTCACAATTTCATACAGAAATTAGTATATGATGTAAAGACTTAGAACTATGTGTATCTTTCACACACACACGCACACACACACACACACACACACACACACACACACACACACACACACACACACACACACACACACACACACACAATTTACTGTCAACAAAAAGATGCACTGTAATGTGTCATTTTCAACATAAACGAAGATAATTCTTAGCCCGTTCACTTGCCACCTTTTATTTGCCTGGAAACAGAAAACAAGATGCAAAGCATATAAACGTACTCCCAGGGCATGTGTGTTTGTTGGAGTGGGTGCGCGCGTGCGCCCTCGTGTGTGTGTGCGTTTGAGCGCGCGTGTTTGAGTGGGTACGCGCGCGCGCGTGCGTGTGTGTGTGTGTGTGGGGGGGGGGGGGGGGGGGGATAGCTCTCGATAACGCTATGTTTCATTTGCGCTACATATCGTTATCACTACGTCCAACAGCGTTACGTGTCAATAGCACTACGTCTCAATGGCGTTAAGTGTCGAAAGCATGATTTTTTTCCCCGTATCGTTACGTTAAATTTTGAGGTAGGCCTACACTTTTGAAACTGGTATTTTAGTCCTCACTGTGCTTAAGCCTGTGTACATACCAAATTTAATCCAAATCGGACGATATGTCAAGAACAACGGTTTTTAACGGTCAAATTTTGAAACACTGTATGGAAGTGCCATTTGAGTGTGATAACCTTTCTATATAGCCTACCAAATTTTATTAAAACCCACCAATATATAAGAAATAATGGCAAAATAACGGTTTTAACGGTTATCTAACCGAGGTACACTTTTGAAACTTGTATTTTAGTCCTCGCTGGGCTAAAGCCTGTGTACCTACCAAATTTCATCCAGATCGGACAATATGTCAAGAATAACGATTTATACTGTCAAATTTTGTAACACTCTATGGAAATGCCATTTGAGTGTGATAACCTTTCTATATACCAAATTTCATTAAAATCCACCAATATATAAAAAAAAAATATCGGCAAAATAACGGTTTCAACGGTTATATAACCGATGTACACTTTTCAGACTGGCATTTTAGTCCTCACTGGGTTAAAGCCTGTGTACATATCAAATTTCATCCAAATCGGACACTATGTCAAGAATAACGGTTTTTAACGGTCAAATTTTGAAACACTATATAGAAGTGCCATTTGTCTGTGATAACCTTTCTATATACCAATTTCTTTAAAATCCACCTATATGTAAGAAATAACGGTAAAATAACGGTTTTTAACGTTTGTTTAATCGATTTTCAGCATTACATCACTTACATATGGAAAGAGGCTCCGATTTTTCGCAAGATCATCCAAACCGCTTATAAATCGGCAAAGTACTTTCTGAGAAATTCCATAAAGAGAAAAACCGTTTTGGGCCGTTATAGCCGTTAGTAACGGCTATTCTGGTAAAATCAAACATCGGGCATCATCCGTGACCCATAATGAACATACCTACACATTTTCAGAAAGATCGGCCCAGAAGTTTTTCTGGAGCGAGTGGAACACGTTTTGACCATGGAGAGACAGACAGACACACAGACAGCATTTCTTCGTTCCCATTCTAAAGTACTCCCTGGGAGTACAAAAACGCGCGACGATTAAGTGATGAAACAAAGGAATACTCGTGGATGAAAATTTCACGCTGCAAGCGACCAGCTTTTCTGGCATTGGCTCCATCGCGCTATTGGCGGTGGACAAATTCTCTGTGGGTGCACTTTCCATCCCTCCCAGTTCTCTGTGTGAAACTCTGTCTTGGGAACAATACGTTTGCCGCGAGCGCTTGAAGCGTTCTCCAACCCCGTTCAGAAGTTGTTTGTGGAGGGTGATAAGACGGCGGCGATTGCAGTCGGGTTCTGACCCCCCCCCCCCCCCCCCCCCCCCCGTGTTTGCGTGTGTATTTCAGATTTCATTTGTAATATTTGCCACACCAACATTACTGTTTAACTGAGTTGTTTTCAGATCCCATTTCGATCATGTTTTTGTCTTAGGAGCGGTCGCTAATCGACAATACGCGAGTTATCTCCCTTATGAATGCGCTTCCGTATGAGAAATACCGTCTAGTGGGGGCTCTATGTCGCAGAATTAACCAGAATTGTGCACTTCGTGCAACAAGCACAATACTTTGGTATATTGTTCTTTACTATGTTATAATTGATTTCAGATTTGAAGCCACTTCAAAATCTTTTTTTTATTTTGAGAAATAAATAAAAAAGATGAATCTTAAATAAATGTTAGCGAACCGCCCAGAGAACGTGGACAAACGAGTCACAAGACGAAACACAACGCGTTTCGACCTCTTAGGTCTTCATCAGGTGAGACATAAACGAATAAAACAACGAAAATTCACTTAGCTTTGATCGCTTCAGATCACTTCGCAGGGTTCAGCGCAAGGAAGAAGGCGTTGAACCCTGCGAAGTGATCTGAAGCGATCAAAGCTAAGTGATTCCTTGCGCTGAACCCTGCGAAGTGATCTGAAGCGATCAAAGCTAAGTGAATTTTCGTTGTTTTATTCGTTCATGTCTCACCTGATTAAGACCTAAGAGGTCGAAACGCGTTGTGTTTCGTCTTGTGACTCGTTTGTCCACGTTCCCTGGGCGGTTCGCTAACATTTATTTAAGATTTGTTTAGATTTCCGCCTGCAGTCCTCTCGCTTTGCAACTAGATCTAAAAAAGATGAGCCAAAATTGCAGACGATTTTCTAGCGCGAGGTGCCCGCAGTGAATATTATCAAGCAAAATGAATGGAAGCTAAAATTATTTTCTAATTATGACATGTTGCATAATGATATATTGTATATGAAAATACATATGTTTATCCAAAAATTTGCTGGCCTTATTTTGTTTCCTTAATTTTCTATGACTTTGTAGACCCGAAGCGGGGAAATCAAAATGGCCGCTTCCGATCGCGTGTTCGTAATTTGCCAGTGAAAACTTCGTCTTTCGAGATGAATTATGGATTTACAGCTCTTCAGATAGTCTTGAAATGTCATTCTATCATTTTATTTGTTTTCTGAAGCGTGCTAATACCATCCTTTACCTTACTCTTTAAATAAGTTGCCTATTGTGTGTGTGTTTACAGTGTTTTCCCTACACTTTGGAGAAGTTCGTTTATATATATATATATTATTATATATATATATATAATATTAATAATAATAATTGTCTTTGAGGGTTCTCAGGACTTTTGAAAAAAAAAAACAACACAGGAAAACAGAACAAATATTGACAACACGCGCGAGTGGGTGTGTACGTGTGCGTGCCAGCGCGCACATGTGTGAGTGTGTGTGTGTGTGTGTGTGTGTGTGTAATGGGAAAAAGGAAAATTCAGTGCCCAATCCCATTTCACCTCGTGGAAAAAGAGAGGCAGATAGAGGGAAAAGATGAGCAGAAGCAGAGATAGAGAAAAAGAGAGTGGCAGATGAGTCTTATGTTTGGAAGGGGCGCTTGAGAGTGAGTAAAAGAAAGTGAAAGAGTGGGAGACGAGGAGTCTTATTCTTGGCAGTGGGCACTTGAGAGTGTGTATGAGGGGGGGGGGGGGGGAATATATATAGACAGATAGATAGATGCATATAGATTGTTCACATGTGTATGTGTCTATGAGTATGCATACCTGGATGGTGGAGATGGTGTTTGGGGTATATATATATATATATAATATATATATATATTATGTTCTACATGTGACATTATAGATATGCTATATATGTACATGGGGTGTGCATAAGAATAAGGTGGGATGGGGAAATTGGGGAGGGGGTATAGAGAGAAAGGGGTGGAGGAGAGGTTGTGGGAAAGGAAAAGAGCTGGAATGATTCAAACTAATCCATCAATCATCAATCATTTTCCTTTTTCCACCCCCAGCCAGCATTATCACACCAATCCAACCACATTATCTCACTTACGACAATGATCATCATCCTGTAGTACTGTGGATCTCACTTATGATAATGATCATCATCCATCAGTCATAGATCAATTCCTCTATTCCCCCAACTGGCATTAACATACTAAGGCCAGCACACTATTCCACTTTTGTAAATGACCATCATCCCACACTACTGCGAATCACACTCACACCATGACAATAATCATCATCCATCAATCATTGTTTACCTCCTTCATTCCCCCAACCGGCATTATTACACCAATGCCACAACATTATCCAACTTATATAACAATGATCATCATCCTACAGTACTGTTGATCTCGAATGATACATGATCATCACCCATCAGTCATTGACCCCCACCCCCACCCCCATCCACCTTCTTCCTGAACCGGCAGTATTATACTAATGCCACCACATTATTTCCCTTATCACAATGACCATCATCCTACAGTATCTCACTTATGACAATGATCATCACCCACCAGTCATTGATATTTTCCTTTACTCCCCCAACTGGCACTATTGTACCAATGCTACATTATTCGACCTACATGACAATGGCCCTCACCCTATAGTACTACTGATCCCAAATGTTCACCATCCATCAGTTACTGGAAATACTGTCATCCCGTGATCACCTTCATACTGCAATATATATGGCAATGAGGAAGCTGACCATTTGGCAAAGGAAGGAGAACAGCAGCCCCAACTAGAACAGGAAGTCTCCTTTGAAAAAAATCAAAAGTATTATCAAGGAGAACCAAAAACCAAAAAGGCAGATGGCTTGAGCAGCACCCTACTTCAACAAGAGGGATGGACACTACCAGATGCCCAGATAAGACCTTTGTGAGACTGAGGACAGGGCGCTCCAGACTGAGACATCACATGTCCACTATATTCCACAATGGCAGGTCTTCAAATCATCCATGCAGTACAGCCCAACACACCTGCCAACACACCGATGAAGGGAAAACCCTATTGACCACTGGAGGGCCTTCGCCATACAGCAGCCTTCGCCAATACCTCCAGGGTTCCTACCTAAGTGAACAAGGAAGAAGACCATCCTACTGTACTGGTGATCTCTAATGATTATCACCCATCAGTCATTGACCCCCCCTCCCCCAAGAATGATTATCATCCTGTAGCACTGTTGTTATCAAATGGTCATCACCTAATAAGCTTTATTATCATTATTTATATATTTATTCCAAAACCCCTTTTGTGTGTGTGTGTGTGTGTGAGTGGTGTGTGTGTGTGTGTGTGTGTGTGTGTGTGTGTGTGTGTGTGTGTGTGTGTGCATGCATATGGATGTGGATGAGTGTTTGTACATAATATATACACAATGTATACACACATATTATGTGTGTGTGTGTGTGTGTGTGTGTGTGTGGTGTACATATATATGTGTGTGTGTGTGCTTATATATGTGTGTGTGTGTGTGTGTGTGTGTGTGTGTGTGTGTGTGTGTGTGTGTGATAGTGTTGATTTCACCTATGACAACGGTCACTATTTATCAGTCATTGATCATTTCCAATTTTCTGCTCAATTGGCATTATCATACCAATGCTGTCATGTTATTTCACTCATGACAATGATCAACATCCTATAGCATTGTTTATCCCACTTATGACAATGATCATCATCATCATTTAAAAAAAAAAAAAAAAAAAAAAAATATATATATATATATAGTGTGTGTGTGAGAATGGGTGTGTATGTGTGTGAAAACTCCCCACAATTAGTCTCATTATGACCATAATTCACCCATAATACCATCCCCTCTATTCCTCCCTCCCCACCCTACCCCCACCCCCTTTCTTCTCCCCCATGAATTTCTCACCCCCCACACACCCCATGCATACATTTGTGTGAGAGGAGAGATATGCTCTTTCTCTCTCTCTTTCCCACCCCCATTACCTTCTTCCACGCCCCCTCCATATTCTGTTTCCCTCCTACCCCCCCCCCCCCTCCCCAACGATATTTTACCACCCATTGATCATTTCCATTCTCTTCCAATCATTACCCACGCCCCCACATAACTACTATCATCACCATCACCTCCCATTAAAATTGTTCATTTATTTATTTAATCATTTTATCTTTTTATATTCATATTTTATGTTTTTACAATATTTAATCTTTTATATTCTTTATTCACTTCTTTTATCTTATTTCATTTATTTATTCATTCATTTATTTGTTATTATGTTTTTATTCTTTTTTTTTTTTTTTTTTAACTTAGTTGGTGTTATGGGTGAAAATGAATGAATGTACAGCATACGACTCCCCTTTTTGCTGGCGGCCATCTTGGAAATTGCTCAAATACACGAATTTTCCTTCTTTTTTTAAAAATAGACCTGTATCTGGTTATGTGCAGGGCATGAAATTGTGCTTCTCAGCCAGATTTGGTGTTTGTAGCATTAAATGAACAATTATGCAACATATATTCCAATTTTTGTGTCGGCCATTTTGAAAAATGCCAACAAACCACGTTTTTACAAATTTTTCATGGTGGCTCTAAATCAGGTTTTGTTCAGGACATAAAACTGGCCATCTCTGCCAAATTTGGTGCTTGTTGCATTAAGTGCATGATTTTTCGACATAGAACCCCCGCTAGTCGTTTCGACCAACAGAGCGTTGCCAATCTTTGTCGGTGTTCTGCATGGGAAACTGGCGGCTGTGTTCTGATGTCAGCCCAGACAGGGGATGTCAGGAACCAGCGGTGAGACAGCTGATGCAAATTCGATGAAAGTCGCACAAATGCCTGCTTGTAACGTGTGATTGATTGTCTCTGCGTGGTTCCACAACTGAAAATATATCCAGACGTATGCAGACTGACAGCTCTTGTTTGCCAAGACCCCGGGACATTAATTTGCCCACATCCGCCCCCCCCCCTTCCCCCCTCCCCCTCCCGGTCCTACTCACTGAGGTGCTGTCATGACACCGTTGACTGTTGTATCATTCACAATACAGAAAGGCCTGCGGCGGTGCAACGCCCCAACCGTTGCAGGTTTCATTGTCGGGTAATGGATGTACCCCTTGGGTTGCACCACTTTTGTGTGGCCTTTGTACACGAAGCGTGGATAGTGTTCCGCGTGTTGGTTTGTCCGAAATCGGGCTCACATGCGGGTTGAACTAAAACAAAACGCTGCGGGTGAAACCCGTTTAATCGTGTACACTGCATTGTGTTACGGCAAACACTACTGTACTGTGTTGTATTATTTCGCCAATATCTGCTGCCACTACTACATGAAACTCCATGGGGATGCCAGGAGGCTCTTGTAATACGAATAAAATCCTCATCTCCTAGAAACTCTGTGCCAGCAATTCCTTCTCCTTCTTCTGCGATTAACATTTCATTTGAATGTCGACAATCATATTTGCCTAATGAGTCCTGATTAAGTTATTTCAACTGATTATTATCAGTTATATTTTTATCTATACATAATGCTTTTATTACCTTAGAATTAAAAAGAAACTAAGGATTGAATAATGCTTTCCTCCACACTGCTGACAATGAAGATATGCTATCATTTACGCATTAGTGGCTTGGCCCGTAAGAAACACACACACACACACACGCACACACACAGACACACACACGCGCGGGCGCGCGCGCGCGCGCGAACACACACACACACACACACACACACACGTACGCATGCACACACGCACGCACGCACTCTCTCGTTCTTTCGTTCTCTCTCTCTCTCTCTCTCTCTCTCTCTCTCTCTCTCTCTCACTCTCTCTCTCTCACATGCACAAACACACATACACACGCACACACATACACGCGCACACTCACGCACGCACGCACGCAAGCACGCATTCCACACAACACACACACACACACACACACACACACACACACACACACACACACACACACACACAGATGTTCGCGTTAGTATTCACTGAAGTGTGTGCTTCGTGTAAATGAGACAGGGGAGAATGATTGTGCTGAAATAGTGTTGATGGAATCGGACAGAATTCCCTCTCAGACCTTCCCCTCCCAGTCCCCTCACATTCGCAAACATTCACATAGTGTGTGTGTGTGTGGTGTGTGTGTGTGTGTGTGTGTGTGTGTGTGTGTGTGTGTGTTCGTGACCGTGCAGGTATGTGCGTAGCTACATATGATAATGTGTGTGTATGCGTCTGTGTCCGCACGCGCGTGACTGCGTTCATACGTGCAAGCGAGAGTATGCATGTAAGTGCACGTGCGTGTGCGCGCTCATGTGAACATGTGTGTGTGTGTGTGTGTGTGTGTGTGTGTGTTGTGTGTGTGTGTGTGTGTGTGCGTGCTTATGTGTGTGTGTATGTATCAGGAGGTGTGAAGTCGATTATTGATACCTTTTGGTCTTTGAAATACTTTAGTTGTTTGGGACCCTGGGAAAAAAAAAGTCTGTGAGATGGCTCTGGTGCTACTACACGCAGCTTTTGATGGTGTGATGGAAGAGCACGTGAGTCAAATAGTGTCAGAGCTTCTTGTTGAGCAGTTCCTGTATTCACAGACATTTTACCCCCACTTTTCCTACAGCTTGAAGCACGTGCATAAGGTCGTTTTAAACCGAGGGTTTAAGCTGCTTCCCCTCTCTGCACCACCTACCACCTTCTGTCCCATACTCTTTACGCTGTGTCTACCCAGGTGCCAGATTCAGCAGTTGTCTGCAATACAGCGCGTTAGCCGTTCAGTCATGGTTATCGGACCTCAATGATTTCAGCAGTACACAGCTTTCTGTGGTCCGGGGTGCTTCTTTTCCCTCTTTCTCTCATTCTGTAACCTCCTGGACACACTCCTCTGCCAAGCATCCCCTCATCCCTGCATGTCCCCCCATCTCCATTCTCGCTCCTATCATTCACACTTCAGTGCACGCGTGCCTCAGCGGCATCTTCCTGTTCTTCTCCCCCCTCACCTCAGTGGGGTGGCACTGAGACAGGACATTAAAGAACAGTTCGCCATGTCTTCTGTCATTGTGTGCCAGGGCTTGGGGCTCTGCCCATGATTTCCCTGTCCTTTCTGCAAGGTTGTCAGTTCTTTACGCTTTTGTGTCTTCCCCTCTGTCTCCCTCCCTCAACAGTTCCCTGGACATTGTTTTAGCAAGGCCATTGGATCTTGTTACATGACCATACAAAGTTTTTTTTCTAAAGTGATGTCAGTAGATCTTCGCATGTGCTCTTGATGGTTTGACGCAATTGTTCGTCGGTGAAACGCTCAGCATATATGATATTTAGTATTTGGCACAACACCTCCTGCCCATGGCTTGGATTTTTCTGTCCAGATCCGCTGTGAAGGTCGATGTCTTGGATGTTAAACAGAAGATGGAGTGAACAAGAGCACGCTGGAGCCTGTTGTTGAGTGCGACATTTGCATCGCTAAATTGGCCTGTTCACACACACACACACACACACACACACACACACACACACACACACACACACACACACACACACGCACGCACGCACGCACGCACGCACGCACGCACGCACGCACGCACACACACACACACACACCACACACACACACACACACACACACACACACACACACACACTGAGGCAAAAACTCTTCTCTCTCTCTCTCTCTCTCTCTCTCTCTCTCTCTCTCTGTTATCACCTTGACAGATAACAAATGGGAAACCCTGACATCTGTTGTCTCCACAACCCCTTCCATGCAGCAATATTTACTTCCTCTTCGCATGCAGAGAGTTCCTCCATCCATTTATGTTTGACCGTGGTTCAGAAATAACCCCTACATCAGAATTATCCCCGGCCCCCTCTCCTCCAACCCCGCCCCCTATTTCTTTCTGAATCCCTCCTCTAGGAAGTATGAACCATTCAGTTTCCTTCCCTTCCCTTTAACCTTTTGTTTGTTTGTTTGATATCACCAAAATATTTTTTTGAGTGTGAACAATTGAATATGATGTTTCTAATGGCATCGGTATAAAACAAATATGATGAATATGATGTCTTTAAGTAAGAAGAGATAGGTAAGTCGACAGATAGGTAGATATACAGGCAAGCAGGCAGGTAGGAGTGTAGGTATAATATATATATATATATATAATATATATATATATATATATATATGTGTGTGTGTGTGTGTGTGTGTGTGTGTGTGTGTGTGTGTGTGTGTGTGTGTAGATCCAAGTAAAGACTATATGGAGATCTAAGTAAAGGCTACTTTGCACAATTCTTGGCTGCTGCTAATGCTTGGATAATGAAACAGCAGAGCTGATCACTGAGACTGTTGGACACCTTTTGACCTCCCTTGCATCCTTACATGGATCCTCAAGCATAGGCTCAGAATTTTCCCCAACATTTTATTCTGTTTACATAATGATTTTCGTTTTTCAGCGACTTATTTTCTTACCTTTCTTTTCGATTTACTTTTCTAACCTTCGCTGGCAGCTTTGGGGTGCTACTGGATTCTATTTTTGAACCCTTGGTGGTGAGAATACGACAGAATTATAGACTGTGGTAAATCTCCATTTGTCGTGCCTCCCTGATGAGTCTGATTCAGCGGACCAAAGCTCACGGAGCAGAGATATATTTAATAGTTCTGTTATCAGACTGGACTGGAATGGTCCTCATACGCTGCTAGTGAAAGGTTTGATATTTATAATATGTGTTCCTGATTTTTTCCCTATTTTTTGTTACCTTGTTCCTTTCCCCCTGCCTCCACTTTTTATGGTTAAATCTTTCCAGCTCATTAATGTGATGACAGACGAATTGTTAGCCTGCACGTGTTCTCCCCACTACTAAATTGTTCACACACACACACACACACACACACACACACACACACACACACACACACACACACACACACATATATATATATATATATATGACCACTCAGACTGTTCCACATCTTTTGATCTCCCTTGTATCCTTGAATGGATCCTCAAGCATAGGCTCAAAGATTGTCCCCTACATCTTATACTGTGTGCATAATGCTTTTAGTCTTTCAGCAACTTTTTTTCCTCTCCACACTTTCGTTTTGTTCCATTTGCTACCCTTCACTGGCTGCTTCTGGGGTGCTGTTGCATTCTCTTTTGAACCCTTGGTGGTGAGAACACCACAGAATTATGGACTGTGGTGTGTCTCTATTTGACACCAAGAGCACAGACACAATCAGCCGTGTCTCCCTGATGAGTCCGATCCAGCGGACGAAAGGCCTAGGAGCAGGCAATACAAATAGATGTGCCTTCGAGAGGGATTGCGGTGGTTCCCTCAGGCGGCTAGTGAAGGGTTTCTCATATTTATAATATATTCCCTCCATTTTCTTCATCTTCCATTTTTTTTTTTCTTTTCTAAAAGTTCAAATCTTTGCCAAGTCATTACTATAATGACTGAAGAATTGTTAGCCTGCACTTGTTTTCCCCCACTACTTAATTGTTCAGCATTATATATATATATATATATATATATATATATATATATATATATGTGTGTGTGTGTGTGTGTGTGTGACAGAGACAGAGAAGAAACTGGGGAATAGGTTCTCATGAACAGATTACTTTTTCTAAGGTGTATACGTCGTTCAGTGATGGACTGAAATAGATTTTATCTGAGTGTGGCACAGTTTTTTTTTTCTAACAATTTGTTTTTATTTTCTCTTTTACACAGAGAAATCCCTTAATGGATTTGAACAGTTTTACGACCAGATTGCCTTTGTCGGATTATCATTTCTACTTACCATCTGGACATACTATATAAATGATAAGAAACGTCTTACACACACACACACACACACACACATATATATAATATAATATATATATATTTAAACAGACAGACAGAAAGACACACACACATTTACAAACAGACAGACAGACAAACACACACACACACACACACACACATACACTACAATACAACTCATGAAAGCACGATACAAAAACACAACACCTTGCAGTACATCATATACAAGTCGGTCCAACATAGCGCCCACAACACAACACAACATATACGCACGTGCGTACTTATTCACAATCGAGAGCTTGCTTACCTTAATGGGACCTTTGAGATGATTTTGTATTACGACAAAATCGTGAACTGATATAGCCTCCAACCTTACTCAACAAGCAACAAAAATACTAAACACAGAATAGCATTATGTCGTTTCCGATGGAGAGGAGCCTCATGAACTTTAAACCGACAGGCGGCGTTACTGCAGCATTCCCATACAAGAGGGTCTCTGTACATCTTTGTACTTTCTGGAAGTTGTAGAGGATGAACTATGTTTTCTACATATATAAATGTTCCATGTTGACGAACACGACCTTGAATGCATAATACAGTCTCATTTTTCAAAATGCATTTTTGAATACACATGCTAAAAGAGAGAAGTTCCATATTGTCTGTCTGTCTGTCTGTCTGTCTCTCTCTCTCTCTCTCTCCTCTCTCTCTCTCTCTGTCACACACACACACACACACACACACACACACACACACACACACACACAACACACACACACTTACGTACCCACTCTCACATGTGTATCCACGTATGTATCCAAGAGAGAGAGAGAGAGAGAGAGAGAGCGTACCACGCCACATAAAGCCATTTCACACAATACGTCACACAATACACATCACACCAAGTCAAAACTACACTCTTATCACGCATTCATCGCATCCCATTATCAAATCACCCGTGCGCATTTCAGGTGAGGATAGCTTCTCGCAATGCACCGATAAGAGGCGGGGCGAGCAAACATAACTGCCGCAGAAGCCGGGCAGGGTTAGCCCGGAACTAACCGTAAACCTCGCGGCGCTGCGCAGCGCCCGTTGTGACAGTTCTATCTGTCCAACCACCCGATTTGCCCCAAATGGAAAAAAGCAAGTAGAAGGCCGCTTCACCCATAAGCCCAATTTATCAGACGTGTGAACAAAGTGAGTGGCTTTTATTCTTCAACTTTGCTGTCGATTTATCAGACGTGTGAACAAAGTGAGTGGCTTTTATTCTTCAACTTTGCTGTCGATTTATCAGACGTGTGAACAAAGTGAGTGGCTTTTATTCTTCAACTTTGCTGTCGATTTATCAGACGAGTGAACAAAGTGAGTGGCTTTTACTCTTCAACTTTGCTGTCGATTTATCAGACGTGTGAACAAAGTGAGTGGCTTTTATTCTTCAACTTTGCTGTCGCGTAAACCGGGAGCAAAGAAAGTCATGTGTCTTAAATAAAATGTTCGCTGCCCCTCCCCCCTCCCTCTGTCCTCAACTCTCTCCCTGTTATCTCTCTTTCTGTCTTTGTTGTTGGATTCATGGTCCAGTGTGAGCAAAGATATCGATGTTTTGACGTCTTTCATAGCGTTTTGTGAAAATATGATTATAAAAAAGAAAATAAACGTTAGACACCAAATTCGCTGCAAATGAACTGCAATCAGCATCAGTCATAGCCATAGAAAACAAGAAGAGCATAAAAAGTATCAATCAGTCTTATATTCATATTTTATTGTTAATGCTACGAGACCAAAAAAAAAAAAAAAAAAATTGATAATGTTAATCAAAAGACTGCATGAGAATCTGCACTGTGACGAGAGGGAAATGATTTTACTGACGCGAGAGAAGTGAAAAGTTTGTTTGAAGATTGACAATGAAGAAAACAGATGGCCTGACAATCTCAGCAGACGACACCAGAAGTCTGTGCTGCTCCGTTCAGTGTTTTAGTGTGTTGTTCACATGGTTTGTGAAACATGATGTATCTAACTCCATCAATTATTGAGCAGGGGTCTGTCAATACAGCCAATTATGGAGCTGATCCCGAGAGGACTGTGTGACTTGGAAGAGGTTTATGTTCTTCCCAAGGCCTGTCTAGCTGTTTTCATTGATCGTATCAACAGCTCTCATACTTACTGTTTCTTGGGTTACTGAACGGCGGAACTGACCACTCAGACTGTTCCATATCTTTGATCTCCCTTGCATCCTTGAATGGATCCTCAAGCATAGGCTCAAAGATTGTCCCCTACATTATATACTGTTTGCATAATGTTTTAGTTTTTCAGCAACCTTTTTCCACTCCACACTTTCGTTTTGTTTCATTTACTACCCTTCAATGACTGCTTTGGAGGTGCTGTTGGATTCTTTTTTGAACCCTTGGTGGTGAGAACACCACAGAATTATGGACTGTGGTGTGTCTCTATTTGACGCCAAGAGCACAGACACAATCAGCCGTGTCTCCCTGATGAGTCCGATCCAGCGGACGAAAGGCCTAGGAGCAGGCAATACATATATAGATGTGCCTTCGAGGGGAATTGCGATGGTCCCCTCATGCAGCTAGTGAAGGGTTTTTCATATTTATAATTTACATTTTCTTCATTTTCCACCCCCCCCCCCCTTTTTTTTTTTCTTGTTTAAATTTCAAATCTTTGCCAAGTCATTACTATAATGATGGAAGAATTGTTAACCTGCACTTGTTTTCCCACACTACCTAATTCTTCAGCATTATACTTACTATTTCTCCTCCTTTAGACTAGATTTTGTCAGATTTCACCTTTAAATCGGTTAGTCAGTCTGTTTATAGATCCTCGATCTTCTCTATTTTCGCATTCCCATCCCCTTGCCCCCTATCCCCATTTTTGTCCTCCTTTCTCCAAAACGATTCAAACCTCGCTCTCAAATTTCGCCACCGCCTCCACCACGCCCTTGCGTGCGCTCATGCACTCAAAACCATGCGAGTACAGTGAACAAAAACGTCTTGAGCTGCACGCCAACCAAACCAGGGCACTTTGTCAGTGTGACGTACTGACAGCGATGCCAAGGTGGCGTCCTCAAGGAAGGCGGAGGTCGGCGTAGTACTGTGAAACACTTTGTGTTCGGTCTGTTCGAGATGATCAGGCAAGTCAGGCGTCCCTCCGTGTCAAGAGAGATGAGAAAGAGCCAGACAGAGAATTGGAACAGGTCGGGCTGTAACTCTTGTGGACACGACAGAATGTTTTGCCTGGCCCTGGAACCAGAGACAAAGAGCTGGGACTGCAAACTACAGAGACGGAAAGGGGAAGGAAAGACGGAGGAAAAAGCTGATAAAAAGATAGGTACCAGTGTGTTGTTTACTTCAGCTCCAGGACAGAATTGTGTTTGATACTGGTGAGTAGCAATGAAAATGACGTTGATAATGACATCGACGATGATGATGACGATGATATTATCAACAGAAACAATACAAATGACCATAGCGGCATTACAGCAAAGACAATGAGGACGATTGTGTTAATGATGATATTGATTTAGATGATAATGATGATGATGATAATGATGATGTTGATGATGGTGATAACAATGATGATGATGGCGACGACGACGACGACAGTGATGATGATCATGATGATGGTGATGAAAACGTATACGTATGTGCATATGTGATACACACACACACACACACACACACACACACACACACACACACACACACACACATATATATATATATATATTATATAATAATAATAAATGGAGAGAGAGAGAGAGAGAGATGCAGATGTTTATTCAAAAAGGCCATAGCTCCTTAAAAAAGGGGGTACATTAATAAACTGCGCAATTCATTAATATAAATTCATTTAACAAGCTTAGCACAACATTTAGTGTCTTTACACATCATGTCGCATTCTGAATGCTTTATACAAATACAGAGCGAATTGTTTAATGATCTTTTCATTCGATGATGCCATTAACATAATAAGTTTGAAGAAACAAAGATTTCTTAGTTACTTAGGTGAAATCAATTGCTGTCTAACAGTTCGTAGTTCAGGGAAAAACAGAACAAAATGAATATGCGATACACCAAATCTGAATTTTGTACAATATATTTAGCATGTCTGTTAATCTGCATAGACAAATGTTTTGGAATACAATGCGCAGGGCTTAATACTCTCTAAATATCAAATCTGTGACTGTCTTCAACATGGGAATTCCATCTCTGCCAGTTACAATCGATTAATCGTTACCGAAACATATGAAGAAAACTATCTATATCATCTACACCCTGATTCTCCCACACACAGCCAAAACCGAATTTATACAATTTCAACCTTACTTTAGAGGCCCAATTGCTCTTACCCCTAGCATTTAGCTGTATTAACATTTTATACGCTTTATGTGGTAATCTATCAGGTGTCATTCGGGTTATTTTTAGCCAGTAACGAATGCACCTTACTACAGAAAGTAAATGAATGGGATATCTATAAGTCTCCCCATAAACCAAATCACAGGGTGTTTGTATTGAAACTCCGAGAAACTTTTTCAATGCATACAAATGAATCTTTTCAATTTGTATAGAAACAATAATGAGACCCAATAACTCAGCTCCGTAACCATGGGTTGAATTTGAGAGTCGAACAACTTTAAAAACAATGGAAGAGACTCATTATTGAGCATACGCAGTTTCTTTAGAATGCAAAGTAAGCAATGTTTAGCTCTGCTGACAAGATGTTTGCAAGCAAAACTGAAACTTAAACGTGTTGAAAAAGATATGCCGAGGTTTTTATAAACATTTACTACTGGCATAATTATTCCGTTGTGCATCTATTTTTCTCGTGCAGCAAGATGTCCACTTCTCTAAACACTGTGATATTACTTTTTGCCATGTTTACCTTCAACTGGAGTGATGCAGCAGCTCTTTCTAAACTGTTTAATTGATTTTGGAGACCAGCTATTGTTTCTGATATCAATACAACGTCATCAGCTAAGAGAAGAAAAAAATAACCAAAGCATCATTTACAAACTGAGCGCCGTGCCAACCGTTATTTATTACTTCTGTAAACCTCCCCTTGTTCCTACTGTAAAGAAACGCACAAGGGGAGATCGGGTTCGGGAGAAAGTTGGACTAGGTTCATCCAAAAAGACAAACGAGTCAGGCCCAGTGAAGATTTTCTTTCTTTTAATTTGGTCTACAGCTTTCTGTGCATAAAAGGGGCTGGTAACAATGCCCAACAAAAGGAAACAGACGGTAAAACAAAAAAAAAAAAGAAAGGTAAAACTAAAAGTAAAGCGAAAAGAAAAGGGCAAAGAAGGGCTCTAACAACCGTGGCCTGCGAATAAAAATGCAAACGAACGTAAACCACAAATGCATCTTACACCATTGCATAGTTCACATACATCCGAATCATTGCATTAGTTCTTCAACGTGACAGAAAGACATCATTTAGAAAAATTACGAGACTAGGTCAGTCTCAGGGATAAGGTATCCCTCATTCTAACAGCGAGCCAGAGCATATCATCCAGGAGACACATAATCAGGAATGTGCTATACTATGGTATCCAGAACCATAGGTTCAGCCACTATAGCTCTTTTAGTCTCTTGCATTGGATTTGCGCAGACGTTATCAACAATGATAACCTATCCAAACAAGAACTAATCGAGTGACAAAACGACCACACTGAAACCAGGGTAAACCTAACCTCAAAGACACGGTTCAACCCTGTGCTGTCCTAAGTCAGAACAGCAACTGCCAATTATGTGGGATTCATGTCCCTAACACTATTATTCCATCTCATTCCATGTGTTCCGTCATAATTGCTCTTCACTTCGCTTCTATAATTAAACAACATGGGATGACAGACTGCATCCCCAAATTACAACCAGTCAAAGGAATCGACAGTGAACATAATCAAGCGCAACACTTCGACTCGTGAAATGAAAAAAACAAACATGAAACAGTAACAAAGAAATATGCGATTTTCAGTCAACATTAAGGCAAACAGCCTATGTAGGCAACAAGCCTGTAACCTTCATCATGCATATAAGGGAGACGGATACATATAGCCGGTATGGTGACATGTTCTTGAGAAAAGAAATATACTCAGGAGAGAGAGAGAGAGAGAGAGAGAGAGAGAGAGAGAGAGATACGGATACGGATGTTTTATTCATACAGGCCATGGCCCCTAATGAAGGGGATGCTGAGATCAAATCTTTTCAGACAGAAATAAGCAAATCATCAAACATCTAGGCATCCACAATTAAAACCATACTCGATATTAAACAACATACAACAACCAATGCTTAACTACATGCTATACTTCGAACTTTAAATGCCTTGTACAAGAAAATAGCAAAACGTTTTACAGTAGTTTCATTTGTAGATGCCATTAGTAATGAAAGTCGAAATGAAGAAGGATGTCTACAATATTTTTGATGAATGAACTGATTCCTCAGGTCACTTAGAGCGGGACAGCACAACACAAAATGAACTTCATTTTCTTCGGCACATTTACAAAGCGGACATGTCAGTTCAAGTTTGTTATGCTTCTTATAACGATAATAATGAACAGAAAGATCAGAAATACCTAATCTGAACTTTGTCATGATATATTTTAAATGATTATCCATTTCAATAGATAAATATACCGGCACACAATGTATAGATCTGAACTGTCTATAAAAAGCAAATCGGTCACTTTCATGAACGTGACATGACCATTCTTGCCATCTGCAATCTATCAATCTATTCCGAAATGCTCGAAGAAATCCATTTATGTCCCCAACGCTTTGTTGTAGCCAAACGTAGCCAAATCCAAGTTTATGTAATTTAGTCCTCACGTTAGAAACCCAGTTTCTTTTTCCTCTACCATCCAAATCATACAACATATTATATGCTTTCCTGGCAACCTTGAAATTTCCATTTGTGTTATTTTCAACCAGTAACGTATGCAAGCTGTCGCAGAATTCAAATATATTGGATATCTCTTAACTTCGCCGTAGACTAAATCGTTAGGTGTTCGCATGCTCACTCCTAGAAACTTTTTCAATGCAAATAAATGGACATTTTCACAATAAACAGCAGAATCATAAAGACCCCAGATTTCAGCTCCATACTGAGCGATAGGCTGTACCTGAGAATCGAACAATTTTATAAATAATTTCAAAGACTGGTTTTCTAATTTTGAAAAGTGTTACATGATACATAGTAGTGCACGCTTAGCTCTACTGGCAAGATCCTTGCATGCAAAAGTAAAGCTTAATTTCGTTGAAAAATATATTCCTAAATATTTATATACGTAGACCACAGGCATAAACACTCCATTATAAGTCCGCCTTTCTCTAATTCCTAAAACCCACCCTTTCTAAACACAATTATATTGCTTTTTGACATGTTAATTGTTAACTGAAGTGAAGATGCAGATCGTGATAGATTATTTAGTTGAGTTTGTAAGCCAATAATAGTTTCAGACATCAGAACAACATCATCTGCCAAGAGAAGAATAAACAACTCAAGAGCATCACAAGTAAATTGTCCACCATGTTTTCCATTTCTAACAACCTCTGATGTTAACTCATTAATGAAAAGAGAAAATAAAACAGGACTGGACACATCACCTTGTTTTACACCAGAGGTACATTGAATGTAGTCAGTCATATTTCCTCCACACTGAACCTTAGCTTTAACACAGGAATACATGCTAACTATGCATCTAAACAGTTTTCCATGAACACCAGCTTTTAAGAGAATAGGCCACAGAATAGTTCGATTAACAGAATCAAATGCTTTCTCAAAATCTATAAAAGCGACATACAGGTTACGATTTAAAGAAAACTGTTTTTGCACCAAAGCCATCAAACCAAATATATGATCAACAGTTGAATAATTGCGCTTAAATCCTGCCTGATATTCGCCAGTGATATTATTATCTTCAACCCATTCCTGTAATCGGCGATTGATAATGGTGCTGTATAATTTACTACTTGCGTCACTTAAAGAAATTCCTCTATAGTTATTAGGATCATTCACGTTGCCTTTCTTGTACAGTGGTAGAACAATACTTTCCGTCCAATGTTCAGGATAAATTCCCTTATCAAATAGAGAATTGAAGAAGGTTACAAAAATGTTCATAATCAGGTCAGTTTTACACGCATACCTCAGCAGCTCACCAATTATACCGTCTGGTCCAGGAGCTTTACATTTCTTAATTTTTCTATGAGCAAACATTACTTCCTCTTTTGAAATCGGACGACTTAAATAATCCTCCTCTCCTTCATTATGATCCAGTTGTAACCCGCTGTTAGGATCTACGTCTTTCGTTAGAAGTGACTTCAAATGTTCGTACCAGGTTTCAATACTGATGCTGTTCACTGGTTGTTTTCTTTTTAATGAAATTCGATGTACATTCTTCCAAAATACTTTCTGATTTTCCATAGATGCAATTAGTTCTGTCAGCAATGCGTTGTTAAATTGCTTCCTTTTAATCCTTTGCAAGTGTTTGTACTCGCGTCTTGCCCTACAATAGAAATCACGATCTTTGTCGTCATGCGTACGTTTAAATTTTCTAAGTAACTTTCGGACTTTCTTTTTATTGTCATGACATTCAGAATCAAACCAATCTTTTGATTTCGAATGATTAATTCTTATTTCTTTCTTCATACACTGTGCTGCATCTTTGATGCAGGTGTTGAAAACATTCAACGCCTCATTTACATTGACATCAATAACACTAACTGCATATCTGATTTTTTCTTGAATCTGTTGCGTGGAAATATTACTCATGAATACATCAGCACGGTCTTCGTTCCATATAAACTTTTCCAATGTAAAACTGTGTTCAGAAGGACTTATCTCCGAATTGGCATTATCCCTGTTGTAACTCAAATGAAATTCCACAGGCATATGATCCGAATCGAATCTCTCAGACACTCGTAACTCACATGAATCACATAATAATGGAAGCAAATCACTCGACATAACAAAGTAACCATTTACACTGCATCCATGGTCTGAGACGTACGTGTAGCAACCTTGACGGTCGCCATGACACACACCATTAAGAATACACAAATCCAGTGCAGTACACATATTCAACATCATTTTGCTGTAATTATTCAGTACAGGATCCTCAGATAATCGATCAGCGTTGATTGGATGACTTGCATGTTGAAAATCGAAAGTACTTGATACTCCTTGACAATAATGTGAAACATTACCCGTTCTACTGTTCAAATGAAATGAAGAAAATGGCGACATAAAATCAAGAAAATAATTATGTTATAAATATGAAAACCCTTCACTAGCTGCATGAGGGAACCTTCGTAATCCCTCTCAAAGGCAGATCTTTTTATATTGCCTGCTCCTAGGCCTTTCATCTGCTGAATCGGACTCATCAGGGAGACATGCCTGATTGTGTCTGTGCTCTTGGCGTCAAATAGAGACACACCACAGTCCATAATTCTGTGGTGTTCTCACCTCAAAGGGTTCAAAAAAGAATCCAACAGCACCTCCAAAGCAGTCATCGAAGGGTAGTAAATGAAACAAAACGAAAGTGTGGAGTGGAAAAAAGTTGCTGAAAAACTAAAAACATTATGCAAACAGTACATGAAATGTAGGGACAATCTTTGAGCCTATGCTTGAGGATTCCATTCAAGGGAGATCAAAAGATATGGAACAGTCCGAGTGGTCAGCTCTGGTGTTCATTAACCCAAGCATTGTCAGCAGCTAAGAATTATGCAGAACAACCTTACTTGGATCTCCTAAGAGATGCAATCTCCCACTGTTCGACCAAACAATGTAATGCTGAACAGTTAAGTAGTGGGGGAAAACATATGCAGGCTAACAATTCTCTCTTCTCTTCTTCCTTCCTTACTTTTCTCCCTATGAAGAAGGGCCTAAGGCTCGAAATGTTGGGAAATCAAATCTCACCTTCAGGACCAGCTACCACATTCAGGTCAGTCTGACCCTTTTTCCTCCGATTTCAAGTCCTGCAGTCAAGATTTCCTCTTCAACTTATTTGAATTCTTCGGTCATTGTAGTAATGACTCGATAGAGATGAGATCTTTAAAAGACAAACTGAAGAAAATGCCGACATAAAATCAAGAAGATCAATTTTTAAATATGGAAACCCTTCACTAGCTGCATGAGGTAACCATCATAATCCCTCTCGAAGGCAGATCCCTTTATATTGCCTGCTCCTAGACCTTTCATCTGCTGGATCGGACTCATCAGGGAGACACGGCTGATTGTATCTGTGCTCTTGGCGTCAAATAGAGACACACCACAGTCCGTAATTTTGTGGTGTTCTCACTACCAAGGGTTAAAAAAAAAGAATCCAACAGCACCCCCAAAGCAGCCAGCGAAGGGTAGTAAATGAAACAAAACGAAAGTGTGGATGGAAAGAAAGTTGCTGAAAAACTAAACATTATGCAAACAGTATAAAATGTAGGGGGCAATCTTCGAGCCTATGCTTGAGGATCCATTCAAGGATGCAAGGGAGATCAAAAGATATGGAACAGTCTGAGTGGTCAGCTCTGGTGTTCATTAACCCAAACATTATCTGCGGCTAAGAATTGTGCATATATATATATATATATATATATATATGTGTGTGTGTGTGTGTGTGTGTGTGTGTGTGTGTGTGTGTGTGTGTACATATTATACACACACACACACGCATATATATATATATATATATATATATATATATATATATATATAGACCAGTATGGTTAAAAAGCCTAAAACAATTCTACAAGTGCTCAACCCCTTGGGGAGCAACATTAGTTGACACAAGTATTAAAGGAATGTTAAAATTATCTACAAATTTGTTTCTAGCGATTGGCTATCGTCAGGATGGAGTTTGTGTTGCCCACCGCTGGTGTTATATAGCGTGTGGGGCCCGGTTGCAGCTGTTTTCGCGTGCGTGTTGGTTGCACGTGTTTTTTTTGGTTTTCAGGTTGTTGTACGGGGTGTGTTCACTAACAACGATTTCCATTTATGCCTGCAGTTATTTACTATTTCTGTTTTAGTATTAAGAGTTGCTAAGTGTGGTTTACATAGTATTAGCCATTTTTCAGTTAGGCATAGGTTGCATCTTTTTGAAATATTGCTGTATGGTGATGCCCTTTTTACGATTTTCCAGGATTTGTTGTAGTTTATTTTTGCGTCTTTTGGGATCATATGATGGTGCAGAAACATGCGAACTGGTCGGACTATTCATGCTATCCAACATCAAGAAAAAACTCGGAAAGCAAGTCGGACTATACAGAGATGATGGCCTTGCTGCACTAACCAACAACCCAAGAACCAATGAAAATAAGAAAAAAGAACTATGCAAAATCTTCCAAAATCACAACTTAAAAATTACCATTGAAGCAAACAAAAAGGTAGTGAACTACTTAGACATAACACTGGATCTCAATAACCACATATATAAACCATACAAGAAACCCAACGACACACCTCTTTATGTACACATCAAAAGTAACCATCCACCATCTGTATTAAAGACCATACCCCACGGCATAAACAAGAGACTATCAAATCTGTCATGCAGTGAGAGAGTGTTTAACAATGCAGCAGTAGAATACCAGGAGGCACTACAAAGAAGTGGATATAATTACAAACTACAATACAACCCAGATAACAACACAAATAAAACCAAGAAAAATAGGAAAAGAAAAATCACATGGTACAACCCCCCATACGATGGGAAACTCAAAACAAACATAGGGAAAGAATTCTTCAAAATCTTAACAACTTCATTTCCAAAAGAACACAAACTGTCCAAAATATTTAACAAAAACACTGTCAAACTATCGTACTCATGTATGCCCAACCTCAAAAACCTAATTGATGCATCCAACAAAATGAAAACCAACACGGCAAAGAAGGGTGAAGAATGGAAATCTTGCAATTGCACCAAAAAAGAGCAGTGCCCACTAAGCAATAAATGTCTTCACAACAATATTGTATACCAGGCTACTGTGACATCAGAAAATGAAAAAGAAACATACATAGGGATTACTGAAAACCACTTCAAAACCAGATATGCAAACCACAAACAGTCATTCAACAAAGAAAAATACAAAAACCAAACTGAACTGAGCAAATACATTTGGAAACTTAACGACGCAAAAATAAACTACAACATATCCTGGAAAATCATAAAAAGGGCATCACCATACAGCAATATTTCAAAAAGATGCAACCTATGCCTAACTGGAAAATGGCTAATACTATGTAAACCACACTTAGCAACTCTTAATACTAAAACAGAAATAGTAAATAACTGCAGGCATAAATGGAAATCGTTGTTAGTGAACACACCCCGTACAACAACCTGAAAACCCCCCAAAACACGCGCAACCAACACTCACGCAAAAACAGCTGCAACCGGGCCCCACACGCTATATAACACCAGCGGTGGGCAACACAAACTCCATCCTGACGATAGCCAATCGCTAGAAACAAATTTGTAGATAATTTTAACATTCCTTTTAATACTTGTGTCAACTATATATATATATATATATATAGAGAGAGAGAGAGAGAGAGAGAGAGAGAGAGAGAAGTCAGACAGACAGACAGACAGACACAAACACACACACACACACGCATGCACACACACACACACACACACACACACACACACACACACAGAGAGAGAGAGAGAGAGAGACAGACAGACAGACAGACAGACACACACACACACACACACAAACGGGCGCGCGCGCGCACGCATGCACACACGCACGCACGCACGGACACAACACACACACACGCACACACACTCTCTCTCTCATACAGAGAGAGAGAGAGAGGGAGAGAGAGAGAGATGTCCCAGGAAAAAATGCTAGTCAATATTTGACTGCGTAGAGAGGGTGAAAAAAGACAGAGCGGTAATCGCCTGAGGAATTTGTGTGATGGCGACTGTTCCGGTACCGCAAGTAACAGTGTACCGTCGAAAGAGAAAGTCGGTGACGGAGCATAATGTGCCATCAATTGCACATGTCCTTGATTTAAATAAATGCCAAGGAACGTCCTGTAACTTCCCTTAAACCCAAAGGTAAGTGATCGCGTTGTTTTCTTTCGTTCTTTCTCTCTCTTTTTTTTTTTTTTTGTCAAAGGCTACATTCTATAAGAATATCCAGAAAAAGTAGTTTTTTTGACACGTATTAGCAGCAATGGTGTCCGAATTTCGGTAACATCGACTTTCACTTGTGGTAGGGCAGCGTGTGTGTGTGTGTGTGTGTGTGTGTGTGGTGTGTGTGTGTGTGTGTGTGTGTGTGTGTGTGAGAGAGAGAGAGAGAGAGAGAGAGAGAGAGAGTGAATGTTTGTGTGTGTGTGTGTGTGTGTGTGTGTGTGTGTGTGTGTGTGTGTGTAAACTTTAACGTCTATTCACTCTAGGTGACATTAGATGGAAAAAAAACACCACCCCATGAACCCCAAAACAAACAAACAAAAAAAAACCAAACCCGAATGATAAAACTAGGAAACACTACAAATGGTTTAGATGTGGGAGAGAAGAGTGAGAGATAGGGGACGGATGAAGATGGTCCTTTCGTATATTTTACATAGATTTAGCAATAGCTGTATGACTGACTCACTTAAAAGTAACCTCGTAAGTATGAGATGATAAATGTGAGAAACTATAAGTACTTAAGATCACAATTCCACTCTTCAAATTTTCGGCCACGTGGCCTTTTTCAAGAGAAAAAAAAGCAAAAACAATACAACTACGTAAGGTCCATCTTTGGCAACTGGACAGAGCAAAGAATTGACGTCATAAATATATTATCATAATGTGTGATGTCATAACAAGAAATATGAGGGGGGGGGGGGGGGGGGAGTAAGTTGTGTGTGTGTGTGTGTGTGTGTGTGTGTGTGTGTGTGGTTATACTGTAACCAAATGTACTTCAAAACCATAACGATACACTCCATAAATCACAATGAAAATGAAACCATAGAATAATGTGAATATAGTCCTGTCTGTGACTGTGTATGGTATACTATAACTGTCATCTGAAAAAGATATAAATTTTCTGCAAATCATCAATATTGTTCATAGATAAATTTGGATAGGGTTGTTACAAATTTGTCTTAACATTACATCCATTTGGTAACCTTGTATCTAATGTCCTCATCCATTTCTCTTCAGTAATAAGTCTGAAGCTTTTGCTTTCACCGTAAGCTTTTGCCAGCACTGCAACAGCAAGGTCTTCTACTGAATGCTTATGGAAATGTCGCATTGTTGGCTTTTCTCTTGGAACTTTATGTCGCATCTGTGTCCTGCTATTCTTTCTTTCAACGAACGTCCAGTTTCACCAACATAAACTATCTTATCACACCGTTTACATAACAGAGCATATATCAAATTTCTATCTGCACATGTCACATTACTCACAACATTGTGTGAAGATTTCTGCTTTGTGTCCAACACTGTTGAAGTTACTAGTGAAGAACAGGTGTCACGATCACAAATTTCTGCTTTTCCCTTCACTACTCTTTCAGTTTTCTGGTGAACCAACCTGTCACATAAGTTTTTATCCCGTCTGTATGCAGGCATCGGTAGTTTATGAAATACTTTGCGCATGTATTCTGATTTATAGAGTATCACTGTGTCTCTTTAGTACAGCTTGTACATCTGGCAATAATTTTGAAAATGTCAACACTTGTGGTACTCTTTCACTGTTTTCTTTCTTTTTCTTCTGAAGAAGTTGGTTCCTATCCATGTTATCGACTGTCTTCAACTGACCTTCTATGAGTTTGCCACCATAGCCCCGTTTGCGCAACTGATTCTTAAGTTCAGATCTGTGTTTTAGATAGTCCTCATCTTTTTCACAGATTCTTCTCAACCTAACACCCAAACCATATGCTAGAGATTTTTTTGTATATGGGGGATGACAAGAATCCCGCCTGAGTATAACTGTTTATCAGTATCTTCCCTGAATAGCTCCGTGTAGACATGGCCATTCTCTAATTTAACCAGAGTGTCAAGGAATTCAATGTGTTCTCTACTCCATCGTAGAGTGATTTTTATGTTGGTATGTATGGTGTTTGGAAAATCCGTGAAACGTAAAATGGAGTCAAGGTCACTATTCCAAATGCCAAACCCATCATCAATGTAACGCTTGTAGAAATAAGGTTTCTCTTCAAACTCCAAAAATTTCTCATCCCACTTCAGCATGTATGTACAAGTATTGTTTCTCCCCTGTCTAGACTCTATGGCTATTCCATCTGTCTGTCTGTAGTGTGAATCTCCTAAACGGAATCCATTATAATCTAAAACAGTTTCAATCATTTCAGTTGCACAGTCTGTTGGTACGATGGGTCTAGGTCTGCTTTGTAAAGCTTCTATATATGCTTCTATTCCCTCTTTCAGAGGCACAGAGGGGTAGAGTGTCTCTACATCAAAGCAAAAGAGAATCGCATCGTTTGGGACAGGACAGGCACATTCTTTTAATTTACTTATGAAGTCTGATTTATCTCTGATGTACGTGGGAGAGCTAATGATGTAATCATTCAACTCATGCTCTGTGATTTCTGCAAGTTTTTCTGTGGGAGTGTCTATACCACTGACAATCGTTCGCAATGGTACACCTTGCTTATGTAGTTTTGGATTTCCTTTCAGTTTACCGCCTTTTTGGTAGCGTGGGAGGAGGTAGTGTTGTAGGTCTTTGGATATAACCCCTTCTCTATACATTCTATTCACTATCTTTTTCACCCTTTTTGTTGCTATCTCAGTGAAGTCTTTCTCTATCATACTGTAAGATGTGAGCAACGTTGTCTTCTGTCTGCTGTATCTGTATGTCACATCCTGTGTGTGTTGACTGTGTCGTGTTTACTGGCACACCACGGCACACGTCGTCTACATATCCTTCAGGACCGTCAACATGTTCGAACATTTCTGCATTTTCAGAACCATGGAGCAGTGCCGCTGTCGGTGGCTTGTGTCAAAACTGGGTTTGCGGTTTCACTTTGCGTATGTTCACCAGCACAGAAATTCGTAAATTTCGTAAGAGGATTGAAACTCTCTCTCTCTCTCTCTCTCTCTCTGGTGAATGAGAGAGAGAGAGAGAGAGAGAGAGAGAGAGAGAGAGAGAGAGAGAGAGAGAGAGAGAGAGAGAGAGATTTTGTTCGTCATTGAAAATAAAAACGATGAAGATGCTTTGGAGCTCCATTCTGGTCCGAAAATCCATGACAGGGCTGTAATGTACGATTCCTTTCATAGCGTATCCAGGCGTCAACCCGGTCCGAGAGATACTGATATTTGTAGTGTTGGTCAGGAACTTCGAATACTACTTACAGAGACTCATCCATAGAGAGAATGAAACTCGGTTGTGTGGTTCCAGTCTTCCCATTTGAACCCATAGCACTGGAGCCGACCGAGGCATAAAATCACATAAACAGATGCCTCTGAATGGAATCGAATCCACAACCTCACAGTCCATCAGTCGCCGACGCTAACCACTGCACAAGGGCAGTTTGTAGGCAAATGATTTAAGAATAGACAGGTTTGGGGGACTGACGTCGACATGAAATAATAACGTGCTTTGATACTGACCTCTCCCCTCTTCTCTCTCTCTCTCTCTCTCTAATCGATGAACACCCGGCGGGCATAAAATGCAATACCCCTCTCATTATTTCCACCCATGAAAGCATCCACTGTTGCCACATCCCTTGTGTTGTCAGTCCTTGTGTTGCGATCTCATCACCAATCTGCCATAGCCTCTTGGGACTACTTTGTCTCTGTTCTGGGGGGTTGGACATCGCCATCTGTGTAGTCTGGCCTGGTAGTATGTGTGTAGTTTGACCTTGGAGCTTACGGACATTGACCTGAGATAGAAACCGATCTCTGGTGCAGAAAATTTGGCTTCGTAGGTTTGGGAGCTCTGAATTTTGGTTTGTGGATGCCTACATTAAACTGTATGGAGTTTAGCTTCTGTCAGATAGGGTTGTCGGCGCAACACGCTATAAATACTACCGTGCCCACACCGCAGCGTGGTGCGCACGCTGGGAACACTGCGGTAGTGTTTTTCGAGCATATCATAAACACTATTTTAATGCGGTGAGAACTTCAGCCAAAATAGTAATCAGCTACTCAAGCAAAATGCACTATCCATCGTTCTTCCAAAGCAGCATTTTGTTTTGATTTTTCCCACTGATGCGGACAGATTTATTTTGTTTTCGGCCAAAACAGTTTTTCCCACAGAAATACTTCAAACACAAAAGAATTTCCTCTTAGTTTTTTGTGGGGAGAAAAAATATCAAGGGACACTGCCCCAAATCAGTCTCTCCAACTTGCAGAAATTGTTTTAAATTATCCCACTTCAGTATCCCATCATCTGTGTGACACAGCTGTCAGAATGAATGAATAGGGTTCGTACATGGAAGGTAGTGCTGAGGGAGTGTGATATGCGCTATGTGTGTACGCTGTACAGACACTTTGTTCACGGCGTACGCCACAGGCATTACAGTATTCTTCAAAGCTGGGCTGCCCAACGCCCAGTTGACCGTGGTAGTCCTTCCTGCGTGGAGAGATTCTAGCGAGTGACACCGGCCCCGCTTCTGTAGCGTCGTCTTGGTTTTGTGAAAATGAGCCAAGATCTGTGAACTCTGGAATTCATCTTGTGAGAAGAGGTTTCACCAGATTTTTAATGCAGTATGACCTCTTTTCTGAGGGGTCTGGATTCAGTGCATTTCACCACGGCCTGGAGACTGGTATTGTTGTCTATGGGTGTGAGTAGACGGCCAGTTCTATCATTTGGACATGTCTCACGTATGTTGAGTGATATAAGATGAACATTTGTGCCTAATCCTACCCCACCCCGAATCTCTCTCTCTCTCTCTCTCTCTCTCTCTCTCCCTCTCTCTCTCTCTCTCCTCTCTCTCTCTCTCTCTCAGGTACACTCCCTGGTTTTCTAGTCTTTTTAATGATCTCACCTCTTCTTGAGGATTCTGTGAACCTTTTTATGTGATAACACCGTGGGTCCTCTGATCAGTCTGGCCCAAAGTCCGTATTGATGTGATCCCCAAAACTGACACCGTCTTCCATGAATTGTATAATATCAATCACCTGCACCTACCTGGTTCATGTACAGAACAACAACAAATAGAAGGTAGAGCTACACAGCTCCCCCAAACCCCTTTTTCAAATAAATGATGGAGAAAAGGAAACAAAAAGTCGAATATCATCGAGTTTATTGTCTGGTTATCGTCACCAGTCTCTCTTGATTCTTGACCTAAACACTTTACGCCACACAGGGGTCAGTTCAATATCTCGATCATGCTGCATCAAGCATTTATTGAATCTTTGGGCCAGGAAATTGTTCGCGAATGCACACGATTAAACAACACAAATTTTCATCAGGTACTCTTCAGAAGTACTTGACTTTGTTAACGTGCGCGCGCGCGCGCGCGCGCCACACACACACACACACACACACACACACACACACACACACACACACACACACACACACATACACACACACACGCGCGCGCGCGCGCGTACATAATGACTAGTCGTGACCAGATTCAGTGGAGTAGGAGAGTACAACTGAAGAAGTCCACTGACGCTCCAAGGGTGGTGGTGATGGGGAGGGTGGGCGGAAGGGAGGGGGAAACATATGCGCAGCAATTCTGCAATAAGTTCTCTGAAAAAATGCAGCTGGTGCAGTTCAGACAAAAAACAAACAAACAAACAAACAAACAAACACACAAATAAAAAGGGGATTGAGAGTGGAGTTGGTGTAGGGGTTGAGACATGATATTCCACTTGAATGGCGTGCACAGGCTGCACAGTACATAACCGTCACAGTGTTTTGTGTGTTTGTTTTTCAATGTACTTGAGTGAAAGACCAGCCAAGACTGAATGCACGTAGTGTTGGCGCGACAGAACGAAACGAAGACAGGACTGTTGCCGCTGGCTGTGTGGTGAATCGTATCCTGGTGAAGCAGCTCATCTTCTGTCCTGCCTCTGTGTGTGTTTGTCACTTCCACGGAGCATGTTATGTTTTTTTTACCTGCATTTTTGCTCTCTCTCTCTCTCTCTCTCTCTCTCTCTCTCTCTCTCTCTCTCTCTCTCTCTTGTGTGTGTGTGTGTGTGTGTGTGTGTGTGTGTGTGTGTGTGAACAGAACTACACAAGAACTATCTAACTTTTTGATAAAACACTCGCCCAACACCAGGCTGGAAGGAGCACACATTTTTGATTTAACATAAATCCTCATTGGGTCATTAGGGAATAGCAATAAAAATATCCACCGACACCTTAAGGGAGGGGGAAAAGGAAGGAAGAGTAAGGGGATAAGAGGGGAGGGGGAACACACGTAGTCATTAACCAACACGCCCCAGAAGTGAATCCAGTGAAACAAATGCAGACAATCACACACCTTTCATATTTCAGCTGATGAATATACAGCGAATGAAACTAAAGCGTAACGGAGAACAAAGCTCAAGAACTAATAAAGTAACAGACTACATACTAAGTTGCTGAGTGACCAAGTCACATTGAAAACTAACAATCCAACTTTATTCTTACTACGGCTTAGCTACAAACCCCTTAAATTTTGGTGTTGATCCCAAACAAACCCGTAAAATTTCAGTGTAGATCCGGCAAAAGAAACAAACTGCACCACTTTGGCTTCACAAGGGGAGTATTGTGCATGTTTATGTCTGTATTTTTTTGTCGCTGAGGAAGGCATATTGCCGAAAATTTCTTGTCCTGTTTTGTGTCGTGCATTAAAACTGCGTTCCTTCACACTTTGTTTGGTGTGCTCTTCTGCTTTTTTGTCAGTGTAGATCCGTTAAGAATCCATTAAATTTTGGTGTCGATCCGAAACGAACCTGTTAACTTTCGGTGTCGATCCTAAACAAACCCGTTAACATTTGGTGTTGATCCAAAACAAACCCGTTAAATTTTGGTGTCGTTCCGAAAGTGCCATAACAAACAAATTACATGACTGACCGATTGAATGACTGACTGACAAGATCTCACCAACAAATACTTTAGCTAATTTACTCACTCACTCATTAGTGGCTAACCAGTTGACCGACAGACTTGTCGAAAGACTAATCAATTCAGTGACTAGCTAGCTACCTTGCTAACGAACGACATAACAGGTGTATAAATTGGCAAGTAACAAACTATCCAACTTTATTCTTACTACGGCTTAGCTACAAACCCCTTAAATTTTGGTGTCGATCCCAAACCAACCCGTAAAATTTAGTGTCGATCCGTTACGAATCCATTAAATTTTGGTGTCGATCAGTAACAAACCCGTTAAATGTTGGTATCGATCCGTAACGAATCTGTTAAATGTTGGTGTCGACCCGAAACGAATCTGTTAAATGTTGGTGTCAATCCGTAATGAACCCGTTATGTTTTTGTGTCGATCCGAAACAACCCATTACATTTTGGTGTAGATCCAAAACAAACCCGTTAACTTTTGTTGTCGATCCAAAACAAACCCGTTAACTTTTGGTGTCGATCCAAAACAAACCCGTTAACTTTTGGTGTCGATCCAAAACAAACCCGTTAAATTTTGGTGTCGATCCCAAACGAACCTGTTAAATTTCGGTGTCGATCCGAAATGAATGGTGAATACAGGATCTATGCAGCAAGATGTAAAAAAAATGTGTTATATAATTTTCCACTGAACAGGAATATCGTGGAGTCACTGTTTACAATTTACAAACTATTTATGATACATTTCAATGCATTATTGAATTTTCCTAAAGTAAAATTTTCCATATTCTATTTTATAAAGAAAAATGCATTGGATGTAACTTATTTCAGTTTGCATCCATCATTACTTCCCTTGGCAGAGAAACAAATCTTAAAGGGGTTCTCACCCATTTTCACAAATCTATTTTGACCAAATACACGGTTTTGGTATATGGTCGTATTGCGAAACCCAGCCCCGAATCAGCCGCCTGTGCTCTCATCTTGCAGCGAGAGCAGCATTTCCTGCGGACCAGGAAAGCGAGAGGCTGAAACAAGAACGAGAGCCTCGATTTCGATAAAAGGGGGGTTTCCCGATTGATGACGTAGAAAAGCCAAGTCACTCTTCGTGTTCAGCTGAAGTGAGATGTGGCGAATGTGTGTTGTGTCTGGTTGCGGAATTTCATCAGGACATAAGCAAAGAGTAAGCGTTCATGCTTTTCCAGGTGCTTCCAGCCAGTTTAGGAGATTGTGGATAAATTTTGTCACCACAACGAGAAAAGATTTTGTTCTTAAGGACAGTTATCATGGCATTTGCTGTCGTCACTTTGAAGAGCAATTTCCAAGACCAACATACCTGGAAGGTAAAGGTAGAAGCTGGAATTCGGGTCCGAAGACAGCTGAAAGAGGATGCTGTACCAACTATTATAACAAAAAAAGGTATTAAAGCACTCTCTGTTCATTCGCCGGCTGCAAGTGCAAGCCTCAAACGCAACAGTGACACGGATTCTGTCAGGAGCAAGAGAGCCAAACTCAGAGACGTAAAGAAGGTAAGGTTTGTGGAATGAGTGGTTGATCTTTTTGTGTTTCATTTCATTCTCAGTGTATGGTTGGTTGTAAAGATAGTTGGTTTTTGTAGAGTGTTGGCATCAAACTGAAACATACATTGTTACTTTCAGTCACACATGCCAGAGTCATAGTGGCAGTCAGTCAGTCACATTGCCTGCTGTCACTGAAACTGTTGCATGTTTGTGATTGATTTTTTTTCCCTGCTGTTGCTGTTTCCGACAAAACTGAAGGTATGATTCTTATTAACAAGAAAGTGTCCATGTCCACAAATAACAGATTGTTGGACTCCAGTGAATAATAGTTTGGGTTTTTATTTTTCAGGACATTGCTGAACATCAGGCACCCCTGCAAGTTCAAGCTTCCGCCCAACAACCATATGTTTTAGTAAGTGAATTATTCATCAGTATTTGTATACAGGATGGTGACAGTGTGCATTTTAAGATATATGCAGGTATGGTATGTCTGTATGCTATAAACTGCCCTGGTGAGTAAGAGAATAATGAGCTTAGATCTGCAGCTTAGATCTGATGTACGGCACGTCACGCATCAGTTTTTAAAATAACAGCCAGAATCTTTGACTGCAATATATTGTAAAAGACCCCTCAGATTCTAACTGTTATTGTGGAACTTCAGAATTTAAGTGGAGGGAGTAAGATTGAAAATGAAGAATGTAAAAAAAGTGTGTGTGTGTGTGTGTGTGGTGTGTGTGTGTGTGTGTGTGGTGGGGGGGGGGGGAGGGGGGGGGGACTGAAAGTGAACAGCTATTAAAAAGATTTCTACAGCAGGGAAGAGAATTAGTGTGATGATGCAGTAGCTGACAAACTCCTGTTCAAAGGAAAAGGCATTATCTGATAGATCTAAACAACTGAAGGAAAATGTGGTGTATCACATAATAATTTTAAAGTTATTTACATACTACGGTAATGTGTGTGTGTGTGTGTGTGTGTGTGTGTGTGTGTGTGTGTGTGTGTGTGTGTGTGTGAACAGATGTATGTATGGGCATGTGTATATCATGTACTATCTGTGTCGTGCGTATGTGTGTACATGTACATAATATGGTCAACCTGTAAAAATAATGTCGAACTGCCTGGAAAGAAACACAAGCGTCTGATGGCGAGGGAGGTGGTACTGTACAAGGAGCTGTAGGTTCAAACTGGTACGGCTGAACTCCATACACTTCAGTGAAAATTTCACGTTCGATGTCCTCTTCGTTGGAACTTGACTCGTAGCTGGGAGCATCTGCCATTATCGCCGGAAAATAGTTGAGTTTTACATCCTCATAGCGAAAGCTTTTAGGGACATGTCTTTCATTCACGGTAGTCTTGGCATTTATACGTCACTTGCGGAATCCCCGACTCTCGTCTCTTTCCGTACTGTGCTCGGCAATCTCCGTGGCGAGTCACGATTTGGCTACTTGCACGACCCGAAACACGGATAGAAGTGAGTTCCAGAAGAAAAGTAACACGTACATCGAAACACGCTCGATCATACTTTTGAACAACCCAAACATGCTATTTAGGGGTGAGGACCCCTTTAAGGGTCTCTCCAACCTTTGCGGATTTTAGTGCTTTCCCAGGTGCCGTTCTCGCCCTGCATAGAACTTTCTCATCAGAATAACCACTCTGACTTTTTAAAATCTGAGTTCTCATAAACAAAGACTTGTCGAACATGTCACAAAGACTAAGTGTAGAATCAGAAGATTTAAATGCAGTTCTGTTCGGTGGGTTCGCTGTTTGACGTCTTGGACAGAACACAGAATTGAAACGGCTTAAGAGTGAGAATTGACTGACGGCAGTTATTTCAAAACCTGCTGATCTTATTGAGTCAGACGACAATACAGTGAGGCTGTTCCCTTTTAAGGCCATTTTTGAAGTCCAACGTCTGAGTTAAGAAACGTTAATGTTAAGAAACGTTAAGAAAAGTTAACACATCAAATGTTAAGAAACGTTAATGTTAAGAAACGTTAAGAAAAGTTAACACATCAAATGTTAAGAAACGTTAATGTTAAGAAACGTTAAGAAAAGTTAACACATCAAATGTTAAGAAACGTTAATGTTAAAAAACGTTAAGAAAAGTTAACACATCAAATGTTAAGAAACGTTAACACATTGTACCTGGGTCAGCTCCACAAACCCGCCGGTGTATATGTAGCATAGTCATCTCCAGCTTCCCATGCCCAGGATTGCTCTGATGACATCTCCCCTTTCCAGCTCCAGTGCAGTGCGTTGCAAGACATGTCTGCTAGTTCCGATATGCCTTTTTCACCCCCATCCCCCAACCCGTCGCCTCCCGGTGAAGAATCTGTCAAGCATAGATGGTCTACATTTGGTCAATTATTACTCATAAAACCATAATGTATCAATTAACACCACATATGTTAGTGTTCTGATACTTCTTGGCACCGCGATCTAACTTCTACTGGCTTTTTTCAAACTTCATAACATCTTCATTGAAGTTTTCCACGCTCGTATCCCGTATAATGACGATACCATAATGTGAAGAACGTTTATATCCAAAGACTACTTTTCTCTCTTTGTTCCTTTGTTTGTTTGTTTCTTTCTTTTTTTCTTTCTTTTTTCCGTTTTGATCTGTTGGGAAGAGTGTGACAGTGCATGAATGTGTAAACGTAAAGGCGGTCCAATTGCATATCTGTGTGATCTGTAAATATGCTTATTTTACAGAACAGTTTGATAACAACTCTCTCTCTCTCTCTCTCTCTCTCTCTCTCTCTCTCTCTCTCTCTCTCTCTCTCTCTCTCTCTCTCTCTCAACCCTAAGAGGTAGAGGACGAGATTCACTTACTGTCCATCTCCCTTCTCATTCGTATAAAAGAGAGGAAAAAATAAGAAAGGGAATACCAACTGACAAGAACAAACATAAACTTATGTTAAAACTATGGCAAATAATGCTGATTACGGTGTGTGTGTGTGTGTGTGTGTGTGTGTGTGTGTGTGTGTGTGGATGTACAGAGAAACTGCGCGCGCGCGCGCGCGCGCGTGCGTGCGTGTGTGTGTGTTTTTGTGTGTTGTGTGTGTGTGTGTGTGTGTAGGAGAGAGAGAGAGAGAGAGAGGAGAGAGAGAGAAGAGAGAGAGAGAGAGAGAGCTTTCTTCCACTTGGCTTCTGTCGTTGTGCGTGACTTATCGTTTGTAATAGCAAGACATCGTGGGCTAAGATTTAAAGAAAAGGCATCTTTGTGTGGCACAAAGCAGAATTGATGAATTATTTTGCAACAGCTTGTTTTCGTCTGTTCGTCAGCTGTTGCTGTTTTTGTTATACACCTGTGTTTCGATTCCCTATGGTTTATAAGTGTGTGTTTCTTTTTCTTCTGTTAAACATGTCATTTAGCATAAACCTTTTTGGTTCATTTACCGTTTATTCCGAATGCAGACCCAGAGCGCTACCTATACACGCATACATACAGTTGGTGAGAGAACATGTGTGTGCGTGTGTCTGGAGAGAGAGAGAGAGAGAGAGAGACAGAGACAGAGAGAGAGAGAGAGAACAACATTGACCTAATGCAAGAAAAAAGTGTAGGCTAATAATTTCTCCATCACTACAACGGTGATTGGTTAAAAGGGCATTAGATTATAAATATAAAATCCCTCACAAGAAGCAAATGGGGAACATCATAGTTCATCTTAAAAACAGGCCCATTCATATTGCCTTGCCAGAAGCCTTTCGTCCGCTGATTCGACTCGTCAGTGAGAGAGAGTTAATAGTGATGGTCGTCCCCTCGCATTAAATGGTGATAAAGCACACTCTATAATTCTGTGGTATTTTCACCACCAAGGGTCCAAAAACAGATTCCAAGCAGCCAGAAAAGGGTAGAAAAGTAAAATGAGAAAAATAGGAAATAAGTTGCTGAAAAACTAAAAAGAGTTAATTGGAAATGAAATGAGGCAGGGAACAGTAAACAATAAACAAGTGGGGTAACTTTTGCTCCCATAAGAAAACCTAACACAGAGTAACTTTTATTCAAGACTGGCACAGCCTTTTAAACTTGAATAAAGTCAGACAAATACATAGACGAACAGTCTAATAGTGGGGGAAAAAACAAGCGCAGGCCAACAACTCAATTGTCTTCATAAGAATGACTTGGCCAAGATTTGGACTTAAGGAGGGGGGGAGAGGGAGTTTGAAGATGGAGAAACCGGGAACATGAAATTAAGAAAATATATTACAGATATGAAAACTCTCCACTCGCTGCATGAGGGAACCATCGCAATCCCTTTTGAAGGCAGATATATTTGTATTGTCCGCTGGATCGGAACTCATCAGGGAGACACGGCTGGTTGTGTCTGCGCTCCTGGCGTCAAGTAGAGACACACCACAGTCCATAATACTGTGGTGTTCTCACCACCAAGGGTGCAAAAAGAATCCAATAGCACCCCCAAAGCAGCCAGTGAAGGGTAGTGAATGAAACCAAACCAAAGTGTGGGGGGGAAAAAAGTTGCTGAAAAACTAAAGACATTATGCAAATAGTATAAAATGTAGGGGACAATCTTTGAGCCTACGCTTGAGGATCTACCCAAGGATGCAAGGGAGATCAAAAGACAAACACACAGACGGTCAGAAACAAATACAAGTAACCTCAGTTTAATCGAAACGAAATTGGAAATGAAATGAGGCAGGGAACGGTAAACAATAAACAAGTGGGGTAACTTTTGCTCCCATAAAAAAACCTAACACAGAGTAACTTTTATTCAAGACTGGCACAGCCTTTTAAACTTGAATAAAGTCAGACAAATACATAGACGAACAATCTAATAGTGGGGGAAAAAAACAAGCGCAGGCCAACAACTCAATTGTCTTCATAAGAATGACTTGGCCAAGATTTGGACTTAAGGAGGGGAGGGGGGGGGGGGGGGAGAGGGGGGAGGAGAGGGGAGTTTGAAGATGGAGAAACCGGGAACATGAAATTAAGAAATATATTACAGATATGAAAACTCTCCACTAGCTGCATGAGGGAACCATCGCAATCCCTTTTGAAGGCAGATATATTTGTATTGCCTGCTCCGAGGCCTTTCGTCCGCTGGATCGGAACTCATCAGGGAGACACGGCTGGTTGTGTCTGCGCTCCTGGCGTCAAATAGAGACACACCACAGTCCACAATACCGTGGTGTTCTCACCACCAAGGGTGCAAAAAAGAATCCAATAGGATTGCGATGGTTCCCTTATGCAGCTAGTGGAGAGTTTTCATATCTGTAATATATTTTCTTAATTTCATGTTCCCAGTTTCTCCATCTTCAAACTCCCCTCTCCTCCCCCCCTCTCTCTCTCTCTCTCTCTGTCTCTCTCCCCCTCCCTCCTTAAGTCCAAATCTTTGCCAAGTCATGGACTGTGGTGTGTCTCTATTTGACGCCAGGAGCGCAGACACAACCAGCCGTGTCTCCCTGATGAGTTCCGATCTAGCGGACGAAAGGCCTCGGAGCAGGCAATATAAATATATCTGCCTACAAAAGGGATTGCGATGGTTCCCTTATGCAGCTAGTGGAGAGTTTTCATATCTGAAATATATTTTCTTAATTTCATGTTCCCAGTTTCTCCATCTTCAAACTCCCCTCTCCTCCCCCCTCTACCCCCCTCCCCCTTTGGATATATATAATATATAATATAATATAATATAATATAATATAATATAATACAACACAACACAACACAACAAACACAACACAACACAACACAACACAACACAACAGAACAGAACAGAACAGAACAGAACAGAACAGAACAGAACAGAACAGAACAGAATATAATATAATATAATATAATATAATATAATATAATAATGTAATGTAATGTAATATAACATAGTATAATATGCTCTCTCTCTCTCTCTTCATATATATATATATATATATAGAGAGAGAGAGAGAGAGAGAGAGGGAGAGAGAGAGAGAGAGAGTACTGGTCTGCACCCTCACGAACATATGATTCTTTCAGAACTTACGACGAATTCAAGATGAAAGTATCTCCCGTAAGCGAAAAAGCCTTCTACAAATAAAAAGCCATATGACTAATTGTTCTCACATCATTCGATGCCATCAGCAAATAAAAGCAAGATAAACATGCAAACCATATAATGTTTGTTTGGAGTCTATTTGGGATAGAGGTCACTTAGAACAGGACATTTCAAAACAAAGTACACATCATCCTTAACAATTTCTGCCCACAATGGAGATCATAGTTCAGCTCGGCAAACAGTTTTAGAATGATATTTGTTTCCCGATTTTAGAAAGACAAAGCCTAGATTTTGTCAAAGTACCTGTGTATATTAAACAAAAGATATTTTTACTAATTGGGCATAGGTACAACTTCTGTAATACCAAATCAGCTTATAGAATTCATTTATCTATCTCAGTTTTGCCGTCTGTAAGGTGTAAACCTTTACGTTGAGTCTGCACAAAACAAACAGCCTTCACCCACTCCTTGATTACGCCATGCAAACCCAAAACCCAGTTCACATGGACATGTACGTATATCTGTCACCTATTTACTTTTACCCTTTATACATACATTATAGAGCTTGTCATAACATTTTTGTGGCAGTCGATCAGTATTCATTTTCAGAGAGAGAGAGAGAGAGAGAGAGAGAGAGAGAGAGAGAGAGAGAGAGAGAGCTGCACTTAAGCAAATTTTCCAACAGAATTTGGCCAGCGACTTCACGTTAGCTGCAGTGGATTTTTTTTTTAAACCGGTCCACCGGACGTCGATTTATCGTCACATCAGAAAGGCAGCATTCACAGCACCGTGGTGCTTCAAGAAATATTTTGGGAGAGACTGGAACCCTGGACCCGCTGCCATTCTGCCGTTTCCTGAATGAGTGCGTTATGCACACCCACTGGGCCACATGCCATTGCGCGTGTTTGTATGTGAGAATGAGTCTTGAATTTATCCGTTATCTTTTTCCAGCGGCTTGTTTGAGCCATGATTCTTAAATATGACATGACGTACTCAGATCTTAGATGTAATAATAAATAAATTAAAAATAAAAAGAAACCCGAAAGATAAACTGTTACCGATACGTTTTTAAGGGTTCGCTATCCATAATAACATTTTGAAAAGAAGGAATGAAAAAAATCTAAGACGAGATTGATTTACCTTCATTCTAATATAGGTTACTTCCTTTGTTATTAACAGTTTTGGGAAGGGATGAGGTACATTTCAAGAAGAGAAGAGAATAGTGCCAGCCACATAACCTGACTGTAACCTGGGAGTATCTGGCTGGTTGAGCTCATTGTGTGTGTCCTTGTAGCCAGCGAAACATGACAACAGCTGGCCGACAGACTGTTTAGGACCCGGGTTATCTTCGCCCACGTAAGGACACTATCAGCAACAGTTGAGGAGAAGAAGGGAACTCTCTCTCTCTCTCTCTCTCTCTCTCTCTCTCTCTCTCTCTCTCTCTCTCTTCTGCGTTTGCTCGCTGGTTCGAGTCTTTTTTTAGCCTGAAAATTGATTGTGTAAATATCTGGTCACACGATTTGCATCTGTCAAAAAATGAAACAACAGCTAAAATCCTGTATAGGGAGATTTTTGCAAATAAAATGTAAACGTCAGATTCCAAAGACTCAACTCAGTCGTTCTCTCTCTCTCTCTCTCTCTCTCTCTCTCTCTCTCTCTCTCTCTCTCTCTCTCTCTCTCTCTCTCTCCTCCCCCCCCCCCCACACACACACACACACACCCACCCACACCCACCCACCCACCCACCCACACACACACACACAAACACGCACACACAAACACGCTCGCACACACACACACACACACACACACACACACACACACACACACACACACACACACACACACACACACACACACACACACACATCTGTGACAAACTGATCGATCTGACAAACCAAAAGATTCTGCCATGTGCCAAAATTGACAACGCGCACAAAATGTGATCAGAGGGATTGGGGAGGGAGGGGGGAGAATGAGGTGGGGGGGGGGGGCGATTCGACCGATCGTGCTACTCCTACAACCCTATTGGAAAACATCGGTTATCGTGCTACTCCTACAACCCTATTGGAAAACATCGGTTATCGTGCTACTCCTACAACCCTATTGGAAAACATCGGTTATCGTGCTACTCCTACAACCCTATTGGAAAACATCGGTTAAAAAAATCAGGACTATTTGCTGTGGCTAAAGAGGCCCAGACAATGAACCGGTCAGGAAAACGCGAACAGTATTGAAGCAAATCGATAGAGACAGGGAAGGACCAGAGGAGTGAGGAAACACGAACAGTATTGAAGCAAATCGATAGAGACAGGGAAGGACCAGAGGAGTGAGGAAAACACGAACAGTACTGAAGCAAATCGATAGAGACAGGGAAGGACCAGAGGAGTGAGGAAACACGAACAGTATTGAAGCAAATCGATAGAGACAGGGAAGGACCAGAGGAGTGAGGAAAACACGAACAGTACTGAAGCAAATCGATAGAGACAGGGAAGGACCAGAGGAGTGAGGAAACACGAACAGTATTGAAGCAAATCGATAGAGACAGGGAAGGACCAGAGGAGTGAGGAAAACACGAACAGTACTGAAGCAAATCGATAGAGACAGGGAAGGACCAGAGGAGTGAGGAAACACGAACAGTATTGAAGCAAATCGATAGAGACAGGGAAGGACCAGAGGAGTGAGGAAAACACGAACAGTACTGAAGCAAATCGATAGAGACAGGGAGGGACCAGAGGAACGGGTTTGGGGTGCGGAAGCAGGAGAACGGAGGAAGAAGGGTAGAGGGCAGGGAATGAGGCGGATGGTGGAAAGGAGGGAAAGCAGTGTTTCCACAGATTCATCCAAACCGATTGTGTTTGTTGAGCTTAAATAGATAAGTGAAAACATACCCAGGCAATGTGTATATGTCTGTATGTATGTATGCATGCATATTTGTATGTATGAGTGAGTGAGTTCTTTAAGTTAGAGTCTATTCACGTTTGGCGATATTAGACTTAAAAAAAGGAGCGAGGGGTAGGGGAGCGTTTATGAAAATCTATAAATTTGTTGCATGGAAAGCACTTTTGCTATTTGCACAATTTCTGGCTTGTGGGTTATTGTTTTGATAGAATCATGTAGAGTCACATCCACGTTCGATTTTTAATATAATGAAGTTAATAAAAATGCATGCATGCATGTACGTACGTATGTATGTATGTATGTGCGAACGTACGTACGTACGTATGTATGTATGTATGTATGTATGTATGAATGTATGTATGTATGTATGTATGTATGTATGTATGTATGTATGTATGTATGTATGTATGTATGTATTTGTTGTATGTTTGTATGTGTGCATCTCTCTCCCTTCCATATGTATGTATGTATGTATGTATGTATGTATGTATGTATGTATGTATGTATGTATGTATGTATGTATGTATGTATGTATGTATATATGTATGTATGCATATATGTATGTATGTTATAGGTATGTGTGTACCTACCTACCTACCTGTCTATATCTATCTATCTATCCATCTGTCTATCTATCTATCTGTACCTGTCTATATATGTCTGTCTGTCTATCCATCCATCTATCTGTCTACCTATCTATCTAACTGTGTACCCTCTCTCTTTCTCTATCAGTTTTTCTGTCTTTCTCTGTCTCTGTCTCTCTCTATCTTTCTCTCAATTTTTCTGTCTATCAATGCCTCTAACTGTGCACTCTCTCTCTCTCTCTCTCTCTCTTCTCTCTCTCTCTCTCTCCCCCCCCCCCCAATATCTATCTATCTATCTGTCGATCTATCTATCTATCTGTCTATCTATAGGTGAAGCAGTGACAAGCTCCCACGTGAAAGAGCAACTCCAATGTTACACAATAATTTTCATCATGTGACGATGTCTAACGTACTCCAATACAGTCCACAGGCCAGTTTTGAACAGAGAGTCGCTTTTTTTTTCTTCTCCCTTTTCTGTCTTCTTTGCCCATCGCCAGGTCACGCTGCTCCCAGGTCACAGTGTTTGATGGCGGCAGTTATCACGTCCTCTCTGGGGGCACGACAGGCCGGGCTGCTCCCCAGGTCACAGTGTTTGATGGCGGCAGTTATCACGTCCTCTCTGGGGGCACGACAGGCCGGGCTGCTCCCCAGGTCACAGTGTTTGATGGCGGCAGTTATTACGTGCTCTCTGGGGGCACAACAGGCCGGGCTGCTGTAGTAGTGATGTTGGTTGAGCTTTTGTGCAGATTGGTGCACACAGTGTTTGAACACAGTTTGAACACCAGGGCTTGTCGTTAGGGTTTGTTGTTATGGATCCATTACAACAGGGACAGTTCATTGCCCTCGGCACGTTACTAGCGGCTCATGTTTCGAAATTCGCTCGGGAGCCCAAATAGCTTAGTTGCTCGGAGCACACTGAATAGCTCAGCTGGGAAAGTATCTTGAATGGCTCAGTTGGTTAGAGAACCCTAAATAGCTCAGTTAGTAAGAAAACTCTGAATAACACAGTTGGTAAGAAAACTCTCAATAGCTCAGTTGGTTAGAGAACCCCAAATAGCTCAGTTGTTTAGAAAACTCTGCGTAGCTCAGTTGTTTGAGAACCCTAAATGGCTCAAATAGTTAGAGAACCTTAAATGGCTCAGTTAGTTAGAGAACCCTAAATAGCTCACTTGGTAAGAAAACTTTGAATAGCCCAGTTAGTAAGAAAACTCTGAATAACTCAGTTGGTACGAAAACTCTCAATAGCTCAGTTGGTTAGAGAAACCCAGATAGCTCAGTTGGTTAGAAAAATCTACATAGGTCAGTTGTTAGGGAACCCTAAATGGCTCAGATGGTTAGAGAACCCTGAATGGCTCATTAGGTTAGAGAACACTAAATGGCTCAGCTGGTTAGAAAACCCGAAATAGCTCACTTGGTAAGAAAACTCTAAATAGCTGAGTTGGTACGAAAACTCTCAATAGCTCAGTTGGTTAGAGAACCCCGAATATTTCAGTTGGATAGAAAACTCTCAATAGCTCTGTTGGTAAGAAACCTCTGAATAGCTCAGTTGGTTAAACAATCCTGAACAGGTCAGCTGGTTAAAGCACCCTGAATGGCTCAGTTGGTTAAAAGCACCCTGAATGGCTCAGTTGGTTAAAAACACACTGAATAGCTCAGTTGGTTGAAACACCCTGAATAGCTCATTTGGTAAGTGCACCCTGATACCTCAGTGGGTTCGAGCACTCTGTATAGTTCGGTTGGTTAAAACACCCTGAATAGCTGAGTTGGCTAAAACATCTTGAATAGCTCAGTTGGTTAAACACCTTGAATAGCTCAGTTGGTTAAAACACCTTGAATAGCTAAGTTGGTTAGTGCACCGTGAATAACTCGTTCGGTTAAAACACCCTCAGTGGGTTAGTGCACCCTGAATAGCTCGGTTGGTTGGTGCACCCTAACTAGCTCAGTTGGTTAGTGCACCCTGAAAAGCTCGGTTGGTTGGTGCACCCTAACTAGCTCAGTGGGTTAGTGCACCCTGAATAGCTCGGTTGGTTGGTGCACCCTAACTAGCTCAGTTGGTTAGTGCACCCCGAATAGCTCGGTTGGTTGGTGCACCCTAACTAGCTCAGTGGGTTAGTGCACCCTGAATAGCTCGGTTGATTAAAGCACTCTGAATAGTTCAGTTGATTGAAACACCATAAATAGCTCAGTTGGATTTAAAACATCAGAAGAGTTTGGTGGTTAAAACACTCTACACAGCTCACTTGGTTGGTGCACTCTGAATAGCTCTGCTGGTTAAAAAACCCCCATAATACCTCAGTTGGTTAGTCACCCTGAATAGCTTAATTGGTCAAGACACCCTGCATAGCTCAGTTGGTTAGTGCACCATGAATAGCTCAGTTGCTTAAAATACCTGAATAGCCCAGTTGGTTAAACATTTGAATAGCTCAGAGGGTTAGTGCACCCTCAATAGCTCAGTTGGTTAAAAAATCTCAATAGCTCAGTTGGTTAGCGCGCCTGGTGAATAGTTCAGTTAGTTATAACATCCTGAGTAGCTCAGTTGGTTAGTGCACCCTGACTAGTTCTAAAGATTCTGAATAACTCAGCTAGATACTGCACCCTAAATAGGTCATTTGGTTAAAAGACTTTGAATAACTCAGTTGGTTACAGTGCCCTGAATAGCTCAGTTGGTTAAAGACCCTCAATAGCTCAGTTAATTAGCGCATCCTGAACAGCTCAGTTGGTTAAAACATCCTGGATAACTCAGTTGGTTAAAATACCCTGAATAGCTCAGTTGGTTAGTACACCCTGAATAGCTCAGTTGGTTAGTGACCCTGGATAGCTCAGCGGGTTAATGTACCCTGAATAGCTCAGTTGGTGAAAAAAAGTTCTGAATAGCTCAGTTGGTTACAACACACTGAAGAGCTCAGTTAGTTAAATGATCCTGAATAGCTCAGTGGTTAGCGCACCCTGAACAGCTCAGTTGATTAAAACATCCTAGATAACTCAGTTGCTTAGTGCACTCTGAATAGGTCAGTTGGTTAAAACATCCTGAATAACTCGGTTAGCGCACACTGAATAGCTCAGTTGGTTAGTGCATATGCATACTGAATAGCTCAGTTGGTTAGTACACACTGAATAGCTCAGTTGGATAGTGCACACTGAATAGTTCAGTAGGTTAATGCACACTGAACAGCTCAGTTGGTTAAAACATCCCGCATAACTCAGTTGGATAAAACACCATGAGTAACTCATTTGTTAAAGCATCAGAATGTCTCAGTTGGTTCGTGCACTCTGAATAGCTCAGTGGGTTAGTGCACCCTGAATAGCTCGGTGGTTAGAGCACCCTGAATAGCTTGGTTGGTTAGAGCACCCTGAATAGCTCGATTGGTTACTTACTTACTTAGGCCCATAGCTCAAGGGTGAGTATAGGCCATCGACAACACTCCGCCATCGCACTCGGTTCTGGGCTGCTCGCTGAATGCCTGTCCAGCGGGTACCCTGCCTCTTTATCTCTGCCTCAGTGTCTCGCCTCCAGCTGTTGCGAGGTCGGCCTCTCTTCCTTTCCCGTGTGGGTTCCATGTCAGGGCTTGGCGTGTGGTGCTGGATGCTGGCTTCCTGAGAGTGTGTCCAAGCCAGCCCCACTTCCTCTGCAGAATCTGCTTGGCCACTGGTTCCTGTCCTGCTTGCTTCCATAGATCTTCATTGTTGATCTTCTCTGCCCATCTGATTTTGAAGATGCGCCTCAGACAGGTGTTGATGAAGGTCTAAATTTTTTTGCTGTATTGCCTTGGTCATTCTCCAAGTCTCGCAGCCGTAGAGCAGAATCGGTTGTTAGAACACCCTGTATAGCTCAGTTGGTTAAAACATCCAGAAGAGCTCAGTTGCTTAAAGCACCCTGGATAGCTCAGTTGCTTAAAGTACTTAAATAGCGAAGTTGGCTAAGTCATCCTGGATAGCTTAGTTGGTAAAAGCACTTTGAACAGCTCGGTTGTTTGGAGCACCCTGAATAATTCAGTTGATTAGAGTACTCTGAATAGCTCAGTTGGGTATTGCACTCGGAATAGCCGAATTGGATAAAAAACAAACAAACCCTGAATAGCTCAGTTGCTTAGAGCGCTCTGAATAGCTCATTTGGTTAAAAACACCGTGAATAGCTAAGTTGGTTAAAACACCCTGAATAGCTCAGTTGGTTGAAGCACTCTGAATACCTCAGTTGTGTAGAGTACCCTGAATTGGTCAATTGGTTAAAACACTCTGAATTGGTCAGTTGGTTGAAGCACCCCGAATAGCTCAGTTGTTTACAGCACCCTGAATAGCTGAGTTGGTGAAAAACATCTTGAATAGCTCAGTTGGTTAAATCACCCTGAATAGGTAAGTTGTTTAGTGCACTCTGAATAGCTCAGTTGGTTAGTGCATTCTGAACAGCTCAGTTGTTTAAAATACTTTCAATAGCTCAGTTGGTTAGTGCACTCTGAACAGCTCAGTTGTTTAAAATACTTTCAATAGCTCAGTTGGTTAGTGCACTCTGAACAGCTCAGTTGTTTAAAATACTTTCAATAGCTCAGTTGGTTAGTGCACTCTGAACAGCTCAGTTGTTTAAAATACTTTCAATAGCTCAGTTGGTTAGTGCACTCTGAACAGCTCAGTTGTTTAAAATACTTTCAATAGCTCAGTTGGTTAGAGTACTGTGAATAGTTTAGTTGGATGAAGCATTCTGAATTGTTCAGCTGGTTAAAACACCCTCAGTGGTATAGTTGATTAAAGCACCCTGAATAGTTCAGTCGTTTAGAGCACCCTAAATAGTTCGGCTGGTTAAAGCACCCTGAATAGCACAGTTGGTTAAAACACCCTGAATAAGTAAGTTGGTTAAAGCTCCCTGAATAGTTAGGTTGTTTAATGCACCTTGAATCGTTTAGTTGTTTAGTGCACCCTGAATAGCTCAGTTGTTTTGTGCACCCTGAATAGCTCGATTGGTTAGCACATCCTGAATAGCTGATTTGGTTGAAACACATTTAATAGTTCAGTTGGTTAAAGCACCCTGAATAGTTGAGTTGATTAGTGCAGCCTGAATAGCTCAGTTGGTTAAAACATTCTCAATACCTGAGTTGGTTAAAACACCCTTGATAGATGAAATTTGAAAAATAATTTATAAGGCTGTGCCCCAAAACGCAGACAAACGAATCACAAGACAAAACACGACGCGTTTCGACCTCTTAGGCCTTCTTCAGTCAAGTTACACAACACTCAGGACAAAGAAAACGAACGAGCAATCCATTATCTTCATCCAATTTGGCGCAAGAAGGGCGACATCAGTTGGCTAGTGCACACTGAACAGCTCACTTACGTAAAGTGCTCTGAATAGCTCAGTTGAGTAAAGCGCTCTGGATAGCTCAGTTGATTAAAACATGCCTTATAGATCAGTTGGTTATTGCACCAGGAATAGCTCGGTTGGTTATTGTGCCCTAAATAGCTCAGTCGATTAAAACACACTGAACAGTTCAGTTGGTTAAAACACCATGAGTAGCTCAGCTTGTCAAAATACCCTGAATGGCTCAGTTCCATTAAAGACCCTGAATGGCTCAGCTGGGCAGTGCACTCGGAATAGCTCAGTTGGTTGAAACCCTGAATAGCTCAATTGGTTAAAACACCATGAAGAGCACAGTTGGTTAAAACACTCTGAACAGCTCAGTTAGTGAAAACACCATGAAGGGTTCAGTTGGTTAAAACACCATGAAGTGCTCAGTTGATTAAAACACCTTGAATAGCACAGTTGCTTAAAACACCCTGAACAGCTCAGTTAGTTAAAACACCCTGAACAGCTCAGTTGGTTAAAACACCCTGAACAGCTCAGTTGGTGAAAACACCTTGAATAGCTCAGTTGGTTTAAACACCCTGAACAGCACAGTTGGTTAAAACACCTTGGATAGCTCAGTTGGTTTAAAACACCCTGAATCGCTTAGTTGGTTAAAACACCCTGAACAGCTCAGTTGGTTAAAACACACTGAACAGCTCACTTGGTTAAAACATTATGAAGAGCTCAGTTGGTTAAAACACACTGAACAACTCACTTGGTTAAAACATTATGAAGAGCTCAGTTGGTTAAAACACACTGAACAGCTCACTTGGTTAAAACACCCTGAACAGCTCAGCTGGTTAAAACACCATGAAAGCTTAGCTGGTGAAAACATTCTGAACAGCTCAGTTGGTTAACATACCCTGAATCGCACAGTTGGTAAAAACACCTTGAATAGCTCAGTTGGTGAAAACACCTTGAATAGCTCAGTTGGTGAAAACACCTTGAATAGCTCAGTTGGTGAAAACATCTTGAATAGCTCACTTGGTTAGAGCACTGTGAAAAGTTTAGTTGGTTGAAGAACCCTACATTGTTCAGTTGGTTAAAACACCTCTAGTAGTTCAGTTGGTTAAAGCACCCTGAATAGTTCACTTGTTTAGAGCACCCTGATTAGTTCAGCTGGTTAAAGCACACTGAATAGCTCATTTGGTTAAAACAACCTGGATTCAACGCCCATCTTGCGCCGAACTGGATGAAGATAAGTGATTGCTTGTTCATTTTTGTTGTCCTGAGTGTTGTGTAACTTGCCTAAAGAAGACCTAAGTCGTCGAAACGCGTCCCGTTTTGTCTTGTAATTCGTTTGAATACGTTTTTTTGGCGGAGCCTTATAATTAATCTGTTAAAATTTGTTATGATTTCCGCCTGCAGTTGCCTAACTTTGCAGCTAGATTAAACCTGAATTTATGAGTTGGTTAAAGTACCCTGAATAGCTCAGTTGTTCAGAGCACTCTGAATAGCCCAGCTGGTTAAAGCTTTCTGAATGGCTCATTCGATTGAAACACCCTGAATAGGTAAGTTGCTTCAATCACCCTGAGTAGCTCAATTTCTTAAAGCACCCTGAATAGCTCAGTTGGTTAGTGCACACTGAATAGCTCAGTTGGTGAAAAACACCCTGAATAGCTAAGCTGGTTAAATCACCCGAGTAGCTCTGTTGGTTAAATCATACTGAATCACTCAGTTGGCTAAAATTACCCTGAATAGCTCAGTGTGTTAGTGTACACTGAATAGCTCAGTTGGTTAAGATACTCTGAATAGCTCAGTAGGTTAGTGCACCCTGAATACCCTAGTTGGTTAGTGCACTCTGAATAGCTCAGTTGGCTAAACACCCTGAATAGCTCTGTTGGTTAGTGCACTCTGAATAGCTCAGTTGGCTAAACACCCTGAATAGCTCATTAGGTTAGTGCACCCTGAATAGCCTAGTTGGTTAGTG
>CM065728.1:8787818-8870318 GCA_033310375.1 Conus canariensis | reverse complement strand
ACGCTGGTGATAATGATAATGATGATGATGACGTTAATGTTGTTGTTGTTGTTATGGTGGTGGTGGTGGTTGTGGTGGTGGTGGTTGATGATGATGATGACGATGATGACGATGATAGTGATGATGATGATGATGATGATGATGATGATGATGACGATGATGATGATAATGATGATAATGTGACTGTTTTTATGTAGGGCATCAATAGCTCTAATTTCTTGACGCGGACTTAAAAAAGGATGCTGCTTCTTTTACAAGGAAGCTTTCTGTTTTCCGACTCATGTTGCTAATCTTTATTCAAACGATGACACAACAAAAATGGATAATCTTCTTTCGCGAGAACCTTTCAATGTTCTGGAAGTTCTACATCGAGTGACATTAAAAACAACAACAACAACAACAACCAAACTTTCATCAAGAACATCGGCCAATACTTTCTGTACGGTAATATCGGGTAAAAGAGAAAAGCAGACTTCTTCAATGACTTGAATGCTTGAATCCAGCTGTTATTCAGCCTGCTGAAGTAGGCTACACTTCGAAGACGTTGAAACAATCGAATATTCACCTTTCCTGACAGGATGGAATCTGCCAAAATTCTGGAACGTTTGAACAGTGGCAGAAAATAGCTGCGCCTTCTCTAGTTTTAATACTCTATGATTCTGTTGTTGTTTTTTCCATGTGCCAATATTCTTTCTTGGGTTCTTTCTTGGGCCACACTCAGTCTGTACACCTACCGTTTAGGTAACATTGGTCGTGCAGTTTTGGCATCATCCTGTGAACAGACAAGGAAACCAACAGTGGACAATTCGTCTTCTTGGCGGAGATAAACATCAATAAAAATACACTGTCCTGAGCATAGTCAGAAGTGAGATTGAAGGTGAAAGTCCTAGAGCCTGATGTCCGTAGGGCAGTGAAATGCAAGATCTGGGGTACGGCATTATGGAAGGCGGTGCCTATCCCCCTCTCTCTGCCGCCTTCTCTTCCATGACCTCACCAGTCACCTATAACTACTGAGTGGACAGACGGGGCTTTCAAGTTACACAAACCTGACCTCACAAACAGTTTGAACTCACAATCGTCAGCTCTTCAGTCAAACGCACTAGCCGTTTGACTCACGCAGAATCTAGAAATTATATCGCATGAACAAAGTCACAAAACCAACACCTATCCCAGAGTCGTGAAGACCGTTGGAGCGCCACAATAGACTGACTTCGCAACCAGCTTCCCCACGCCCCTTCCGCTTCTCAGACGCTGTTAGGCATTTGCTGAGTGTGAGGCCAGTCCATGCACTGATGTTGTCCTCCCATCTCCTCTGTCTTTCCATTCTGTCTTCTCGCACTGTTCCTTGCTGAATGGTTGTGGCAAGTCCTGTTGATTTTGATACATGACCATCATCTCAGTTTCCTTCTTCACACTGTGGACAACAGGTCCGCAATTATTCAGTGGCTGTGAAGAAAAAAACGCGCCTCTTTAAAGAAATGTAATCGATATTTTCCTTGGCACATTTAAACACAGTGGTTCGCTCTGCACCGAAATCGTGCTCTTCTGTCTGCTGTGTCCTTATCCCACACGCTAGAAGCATCACATCAACTGGAACTGACTGAAATCTGTAATGATATGTCACTGATTTTGCCTCTGAAGTTGTCTAAAGTATGCAAGAGTACTAAAGTGATGATGACAAACAATAGTGATTCCAAACCCATCAATGCATTTTAAGAATCTTCATTTACCTGAAAACTGTTTCTGGGAAAATATATTAAATTTGGCATCTCTCTCTCTCTCTCTCTCTCTCTCTCTCTCTCTCTCTCTCTCTCTGTGCGCGTGCGCGCGTGTGTGTAGGTGTGTTGTGTGCGTGCTTGCGCGCGTGCGTGCCTGTGTGCGTGTGTGCGTGCGTGCGTGCGTGCGTGTGTGTGTGTGTGTGTGTGTGTGTGTGTGTGTGTGTGTGTGTGTGTGTGTGTGTGTGTGTGTGTGTGGGCGGGCGAGCGCGCGCGTGTATGTTACAGTTCAAGATGATGTAAACAATAGTCCTGCATGTCATACTATGTGTATGATGTCTCAGGCAACATCTGGTCTTCCGGTACAGAGCGGACCACAGCCATCTGCTTTCCATGACCTTCTGCACATTGTGTCTTTATTCATTCCTTCCCTTCTACGTCTGTCTTTATTCATTTCCTTCCCTTCTACGTCTGTCTTTATTCATTTCCTTCCCCTTCTACTGTCTGTCTTTATTCATTTCCTTCCCCTTCTACCGTCTCACCCTCCATCCACTGAAAAGCATGATTTGAAGTAACCAGCAACCTTTCCGACACGCACACTACATTTTGGTGTGTTGTATGGACAAGTTTGTGATGATTTTTGGTGTCAGAACAATAACAGCTCTTTCGGTTTTTCTAAAAGCGCAATCCATCCGTGCTCAGAGCTCAGAATAAATTGTGTGCTCAGAGTTCAGAATAAAATTGTGTGCTCAGAAGCGCTCATTTCTATGCTTTTAAAGTGATGTCTCTGTGAGGTGTTTTCACTTGTTTGCATGCTTCTTTTTATTTTGCATGTGAGTAACTACAAAGGCGCTACCTGACAAATACAAACTCACTACAGATTTACACGCAGAACCGTAGCCAGTGATTGTAACGCTGTGAATATATTACGATGAGAATCAAACTGCTGGTCTTTAAGTACAGTGCAGTGGACGTGGAACGCTGACCTTGATGAATGGCTTGAACTGGTTTTGATCTCTCATTGAATGGCTTTCAGACAGAGGAACGGTCGACTGTTGTGACAAGTTGAAAGTCTTTACTGCCCGCAGAGGATTTACAAACTAAGACCTCAGACGATCATTACGACAGTCCCACGACGTAAACATGTCTTTCGATTCCAAAAAAAATTATAGTCCTCTCTCTCTCTCTCTCTCTCTCTCTCTCTCTCTCTCTCTCTCTCTCTCTCTCTCTCTCTCTCTCTCTCTTCAAACAATCCAAAGCGGAGATATACAGTTTGTGAAATAGAAACCCCGAGAACCATCTCGTAACAACCATTCAGTATGGGTGGACTGTTCTGGAAGCTATTTCAGGAACATCGTGGACGCTTAACTTTCCGTAAGGTTCTGTGGCCATCACGAATCTTCTGGAACTATGACGTGTTTCTGCCCTTTGTACATGGGTGATGTGGTATATGAATGTCATAGAGAAAAGTCCTAGTAAACGTCTGAACTAACACTCAAATATATGTACACGAACCAAGGAAAAGTGCCAGGCAAAGTCAATCTGCAATAGAACGAACTGTCAACTTGAGTGAGTTGACACAGAAAATAGTCACATCATTCAGAATACAATAGTGCAAATGCTTACGTTGCTGTCGTCAATTCCACCAAGCACTGACTGGTGGTCCTCATTCACCAGAAAAGATCACAGGTAGGGGTGGTGAAGATCAGTTAGTAGGTGTCACCGGCGGAGCAGGATACTTGTTTTCGGTGAGGTTGTGTTAGTGCATCAGCAAAACTATTTCGCAGATGTTTATCACATTTACAGAAGTATATGCAAGATAACCATCTACAAACGAATGAAGTCTGATACTTTTAGGTTTAAGGGTAATGCCGATGGAAAATCACACACACACACACACACACACACACACACACACACACACACACACACACACACACACACACACACACATACACACACACACGGGTGTGTGTGTGTGTGTGTGTGTGTGTGTGTGTGTGTGTGTGTGTGTGTGTGTGTGTGTGTGTGTGTGTGTGTGTGAAGTCAACTCGAGTCAAGTTAAAATTATCTTTATTGAGGGTTAAAGAATACGCTTTCCAGCTTTTTTTTTTTACATCCTGCCCTCATAAACAAGAAAGAAACTAATACAACATATAACCACAAGCTCAAAAAACATTTTTAAAAGCACACAATTTCTATCATGCAAATACATAACTCTCATATCAAATATGAAACAATAATGAAACTATTGTTGGAACATCAAGTTCCAGAGAGAGAGAGAGAGAGAGAGAGAGAGAGAGAGAGAGAGAGAGAGAGAGAGAGAGAGAGATGAGGATAAGGGAATGGTACTTATGAAAATGACTTTAACTGATGCGCAGAGTTTCTATCAAATGCATGTTTAGTGCTTTTTTAAATGTCTGTTTTGAGGGACATGATTTTATGGAGGAAGGCAAATTATTCCATGCGGTCCCTCCAGAATGCAGAAAACTTGATTTACAAAGATTACTTCGAGGTCTGGGAAGAGACAGTTTATGTGTATGTCTGTAACTATTGATGACAAAGCTTTCAATGATTTTCATCGGGGTCGATCCATTCATTATATTGTACATGCACAAACATTGGTTGAAGTAGAGTCTGTCTTTAAATGGAAGAATATTTAAAGTTTTGTAATCACTCTTTGTCAAGTTATTGGATTTCAGCTGAATTAATTTAATGGCCCTTTTATGCAGACGACTTACTAATTTCAGATTAGTTTCACTGGCATTATCCCATAACGTGGATGCATAATTGGTAAGAGAAGGATGTGCGCATGAAAGAATATCTTTCTGGAATGAAGATTTAGAAAACATTTTATTTTTGAAAGTTTATATATATATTCTCTTACAAATACGTTTTCTAAGATCCGCAATGTGGTGAAACCAAGATAAATCGTTGTCAATGATAACACCTAAGACTTTATGCGATGTAACCTCTTCAATCTTTTGTCCTTGAGCATGTAATGGCGCGAATGAGGATTTCATTTTCTGTCGTTTTTTGTTTTACTAGTATTGAGGGACATATGATTCATTTCTGTCCATGCAATTAGCTTGTTGATATTTTTCTGCAGGTTACTTACCACTTCAAAAGGTTACTACTATGAGATTGTACTACTATGTGTGTGTGTGTGTGTGTGTGTGTGTGTGTGTGTGTGTGTGTGTGTGTGTGTGTGTGTGTGTGTGTGTTTTGGGCTAAACATTTTACCCAGTTCTGTAAAAACATCCTCGTAACTGCTACTAACATCTCGTTTCACGGGATGTGTCAACTGTTTAACACTTAGAGTATCTAGTCTATAAAGGTCTTAGCTTTTATCGTGTGCGGATTTTTGTCTTCATTGATTACTTTCTCGTTTTTTTTTTGTTTTTGTTTTAACCATTCGTGATACAATAACTTGTATAAATGGCTTTTCTTTGCAGTTATCTCCTTGTATTTTTTTTTATTCATTTCTTTTTTCAGATTTATATTTTGACTGGAACTGCGAAAAACCAAAAGGTGATATAGACAGGTATACCAAAAGGTGATATAGACAGGTATGCCAAAAGGTGATATAGACAGGTATGCTTTTGAATCATTTATTGGGTTCTTTCTTTTTTCCCCCTTCGATTTACTCCTTACATTTCTGATGAATGTCATGATTTTTAAACACCTCCATCCCACTACTTTTCCTCCACTCTCTCTCTCTCTTTCTCTCTCTCTCTCTCTCTTCTTCTTCCTTCTCCTCCTCCTTCTTCTTCTTCTTCTTTTTCACCACCACCACCACCACCGTCGCCGCCGCCGCCGCCGCCACCACCACCACCACCACCACCCCTCCACCACCACCACCACCACCACCACCATCATCATCATCATCATCATCATCATCATCATCATCTATGGAGGAGGGCTCCCAGTTGGACTGCACCTGCCAAAAAACAAACAAACAAACAAACAAAAAAAAAAAGGGGAACACCCCCCCCCTAGGATCTCACGCCGATTGTTCCAACTCTTTTTGTTGCCTTTCGCCCTCTCACGCCATAGAGTTCAGGGCCTCTGCCGCAATGGAGCCGCGAAAAACAATGTTATATTTCACGAAGAGCATGCAGCAACATTTTTTTTTAAAAACTGTGCTGCTTTTACTATATGGAACAGGTTTCAGGGCTACTTTGGAAATGACATCATTTCACGTCGTGCCCGTTTCGCGCTGTTCGCAGACAGGTGGCTGAACACGTGTGACATTCCAGTAGCAAATGAAAGTGGACGGACTCAGTTCAAAACTTTACACGATGTAAATTTCTTTTCAGCAGCCGCCACGGTGCAGTGGTTATTGTCTCGTGTTGCGGACTGGGAGTCAGAGGTTCTAGTCCCATCAGAGGCATGTGCTCGGAAGACGTAGACCAAACAGTCGAAACAGGCAAACACTGATTTCTGCCTGGTTCACGCCGGGATGCAGTATATCCTGACAAGTATTCTCCTACAGTCGTGGTACTTCACAGACCAGCTTCGTCATTTCCATCGATTACCATCAGAAGAAAACGCCTATGGATTTATGAGACTGTGTTCCCTATGGTGACCTCAGTCTTGATGTCCTCCCCATGTCCGTGCTCTTGATGAGTTTGCATCAAGGTATTCGGTGTGTGTTGTCAGTCGATGAATGGACGTGGACGTGCCACTGCCCTGTAGAGAGGGAAACACACTCAGGCCGGCTCTGCCACTGACCAATTTTCATTAGTTGGGGTTAGGTGAAGACGGGGTTAATGGAAAAGGGTAGGGGATTTTAGTAACTGATATCCTGAGTACGTTTGATCAGAACAAGCAGTGTTAAAGACCCAAATCATTACTAGACACAGTCATGGCGTGGCATTTGCTAAGTCTCTCTCTCTCTCTCTCTCTCTCTCTCTCTCTCTCTCTCTCTCTCTCTCAAGCACTCTTTCTTCCCCTGTATCAAACACCTTAATATAAACGAATCAACAACCAGACAGTGTAAACAAACGCCCATGCATTTGCGCCAAATTGGAAAATCGTGCAACATAAGTCGGTTTAGCAACCAGAGCTGCGCCAAAGACACAGACTGTTTATCGACAGGCCATCAGTCACAATCCCATGCGGCACCAGAAAAGAACAGAGGCTGACAACTGATGCAGGATCAATGGTTCGGTTCTCCCACTGACAGCACCGATAACAAGGTGCTGGTCCTGCCTTGGCTGTCCAGAGCAATCAAAGACGACACCAGAAAATCCACTGAGTCCGGTCATTTCGTCCATGTAGGGGAAGGAGCGAGGGTGGGGGGTTGGTGGGGTACCACCGCCGACTTCCTTTTAGAATTGTCACTCGTCTGTCGTGCTTCTCTGTGTCTCCGGAAAGGCTGGCGAAGAACAGGTCTGTCCACTTCTTGTTCTTGTTCTACAGCCCTCTTCTTCTGCCTACCTCTTGTTCTTGTTCTACAGCCCTCTTCTTCTGCCTACTCTTGTTCTTGTCCTACAACCCTTTCTTCTGCCTGCCTCTTGTTCTTGTCCTACAACCCTCTTCTTCTGCCTGCCTCTTGTTCTTGTTCTACAGCCTCTTCTTCTGCCTACCTCTTGTTCTTGTCCTACAACCCTCTTCTTCTGCCTGCCTCTTGTTCTTGTCCTACAACCCTCTTCTTCTGCCTGCCTCTTGTTCTTGTTCTACAGCCCTCTTCTTCTGCCTGCCTCTTGTTCTTGTCCTACAACCCTCTTCTTCTGCCTGCCTCTTGTTCTTGTTCTACAGCCCTCTTCTTCTGCCTGCCTCTTGTTCTTGTCCTACAACCCTCTTCTTCTGCCTGCCTCTTGTTCTTGTCCTACAACCTCTTCTTCTGCCTGCCTCTTGTTCTTGTCCTACACCCTCTTCTTCTGCCTGCCTCTTGTTCTTGTCTACAACCCTCTTCTTCTGCCTGCCTCTTTTCGTCCTACTGGCAGTGAGCCCTGCAGGTTGGTTTTCGTCTGCTGACTGATCTGGACACACGCCTTCACATTTCCTAGTTCTCTTCTTGGCAGTAGAGAACAAGTCGTTATTACATTCTATGGCGTTTTGTTGTCATCTTTGCACGAGATGTTTCAGATCTTGTGATAACATCTGACCTTTAGAGCTTAGATTATTTTGTAACTTATTTACAATTCCGCAGTGTGTCCATTGTTCATATCATATTTAACTACAGAGATGGTTGAAAGAGAGCTATTAGTGTCGATACCAGTTTGGCCAGAACTTCTCGCTTGGATCTGTCTTCTGTGAGACACAGGCTGTGATTTGGGGAGTGTTGTTTTGATGTCTTCTGTGAGACACAGGCTGTGATTTGGGGAGTGTTGTTTTGATGTTTTCTGTGAGACACAGGCTGTGATTTGGGGAGTGTTGTTTTGATGTTTTCTGTGCGACACTGGCTGTGATTTGGGGAGTGTTGTTTTGATGTCTGTTGGTTACGTCTGAAGAAGACAGACGTGTGGAAAATTTACTGGCCTGTTTGATATTTGGTATTCAATAAGCGTCAGCTTGAACATCTATTTTGTTTTTTGTGCGTATTTTGGCTGTTTTCTGTAAAGCTGCGGTCTCTTTCAGTTACTTTGGAATGCGTTCCGCCAAGGAAAAGGTCACACACACACACACACACACACACACACACACACACACACACACACACACTCTCTCTCTCTCTCTCTCTCTCTCTCTCTCACACACACACACACGCACGCGCGCGCACACACACACATGCACACGCACATGCACACACAAACGCACACACACATACACACACATACACATACACACACCACACACACAAACACACACCGATACACAGACACAGACACAGACAGACAGAGAGACAGACAGACAGACAGACACACACACACACATAATTATATATATATATATATATATATATATATATATATATATAGAGAGAGAGAGAGAGAGAGAGAGAGAGAGAGAGAGATGAACTCCGTTATCCCCGGTGTTAGCATAGAGAAAAGTAAACACGCGACAGGATACTTCAACAAATATTCGGTCGACTTAGTGTGATGAAAAAAGAATTGTCACGGGTCACGGAACTGGATATAAAAAGGTAGAGAAAACACTTGAACCCACTTCGGAGGAGAAAAGTTGAGTACTTCGGTTCGTAGAACCTTCAAAGCAACTGAAGAGAGCGGGTGCAGCTTCTGTGGTTGTTGAATTGTGTTCACTCACTGACTTCTTTAAACACAAATCACTGTCACTGCAGAAAAAAGGGGTGGTGGTGGTAGTTGGAAAAAGAGGTGAGAAAGAATCTAGATAGTGAGGGGAAGGGGGATTGGGGAAGATGAGGAGGGGAGGGGGGAGGAAATAGGAAAAATGGGGGGGGGGGGGGGTAGGGATAGCTGTGATTTGATCTAGTCTTTAATGTTGAGGCCATCTGGCGCTGTAGTACCCAGATGGTGGATGATCTTTTTCTCCATGTTTTTTCTCTTCAAGATGTCTCCCATGCTGTTGCGCCAAACCACTGCAATAGAGAAGTGGCTGATGCTGTGGAGGTCGGTGTTGAAGTGGGCTGCCACAGGGGTTTGTTTTCTCTGGAGGATGCTGTCCCTGTGCTCCTTGCAGCGCTCCTCCAGTGTGCGGTAGGTCTCACCTACATAGAGACGGCCGCATAGGCTACAGTGGACTATGTAGACCAAGTCGCTGGTCTGGCATGTGAAGCTGCTCTTCATGGCGAACTGGTGTCCTGAGGGCCCCTTGAAGGTGAGTGTCTTCGTATTGAGAAAGGGGCAACACTTGCACTTCGGTCTATCACAGCAGCTGTTGCCCAGGGGGTGACGGTCCTGAGAGCCTGTAGATTTGAAGGATGACCTAACTAGAAGGTCGCCAAGGTTTCGGTCTCGTTTGAAGGCCATCGGGGGGGGGGGGGGGGGGGGGGGGGGGAGGGGGGGGTTCTGGAAGGTCTTTCCAACTCTGGGGTCAGTCTGCAGGATAGGAAAGTTCTTGAAGAGAATTTCCTTCACTTCCAGGTTGTGAGGGTAGTAGGTCAGCGTCAGGAGGATGCAATCATTGTGATCTTCTTCGTTTTTGGTGTTAAGGCCTCCTCTCTGGGGATGTCCTTGGCCTGGTTCAGTGCCTGTTTGATCAGCTCATCGGGGTATCCTCTTGTTTTGAAGAAGCTGATCATCTGGGCTGCCTGGGTGTGGAAGTCTTCCACGTTGCTGCACAAGCGTCTGAGGCAGAGGAACTGGGAGAATGGAATGGCGCGTTTGGTGGCAGTTGGATGGCTTGAAGAGTAGAGTAGGTAGGAATGAGAGTCTGTGTTCTTGTAGTGGACTGAGGTGGAGATGGTTTGGTTGCCAGGTGTGATCATGAGTTTGATATCCAGGAAGGGAAGAGAGCTTTCAGATATTTCGTACGTGAACTTCAGAGATGGGTGAAAGGCATCGACAAAGCTGATGAAGGACAGCAGTTCGCTTCTGTCCCCTGTCCACAGACCCACACAGTCGTCAATGTAACGGCGAAAGAGGGCTGGCATGGGGCCACTGTATTGTTGGAAAATTTGGGACTCCACGTAGCCGACGAACAGGCACGCGTAGCTGGGGCCCATGCGTGTTCCCATGGCCACTCCACTTGTCTGCTGATAGTGCGAGTGACCAAACTGGAACGAGTTCAGCGTGAGTACCAGTTCCGCCAGGCGAAGGATGGTGGGCACATGGACCTTGTAGGTGCTGTGGTTCAGGAAGTCCTTGAGGGCAATGAGACCATCCTTGTGGGGGAATGTTGGTGTAGAGTGAGGTGATGTCCATGGTGAAGAGCAGAGGTTCTCGTTGATCTGGTAAACGGAAGTTACGGAAGAGATTCAGGGCATGGTTTGTGTCCTTGATGTATGTGGGAAGTTTCTCCACAAGTGGCTGGAAAAGCCGGTCCAGAAAGGCAGAGAGTTGAACGGTGGGGCAGGAACAAGCAGACACCATAGGCCTCCCTGGACTGTCTGGCTTGTGGATCTTAGGAAGCATGTAAAACCTGGATTCTTTCGGTTTTTTGGTGATGGCTCTGGTTGCCTCTGGGGGAAGGTGGTTCTTGGAGATCGCTTCCTTCACAGTTCGGCGTACGAGGGCATTGTCACTCTTGGTAGAGGATCCACTCATGGGGGTGTAGCAGGCTGTGTTTGACAGCTGTTTCAGGGATTCTTCCTCATACAGATCCTTGCGCCAAACAACCAACGCGTCGCCTTTGTCTGCCTGTTTGATGACAATGTCTGTCTGTTGTTTGAGTTCTGTGAGAGCTTGCTGCTCTGCCTGGCTAATGTTGGATCTCTTCAGGGGTTTCGGACTCCCTTGAGCAATCTCGCGCTCGCACTGGTCAATGTAGTAGTCGAGGGCTGCTGACTGGCCTGGTTTGGGGGTCCACAAGCTGGGTTCTCGAGGAAACAGATTGGTCAAATCATGGGGGTCTGGGGCCAGGTCACGTGGCAGTGACGTGTCCTCGAAGAAGGCAGCCAGGCGGAGGCGTCTGAAGTACCTTTCACAGTCAAAGAACATGCTGGATTTATTGGCTTGACATTGGAGGGGGACGAATTTCAGTCCTCTCGAAAGGAGACGGCGCTGTGCCTCTGTTAGTTGAAGATCCGTGGGAATGGTGACGACGAGTTTAGGGTTGGGTGAAGGTGGTTCGGTGGCTGTTGCTGACTATCATCGCCATTCATTATGGCATCTGCTCCAGAATTCTGTAGAAATCTATGACCTTTCATCACATGGGTCACTAGGCAGACCGGGTCATTTGGAGATATAACATAAAATAGTGTCAGATGATGTAAATAATTACAAATAAGATCTTGTTTTTTGTCTTGTTATGCCAGGCGTGTTCACAGGAAAGCACTAGTAGATAGATATGTCACATGACACATACACAAACTGAAACGGGCCAAGAGATCACACTTCGCATATGCTCTTTGGCCGGGGCCGAAGTGTCCGGGGCCGAGATTCTGGGGTATAAAAATCCCGCATCCATGTTTGACACAGTCTGGGAGTGAGGGGACGAATTCTTAGTCTCGCCGAAGACCGACTTTCAGCTTCTGATACAAATCAATACAGAAGTCACCGAACTTGACAAAGTCTATTGCCATCATTCATGCACAGCACACGATCTTTCACTTTTGCTCTGACTGGACAATTAACTTTGCTGTGTTGACTTTCGTGCCTGAAACTGTGTGAATGGTGAACCGGTTTTCTCGCCTATCTGTGTGGTCACACCTGTCCATTGTCAAGTTGCGCGCAAGAGCAAGCACGTGACCTAAAAAAAAAACTCAGTGGGAACAGGACATGTGTGTCACATTGCTTTGCCATGTGTTGTGTGTAGACGCAGTTCAACACATCCCGTGAAATGTCTCTTGGGACAGCTAAAAGTTTGATTCGCACTGTTCACAAGATTGTTCGATGCGATGGACATTGTTTTCATTGTCTAAAGCTCTTGCATCACTTTTAATATATGAGAGAGGTTTGAATTACTACAAAAAGGGGAGTGGGGAGTGGGCGTGGGGAGGGTGGAACAAACACAAAGAGTGTCAAGGACAGGACAAAAGTTACACAGCAGAATGTAACATTCGAATCGTTCCATCATGGAGTGTCACAGCTACCAGTCGTCTGAATGAAGAAACTCTTGACCTGATTCTTCCAAGTAATTCTGTAGCTAGGCACTGAACCATAGCGCGATCCCATGAATAGAGAAGAACGACTTCATTGGCCGTTACAGGCTGGTCCCAAACGAAAGTCCGCGATATTCCGAAGGGAAATTAATAAAATCGGTCAATGAAGAATCAGCCTAAAGATCAAAACATCGTTGAAGGGAACAGCAGCAAACAAGATCATACATAATGCAGTACATGCGCTGGAAAACCTTAGAATTGGGCAAATCAACGCGAAAATCAAGACGATCGAACAGCACATGGAAGAACTGACTGAGACTATGAGTTCACATGTACCAACAACGATACTGGACGAAGTACAGAAAGGGTTCGGTTAGCCAAAAACACGGAATGAGATCGAGTGCGCACGCGCCAAAGAAGGAAATATGACAAAATGGCAGCCAAAACAACGCCGAGAGAGGAGAACACGCCAATGGCCAAAGTGAGCGAACAGGAAACCAGGAACGTAAAAAACAGGTGGGTGGTCAATCTATCAGACCGTATGCTTTCCAGGGATGAAAAATCGGTTCTAGAGAAAGAGCTAAATTACGCCATTACTCCCGACAAACTCCCGATTACGGATTTCATTACGACCATAGAAACAGCCTGCAAACAGATTGGCCCAAACTCCGAACAGGCAGCATACTTACGGTCAGAATGCGTAAGCATCCTCAAACAGGCGAACCCCCCCAAACCAAACCTCTCTGAAAAAGAACGACATGCTCTCAAGGACCTGAAAACAGACGAGTCCATCATGGTACTCCCAGCAGACAAAGGAAGAGCCACTGTGATTGTACCGAAAGAGATGTACAAAGAGAAGGCCAAACAACTTTTGGATGACAGAAACACCTACCAGCCCTTGAAGAAGGACCCCACCAGCAGGTACGCAACAAACCTGGTGCAAAGCCTAAAGAAATGAAAAAATCAGGAGACTTGGACCCCAGAACAGTACAGGAAGTTGTACCCCTCTACTGCCGACGTCCCCAGATTTTATGGCCTCCCCAAGGTGCATAAAAAAGAGGTCCACTCCGCCCCATTGTGGCCTCCAGAGGCTCTATTACGAGACTGCCAGGTTCCTAGCCGACATCCTAGCACCCCTGGTGGGGAAGACAGAACACCACATAAAGAACAGTGCCGACCTGGTCTCCAAACTCGAGTTTTATGCTGGAGACCTGATGAACAGCTGGTGTCATTCGATGTGACGGCTCTCTTCACCAGTATCCCTGTCGAGGAGAGTGTGGACATAATTAAACAGAGACTGGAGACGGACACCAGCCTTGCGGAAAGAACCTCACACTCACCAGAGCAGATCTGTGAACTCTTGACGTGCTGCCTGACTACAACGTACTTCACGTACGAGGGAGAGTTCTACCAACAAACACAAGGCGCAGCCATGGGATCACCGGTGAGCCCAATTGTCGCCAACCTCTTCATGGAAGACTGAGAAAAAAGCACTGGCCACCTTCCACTCCCCACCCCGCTACTGGGGCAGATACACGGACGACACTATGGCCTACTGAAGACAGAGATGGTAGATGAATTCTCAAACCACCTGAACGAACAGCACCCGGCCATAAAATTCACCAGGGAAGTGGAAGAGAACGGCAGGATCACCAGAGAAGGGAACTCCTTAGCATTCCAAGTGTACAGGAAACCAACCCATACTGACCAGTACCTCCAGTTCCCTCTTTCCGTCTCTGTCCTTCTTTCAATCTTCTCCTTTTTTTCCCTTCTGTGATTATTCTCTTTTTCTCCTTCTCTCTCTCTCTCTCTCTCTCTCTCTCGTCTGTCTTTCATTCCCTCTTTGTATGACATTCTTTCTGTCTCTCTGTCTCTGCCTGCTGTCATCCTGTGTTTGTCTCTTCCCTGTGTGTGTGTGTGTGTGTGTGTGTGTGTGTGTGTGTGTGTGTGTGTGTGTGTGTGTGTGTGTGTGATCGATTGTACCCCAACTCCACGTCTGTGACCAAAAGAAAGAAATATTTGTGTGTGTGCACAGCGGCGCAGTACTGTTTACATTGATCTTGTTCTCAAATAAGTAGATTAAATGGCAACAGCTTCATATTTGAAAAGCTTGTATGGAATGATGATTATATTGATGCATTATGTAGTAACGTGTCACAAAAAGACTCTGGAAAAAAGAACGCATGCACTCAGTTTGATTGATCTTGATGTCAACTGAGCACTGCGTTACTTTAACATGTAGATAAAGAAAGCTGCTGTCTGCATCAAAATAGAAGTAAGGCATACAAAAGTTTGATTGATAGAGTGGAATCTGTCAAAACATGTTCGTAGATCGTTGAATACGTTTCTGGGTTCACATGATGTTGGAGATCGTCACGAGTATTGCAGGGCAAGACGTGAACGATTATAAGTATTTCTAGAACAGAAGAGGAAACAATTTAATAATACCCTAATGGAGGCATTACTGACTTCTATGAATAGTCAGAAACAGTTTTGGAACTCAGTAAAAACGATTTCTTTAAAACAAATCAGCCTCCAAATAACATTAGTGTACACACTTGGTTTGAACATTTCAAAGCACTTCTGACAAAAGACACTAATACTGATAATATGTTACAGTGTTAACATAATGAAAAACTGGTACTGGATAATTAAAATCACCCAATCTCTAAAGAAGTTTTGGTTGCCATTAGGAATATTAAATATTCGCAAGGCTGCTGGACCGGGCGGTATCATTGGAGAATTTTAAAAAATATGGCTGTAAATCTGACCTCATATTGAAATTGTTGGTATTATTTTTCAACTCTCTGTTTTATAAAGGGATTTATCCTGAGAATTTGGCAGAATCCATGATCGTACCCGTATATAAAAAAGGAAATGTAAACAATCCCAATAATTACCGAGGCATTTCGCTTTGTGATGCTTCTAGTAAGCTTTTAGCACTATCATTTACTGTAGGCTATAGAAACGAGAAGGAAACAACCTTACAGGAGAATACCAAGCTGGATTCAAACGTAATTTTTCTACTGTATACCATGTTTGAATTAATGGCTGTTGTTCAAAAACAGTTCTCTTTCAGTCGTAAACTCTACGTGCTTTCTTGATTTTGAAAAATGCTCTCGACAATATTAGCAGAAGCATTTTATGGCCGGTTCTGTCGAAAAATGGTGTTCATGGCAAATTGATAAAACGTGTAACAAGTATGTATAACTGTGTGAAATCTAGAATAAGAAGTGGTAGGAAATTATCAGATTATACTAAGTGCACTAGTGGTGCCAAACAAGGTGACGTGTGTACTTCTATTCCATTTATTCTATTTTCTTTGTTTATTAGTGAATTAACATTTAAAGTTATAAATAATGGGAGGCACGGAGCCCATTCACGGGGGACTTTTTAGAACTGTTTATACGCCTGGCAGATAGTGTTGTTTTGTTGTTTGAAACAGTTATTGGTTTACAACACTTGAACATTTAATGGCGCGCCGCTACGTCTTAACAACTGACAGTAAATATGCAGAAGAGTAATAGAAATCTATTCAGAAAAGGTGGCTATTTATACTTGTGAATGTCTATAACTATTTAGGAATTAATTTTTCAACCAAATTAAGTTTTAACCTTGCTTGTAAAGATCTTGCAAGCAAAGGAAAACATATTGTTTTGTGTATAACGAGGAAATTATCAAATCTTTGAAATTAGTCATTCGAAGTATTTGTAAAACTATTTGACTCCCAAATCCACCCCATTGTGCAATATGTGCTGAAATCTAATCTCGGGTCTGGATAAAGCTGTAGTCAATTATGAGAAAGTCCAGTTATTTACCTTAAAAAAGGTTTCTTGGGGTTTCATTACAAACCTCATACGATATGGTTTATGGAGAAACTAATAGATATCCAACATACCTGAATTCTGCAGTTAGATGTATTCGATATTGGCTGAAACTGATAAAAATGAATTATTCTAGATTACCGAAGAAAGCTTATAATATGTTGTGTAACCTGATACTAGAGGAAAGATAAACAGAGCTACAAGGTTTAGAGTTAAATTGTATGAATTGGGCTTTGGATATGTCTGGTTAAATCAGGGTGTAGGAGATGAACCGACTTTTATCCGAATGATCCGTACCAGAATGGTTGATAGCAGATGCCAAGAATGGAATTTCCACATGAATGATAGTACTAGATTTAATCTAATCTTAAATAAATGTTAGCGAACCGCCCAGAGAACGTGGACAAACGAGTCACAAGACAAAACACAACACGTTTCGACCTCTTAGGTCTTCATCAGGTGAGACATTAACGAATAAGTGAATTTTCATTGTTTTATTCGTTAATGTCTCACCTGATGAAGACCTAAGAGGTCGAAACGCGTTGTGTTTCGTCTTGTGACTCGTTTGTCCACGTTCTCTGGGCGGTTCGCTAACATTTATTTAAGATTTGTTTAGATTTCCGCCTGCAGTCCTCTCGCTTTGCAACTAGATTTAATCTGTTTAGACAGTATAACTCCTTGCACAATATTCTGAATTATTTGTCAATGAAAATGGACAGACATCTAAAATTTATTGTGCCAAGATCTAGTTTTGGAAATTCGGATATCTTTGTTCATCATTTTCGTTATAAGCATTACAATTCTGATATTACCTGTCCAAAAGCGCAAGTGAAGATGAAGTTTATTTTGTATTGCAGTGTACATCCTTGAGTGGTCTTAGAGATGAATGTATTCCTCCTAGATATTAGAGACAACCGCCTGTGTAGACTCATCTTGCTTGTGGCTGGCACTAAAGAGGATGCTGTTAAAAAGTTTGCCTTGTATCACACAAAGCTTTTAAACTCCGGAGCACAGTGTGTTCTTGAGTATGAGTTGTTTTTATTTTGTTGAATACGCTTTATAATATAATTTCTGTCAATATCACCCCACCCCTTCATATGAGTCCATGGCCTATAATGAATAAATCATCCGTAGCTTTGTACATATCCCTCTCCGTCTCCGTCCCCGTCTCTCTCTCTTTTTCTCTCTCTCTAATTGTGTGTGTGTGTGTGTGTGTGTGTGTGTGTGTGTGGTGTGTGTGTGTGTGTGTGTGTGTGTGTGTGTGATCGATTGTACCGCAACTCTGCTATACCTCTGATTAACCGGAAGAAGACAGACGGAGGTCTGTCGAAAGCTCCAAGTAAGTGCTATTCCTGGCTGAGTGACCTGTTTAAATCCGGTAGTCGTTAACTGGGGATCTAATCTCGTCTATATCGCCTCAGGGCTAGTTCGTTCAATTCTGTCGCATGGCCAAGAAGTTTTCTTTACTGCTGGAAAGACAGATTTACACAAGCTAACCAGTATTGACTCGTTAGCCTTTAAAATTGCATTAGGACTTCCCCGATGGGCTTCAATTGATTTGACGTACAAGGAGGCTGGTGTGTTACCCTTAAATGAACACAGGCTAAGTTGCGCCTGTAATTTTACAGTGAGAGCTAGAACCATCCCAAACTCAGTAATGACTGAACTGGATGGAAGTACGTATATTTCACGAGAGATCCGTAACAAATCGGTGTACATGTCCCAAGGTGATTATGTTTCCCCATTGTTTCAGAACTGTAACCTGTCTTTTGACGGTATTGCCGAGGTTCCATGTTGTTCATACCCTTCGTGGTTGTCAGAGCAGGCTGAAATCATCTACGCTTACGGAGATCTTAATAAAAAAGATAATCCTCTGTTACTATCATCCTATGCCAAAGACTTGATAGATAAGAAATACAATTCCTATCGACACATTTTCACGGATGGTTCTGTTTTAGATTCTTCCGATGCTGGGGCTTCCTTTGTAATACCAGCGCTTAGCATTAGAAAGAAATTCCATATAACGAAAGGATGTTCTATATTTACAGCAGAGTTATTTGCCATTTTGAAAACACTAGATTTTATACTTGACATGCCTGTTATACATATACAAATACTCATATTATCGGACTCAAAATCAATGCTTACGGCTCTACATTGTCAAGCAAAATCTAGTCGTTCAGACTTGGTATGCGAGATCTTATTTCTCATTCATCAGTTAATAACCCGGGGTATCGATGTAACTTTGTTATGGGTTCCAGGGCACTCCAGTTTACGTGGCAATGACTTAGCTGACTTTTATGCAAAGGAAGCTGCAAGAAATAAATCTGATGTTTTGAATTGTGATGACCTTCTTTCTTCATCTGAAGCTATTCACATTCTCACAAGTTCAATCTGGAACATAAGACAGAAACAATACCTTGAAGATTCAGCTCGGAAGCACAGATAGGATACGACTAAACCAACAAGAAAATGTTGTAATCCCCCAGGGCCAATCCCAAATCGTAACCTTGTACATAGGCTGCGGGTTAATGGCTGGTTAGGCTGGTATGTAAAACCGGCACCTGGTTGTGCATGTGGTCAGACTCTCGATATCGCTCATTTTTTATTTGACTGTACTAGAACAAGAACTCACTTTCAGCTTCTTCATGATAAGATGAAGTCCTTTAACCTTTCGCTGACTATGTCTAGTGTTTTCAATCCCAGTTATGAGAATGGTTGGAATCTGGCAATGTTGGCTGTTTATCTTATTAAATCTCATCCACTTGGAAGATATTTTAACTCCTCCACCGCCCCACCCCCTCCTCACTGCCTCCCTTCCCCCTAGCAGGTTTTTTTTTTCCAATTCGCGAATTTTTGAAATGTTAAAATCTTATTCTAGGCATACACCATATCAGTATGGTTCGGCGTCTAATTTGCACGTAGAGAAGGCTTTTTCATCCCTTCCTCCCACTCTCTTCCTCCCTCTTCTCCCCCTTCCCCAATCCATATACACCCATAAGCTGTTCGACTCTTACGAGTAATTATGTCAGCCAGTTCCATACTTTGATGATCCTTGACTGCCATGTATTGGATATACATGTGGTCACACAGAATTGATGTTTCTGGATACCAGTATATATGGGCCCTTCGTGTGTGTGTGTGTGTGTGTGTGTGTATGTGTGTGTGTGTGTGTGTGTGTGTGTGTGTGTGTGTGTGTGTGCTTGTGTTTGTGTGTGTAGAAATATTTCGTCTATGTGCTTATTGCTTTGATGTTTGAAGAGGGAGAGAGAGATGGTGGCAAAGGTGCAAAGGGATACAAGATTGTATATAATGGGCAGAATTTTTTTCTTTTAATGTTTTGTTTTCTGTGTGTGTGTGTGTGTGTGTGTGTGTGTGTGTGTGTGTGTGTGTGTGTGTGTGTGTGTGTGCGCGCGTGTATGTGTGCGTGTATGCGTGTGTTTGTGAAAGTGAGTGCATGTGTGTACGAGTGCTAAAGTATGAGTGTGTGGTGTGTGTGTGTGTGGTGTGTGTGTGTGTGTGTGTGTGTGTGTATGCGCGCGCGCGCGTGTATGTGTGTGTGTGTGTAGGGTAGTATGGTGTGGTGGGGTGGTGTGTGTGTGTGTGTGTGTGTGTGTGTGTGTGTTGTGTGTGTGTGCGTGCGTGTGCGTGTGTATGTGGGTGTGTGTATGTCAGTGTGTTTGAGTGTGTAAGTTTGTGTGTATGTGAGGGTATGGGTGTGTTCGTATTGTGATGTGTGTATTTGTGTATTTATGTATGTGCGTGTGTGTGTGTGTGTGTGCGTGTGTGTGTGTGTGTGTGTGTGTGTGTGTGTGTGTGTGTGTGTGTGTGTGTATGTGTGCGCGCGCGTGTTTTTTGTGTGTTAATTATGTTCCTTTTCTTTGAATGAAAAACGTTGATATTCTGTTCATAATGTTTTCTTAAATGTCAGCACAACCATGAGTTGTTGTCTCGTTCGTCATTTCTTCAGATGGATTCCCCCGTCTCCTCAACAAAGGTGGCAGTACGTTGCAGGTCCTCCAGTCCTCCGTAGAGCTTCCGGGCCACTGGTATTGGGTCGGGCCAGGTTTTCTCTCGAAGCGCTTGGTGGAGCGGGCAGGACTGCAGCAGATGTTCTGTTGTCTGGCTGCCTATTCTGCAGGGGCATTGCTCTGTGTTGCCGATGCGGAGTTTAAAGACCATGGGTTAATCTGACAATAAATAGGTTTCAGTCAGTCAGTATCGCAACTCCACGTCTGTGACCAAAGGAAAGAAATATTTGTGTGTGTGCACAGCGGCCGCAGTACTGTTTACATTGCTCCTGTTCTCAAGTAAATGGGCGAGACGGATAGCGTACAAAGTAAATGGTATCAAGTATATGGTATCAACAGAAACATCAGCAGCAACGACAGTGTTGTGGCAACGACAATATCATCGACAACAATACGACTGCTCTTGCGACACTATATGCTGCTGCGATTACTACTGATGCTGTTGCCGCCAAACTTGCCGCCCCGCCGCCGCCGCCGCTGCTGCTAATGATGAAGATGATGATGATGACGACGAGGACGAGGACGACGACGACAATGATGATGATGATAATGATGACGATGACGACGATGATGATGATGATGATGATGATGATGATGATGATGATGACGGTGATAATGACGACGATGCTGCTGGTGTTGCTGTTGTTAGTGCTATTACTACTTCTGCTGGTGGTGCCGGTGGCAGCCGTGGTGCTGCGTTTCCCGGTGCTGTTGTTTCTTCTCCTACCTCTATACTACTCTTCAGCAGAAACTGCTACATTTGGTGCCACTGCTGCTGCTTCTACAACAACAACAACAACAACAACTACTACTACTACTACAACAACTTCTACTACTGTTGCTGCTGCTGTTGCTACTGTTGTTTCTAGTTCTGCTGCTACTGCCACTGATTCTATTGTTGCTGCATTTGCTGCTGCTGTTGCTACTGTTACTAGGACTACTACTACTAACACCACCACTACTACTACTACTACTGCTGCTGCTGCTGCTGCTGCTGACACTGCTGTTGCTGCTACCGCTGTATCATATACTACTACTACTACTACTACTGCTGCTGCTGCTGCTACTACTGCTGTTGCTACTGCAACCGCCACTGCCGTTGCTGCTGCGTGTACTACTACTACTACTACTACCACTGCTACTGCTCTTGATGTTGCTGCTGCAACACCTGCTGTTGATGCGGCGGCGATGAAAACGACGACGACGACCATCACCACAACCACCATCACCACAACCACCATCACCACCACCACCACTTCAACTATTACTACTACTACTTCTGCCCCTGCTCCTGCTGTTGCTGTTACTGCCGTTCCTGTAGCTGCCTTTGCAGTTGCTGCTGCCACTGATTCTCATAAACAACTAAATCAATATTCTTCGTTCACACAAGTTTTAAAGCTAAATCACATCGGACACTATATGCCGACTGCCGGTCATAGAAGTCATAAGCGGAGCATATAAGATTACCGAACACACTGTCTTCATGCAGTGAACGGTTACCCACACATATATGTACTTGTTCAAAGCTGTTGGACTGCGGTAGCGGAGCATGTCTCTGTTATTTTAAAGGCTTAATGCAGCCGCTACTGGGCCGAACCTTCCTAATGTCATGCCTGCAGTGGTCATGGTTCTGTTGGTTTCGGAAGGCCAGAGGGCAGACGGACAGGGAAAGGCAGAGAGTAGGGGTCAGAGAGCAAGAGCAGTTGTGTGTGTGTGTGTGTGTGTGTGTGTGTGTGTGTGTGTGTGTGTGTGTGTGTGTGAGTGAAAAATTAGAGATTAACAGAGTCTGGTTTAAAAATAATATACTGCGGTTTCTACAATTTGCGGTCTCTGATAGTGGTAATTGCTGTGTCGGGGTTGAATACAAATGTTTAACACTTGGTTTTCTTGTTAAAACAAAATTAATTTCTCTTTGACACAATTGTTTATGTTTTCTGTGTAGCACAGTTGTGTTTATTCCTATGAGTAAAAGTCTTTTTGTTTGCTCTGGTTAATACAACTTTTGTTTTCTGGTTAACAAAACCTGGTTTTCTTTTTAGTATAATTATTTTTTTTTACTGCACAGTGGTAATTTTTTTTGTAAACTACTGGTTTTCTGGTTAATTCGGCTTGAAAGTCCTATCTGTAAACAAGTAATGTAATGTAAAAGGATATTTATAGAGCGCTTTACCTCGCAAGATCCCAAAGCGCATTTTACAGAAACATGATAAAATACTAATTCTAACTCAAAGCACACACACACACACACATACACACACACACACACACACACACACACACACACACACACACCACACACACAGACGCGCGCACACAGACACGAAAAATATACACATGCAGACAGACACACGAGCGCGTCTACACCAGCTAACACGCGCACAGAGATAAGTGGATATCGTTAATCAGTCCGAGGGAAAAGATGTGTCTTTAGGGAGGTTTTAAAGTCAGAGACAGTAAATATAAGGGCTCTACCTCACCACATCTTATTTTGCACGAAAACCCCCCTTTTCACAAACAAATCTCGTCCATCTCATGCTACTTTTTACCAAAATTAACACCTTTTTTACAATCAAACTTAACATCCAAAAACCTCCAAAAATCGAAGTAATCGTTATTTTAAAATGGGGGCTTACGTGCAAAACAAAAACGGGTGATTTAGAGCCCTTATATTTACTGTCTCTCTCCATAGCATAAAAATCTAATGGTTTACAGTACGCTCTTCTATCTCAAGCACTACCAACAAATCAGAACAAACAACCGGTCTTCCATCTTGGTTAGTTATTTTTACACACAATGAATGTATATCCTCACCAACTAATTCTTTAAATTGACTGTTTTCGCCAAATGTATATAACTGATAATCGCAAAACTCCACTTCAAGTGATGGCAACACTCTTAGAATCGTAGATGGCCGGCCATTAAACAAATTAACATCTGTTTTTAATTCACTTAAATGAACATACAACCTTGGGTTAATTAGAAAATCGGATGGTCTACTACCTGCATACTCGTAAAGACCACTTTCTAAGTACTTGTGGGTGTTAACACTATACGTTTCACCGCTATCATAAAAGCCCAAGATTCTAGCAAGACCTTTAGGAAAAACGTACTCTCGCCTTTCTTCTGGAAAGTGCATAGTAATTATAAGATTTGCCTCATTAATTTTTAACTTAATGCCAAAATTGCTAAATACTTCTTTTAAAGAGCAAAAGTTGTATTAACCATCAGGTATTTTTAACTGCTTTAATAAATTACCTTGCCCGCCCTTAACATTCACCCAGTTATTCTTAGCTTTTTCAGATATATTAATCCACCTGACTTTAAAACCAATTTCTCTAAGAGCAACCCTATTATTACCGCGCCTATTGCCAATTGGATACTTTAAGAACACACGCGCGCTTTGCTTGGTTATATAAAGGAACATCCTTTTTAAATCCTTTTTTAAAAAATCTATTTAAAAATGGAACCTTTTAAATATGATGAAAGTGCCACTTACGATGTAGGAGGGGTTTATGAGCCCACATCTTTGGACTTTAGTAGCCTAACCATCGCAGTGGATGAATCATATGGCTTTCTAGTCAGACTTGTAAACCCACTAACTAGATATTTAAATCCTCCAATAAAGAGTGATAGAGTGCCATCAGCATGGTCATCCAACCCTATGGCTTTTTACCAGAATCAGTTAAATTTTGCTATTTACTGCTCAACTACTGGCTGCGGTGTTTCATATGCAAACCATTTATACCACCCCAATCTCTTAGTAAGGTCAGTATATAACTTTCATGTTTATTACCAGTATAGGCGCATACTAACTGAACTACAAGTACCCTCCCCAACGACAACGCGTTTAATCCATTCAACAGCCCAATGGACAAGAATGCATATGAAAGAATCTGCAACGAATTTAACATTAACCCTTCAAATAACTTTAGACAAAAGTTAGACCGCAATCAGGGGTTAGGCACATTGTATTTGTGGGGTCAGCGTAGAGAGTATAATTTTGACTACTGGCCCGGCCACACCTCTTTTAAGCCAAACTCCCAAGTTAGATTGGGATCAATAGAACAAAAACACCCCAATGCTTGGGCAACATTTATCTTAGATGAAAGTAAAGGCCTAACAATGCCAGGAGTGCAAAGACTTAATGACTCCATACGCACGTACGTTTGGTGCCTTTTAGGAGCGCAAGCACAGACCAAGTCTAGCATAGTGGATCAATCTACAGGCTTTGACGCCAGAAAACAATTTCTAGCCAATTTAGAAGATGCTATTAACTCTGCTGTTGATTTGCCTTCTAGCATACAAAGGTACCAAAACGTTCTTTCACATGCTAGGTCAAAGGTTGACTTTGTTGTGGGTCATGGGCTATACATGCTGCCTTCTGACCTTAGACTACAGATTGGCATGATACAGAATTATAATAATGAAATCCTCATAGCTGGAGACGACCAAAACTTAGGACACAATCAAGGCTTAAACACAAGGCCCGCGCCAGCCATTTTAAAAAAAGTATCTAGCCCTGAAAGCGACCCCCCACCAGTTATAAGCAGCCAGAAAGCGACCCCCCGCCTGTTGATGTACCTCACCCCGACAGACACACTAGCGAAAAGACAGCCCTTGTTGTGTTTTTAACTTTTACTGGACTGGCTATACTTTATTTCACTAAAAATTAAACCAGCAGCCAGCACTCCTAACGTCCACAGATGGTCAGCCATATAACCAGCCACTTTGCCTATGGTAGACAAAACCCAACTAACAACACTGCCTATTATGCCAGGCAGAGCATCAAGCGCTTTGACAGCTAACTTCTTTAATAGGTTTGCTAGATGGCGCAATTGTTTTCTAATCCAACTTTTGCCGGGCTGAGGCGTTGGAGGAGCTACTGGTCCTGTTGGCGCACTGCCAGTTAATGCATAAACCAGCGTAGAGATAGCAAACCCAACAGCTGTTAATATACTAACTATTGTAATCCCCTGCTCTCTGAACAGAGTCCCTATTCTTTCTGCTAGCGTAGTATTTTCATAAATCATTTTGTTTATAGTTTCTCTGATTCTGCTTATTTGGGTTGCTATTTTTTCTCTGTTAATATACAACGCTGCTAACCTGTTTGCTCTTAGTATCATTAAATCCTGTATTTTCGCCTGTATTCTAGCCTTTTCTTCTACCCCTAAATTGTTATCATCTGCATTAGCCAGTTTATTTTTTTCTTCTATCTCTCTCTCTAGCTCATTAAATTTTGCCAAATTGTTTTTTAGTTCTTCGTTTATAGTTGTTAAAGCAGACTTAACAGACCTGAGGTCACGCAGTTCCGCTTCAAGATCCTTGATTCTAGCTTTAAGAACCTCGTGTTCGCGCTTAGGCAATGAAGGATCAACAATTGTTTTTAAAGCCGTTTCTTCTTCAGGACTCAGCTCACGTTCTCTTTGACTAGGCGATGAAGAATCCGCAATTGTTTCTTCATTAAAACTCGTCTCAATTTCTGTTATTGCTTCATCCGTTCTTTGACCTAACTCTTCAATAGAGATCATTTGTATTTCAGATCGTGTTGGCAACGTCCGCTCCAAGTTCTGTAAAAGTCTAACAGCATCAGACCTTAGATTTTTTATGTTTAATCGTTCTGCATCAACAGTGGGGAGGTCTCGCCTAATTGTACTTAGACTTAAAAACTTGGTCGCGTCTGGCTTTGTAGTAACTCTTACGCGGCCTCCTTTACTAGTCCTAATATACAAATGGCGGCCATCTTCTTCGAAATCGTTAAGATCGATCGCAGCTGGCAGCTCCCGCTCTATACTTTTATAGAATGATTCAATTCGTTGTCGCAATAGTTCTTGACGGGCTTTAGGGAGTGAAGAGCCTACTCCTAAAAGTTCTTGACGAGCTCTAAGGAGTACAGAGCCCGCTCCTACATCTTGAGGCCGTCTAGGGAGTAAAGAACCCGCTTCTTCAAGTTCATCTTGCAATGAAGGACCCAGTTCTGTTTCATCTTCTTCTTCAATAGGACTAATCACGTCAACATCTTCATCAGCCATATTTTATATTTATTATTTTTTGTTTTATAAAAAATGAACCCATACGGCTGCGACCTCGATCCATTCAGAAAAGCAAAGGAGCCCACCAAGGCATAAAACAGACTGTGCGCGTTGTAAATAATCCATCAACAATTGAGCCCAATGAAATGTTAACAGTAAAATTTAGTGATCTCGGGCCTGACGATGTTATAATGCCAGGCACTGCCAGGCTGTCATTCAAAATAGATATTGAGTCGGCGGATCCTAATGCTACTGTCGTTGCTAACCTGGGCAGGGCCATCATTAAAAATATGGTAATTAAACTGGAAGGTAGAGAAGTCTTCTCACTGAGTAGCGCAGACATTTTTAATCTCTATTCTGATCTGTGGCTACCCAGAACAGAAAGAAAAGACAAAATCTTTCAGGGAATCCAGAGTCCAAACGGTCTTAAGCACAGGCTTAATGCTGCAGATGCAAAGGAAGACGAGGGAGACCAGGCAATAGCGCGAGCATTTAAGAACAGATTTTGCATCCCTCTAGATTTTGAACTGTTAAAAACCCATCAGCCATATTACCAAGGCGCACTAAGAGACAAACTTACTTACGAACTGACATTCAATGACAGCGGGTCTGTTATTCTATCAGATGACCCTCAAGCCAGATACACTGTTAGTAACATCTCTCTTAATTTTGACGTTGTTACTAACCCCGAACTGGCTAGAACAATCTTAAACCAGTATAAAAGTAGGACGGTTGTTTACTTTGAAAGAGTTTTACACCACAGTCTAGCGATTAAAAACAAGCAAGACGCTGTCTGGGAAATAGCTATAAGCAATTCTTTAAGGTCCCTAAAGGGGGTTCTCTTGCTATTTACTAAACCCCCGACCCCTTTTCAGAGGGAATCTGAGGTGTTTTACAACCCAAAAATTGAGCAGTTATCTTGCACAGTAGATGGCAAGCCTTTTCAGTTGTATTCAGCTGGACTTTTGCCCGACCAACACTTTGATGAAATAAGAAAACTGTTTGCTGGAGGCAGACAGACAAGCCCCACAGCCGATCATGTGTGTAAAAAACTTCACCTTCACGATGTAAGACTCGAAGATTATCTAACAGACAAATATGGACTATGGCTGGATTTTAGATCCACGTATGACAACAGACTGCACGGGAGTGGAAGAAGGGTAGGGTCAGATGGCATACTCATACAGATTAATAAGGAAGAGGAGGAGAATGGCCAGATACAAATGCACGTTTTTTGTGGTTTATGACGCCCAGCTGAACATTGAAGAAAATAGACTGAAAGAAATAGCCTATTAAAACAGATGGATAGTTTGAACTTTTTGCCCAAAGACCCGCACTGTTCGCTTATTTGTGGGATTACTGGGTGTGGGAAAACTGTCTTCGTGCTTGATTTGTTACAAACTGTCTACAGATTTCATTACGAGTACATTGTTATATTCTGCACAACCATTAAGCACAACAAGTCTTATAAAGAAAGGCAGTTTGTTTGGACACACGAGAATATATTTTTAGTTGATCCTACTGACAAGCTAAGCGACTGTTTAGAACATTACTATAGGCTATTTGAGGGAACCGAAACGCTGTTTATTATTGATGACTGTTCAGCCGAACAAGACATTGTTAAAAAAAGAAGGACTCTGTCTAAGCTGGCCTTTAGCGGAAGACATGCATTAGTTTCTGTTTGGCTCTTAACTCAAAAATACAATGCTGTCTTAAAAGACTTTAGATCACAGTTAAAATCAGTCATCTTATTCTATACTAAGGACAAGGACAGTTTTGAAGAATGTTTAAGTGAAAACTATATAATCAGGGACAAGGATGAACTAAAAAAAAATAAAAGAGCAGCTAGAAAAATCTAAGCACGCTAAACTATGCTTACGGACTGACCCGCCAGTTCAATACGTTTGCTCATTATAGATTGCTTATTATAGATTGTTATTATAGATTGCTTATTATAGATTGTTTATAATAAATTGTTTATATTAAAAAGAATGTCTCGAGGGCCAGAATCAAAAGCGGAGTTAGCTCCTAAATGCGTTGCAGTAGAGATAAAAGATCTAGCAGACACAACTGACTTTGATCTAATAGGAGTGACAGGAAATGTTTATGGATTTGAGTATACTGACGATGGTGTTTACAAACGAATAGAAATTGAAGATAAAAAACGACAGCAATATCCTACCCTGGAAGAGATAAGAAATCTAAGGGCAAACGATTTTGGCAAACACGAATACAAACTTCATAAACGAGAGAATGCCTGGGCGTTACTTCCTGACATTAACTGGGATTTAAAGTTTGAACTACGAAGCCCCTATGTATACTTTGATAAGAAATACAATTTTAGAAAAGCTTTGAATGAAGGACGCCTTCTTGCTAGCCTAGTCCCAGGAACACAACAGAAAAAGCAGATTGAAATAACTAAGCAGGGCTCTGAATATATGCTGCGGAGAAAGAAGTCCTTAGCTGAAGTGGGGGGCGACACCGTTGGCTTAGAGTTTAACCCAAAACTAGAATCACTGCCTAGAAAAATGACGATGCTTTTTCGCTTATTTATTACTCCAAGGGAGTCTGATCCTAGTTTGCCAGAGCATACGTTAATCAGAGGCGTACAAATAAAGTCTGAAAACTTGGGCGGTCCTCTTAGGCTTGTTATTGTTATTACTAAAAACGGGGATGAAATAAACACTTTTGTATCTTCTGACAAAGTTACTGTGATGGTTGACAAAACCAAACTAACAGTGCTTGATTTTATTTTCATTAAGTATGTTGATTTTATTGCGTTTTACTCTGTTGATGAAGTGCTGCCAGAAGGGTTAATAAGAAGATATGTACAAGATTAATCTTAATTAAAAAATTAATCTTAATTAAAAAATGGATGATCGGGCTCAAAAGTTTAGGTTAGAGCAAATAACTGAACTTCAAGAAGAAATAGAAAGTGACTTGGATAAGTATAGGGTTACTAGAAAGAAATATGCTGAAGTTTTAAATACTCTTTCTTATATAATCACCGGCTCATCAGCTGTAGCGAGCGTAAGTGCTGGATCTAGCGTTGCTCTTTTAGCTACTGGGGCTGGAGCGCCAGCCTCTTTAGCATTAGGGAGCCTTAGTTTGGGTTTAGGTGCTATGTCTATGATTGTGAGTGCTGTTTTAAAAAAATTAACGCCTAAATTACAAAAGCACACTGCCATTGTAGCCCTAGCATCAGCAAAACTTTGTTCATTAAGACTGAGAATAAGCAAAGCATTGCAGGATGAAAACATTACAGCTGAAGAATTTGAGCGCCTTATGGCTGATGGTGAGGATTACAGGCGACAAAAAACTGAACTTCAAAAGGAGTGGAGAAAGACTTTTACTTCGCAACAGGTAGACACTGAGACAATCAAACAGAACATTGAAAAACAAGCAAACAATCAGTTAAACCCAAAATAGACTAAAAAAAAAATAAGATGTGAACTAAATAAATAAATCATAAGTTTAAAAAATAAATACTTTTTTTTTTTTTAACTAACAGGCACTGTGTTTGGTGGGACAACTTGCAACTCTTCGCGAACAAACGATCTTTTAGGGGCAGGCTTTTTAGACGTAGAAGAAAGAGTCTCTCTTAAATAATACACGGGAGGGGCTGTTTTCATAATTCTTTCAACTTCATATACGTCTACGCTCCATATAGGGTCTGTGGCTCTAATTCTAACATCGCCCTCTGCCTCTCCAGGTGCATACAAGTATCTTACTTTTAATCCAAACGGCAAGAGTTTTTGATTACTTTGGATGTCTTCAGTAATGCTAATTTTTTTTTAATTTGATCGCGTTCACGGGCTTAAGGCCCGTTGCTTTAAATTCTTCATTGTTCATGGCGCGTAAGACTGCTGGCAATCTCCTAACCCATTCTGTGTTGCGTGTTTTGTCAATAAGGTCTCTGTGGTATTGATAGGTAAACAGACGCTCAGCCAGATTCTTATTAAAGTTTTCTACTAGAGCCTGGGAGCGATGGTTGCCTGGAATCCCTCTCTTAACTGTAACACGGTGTCTTAAAAACAACTGGTTTACAGCTCCTTTAAACTCTTTTCCATCATCAACCTGGATCAACCTAGGATACTTTAATGGACCTCGCATGTATATTTGTTGTAAAGCCACAGCCACAGCAGTTGAGCTTTTATCCGTTAAAGGCTCAGCATCTTTATATCTTGAAGCCATGTCAACAACAGTCAAAGCATACTTAAACTTTTTTCTTCTAACTTTATCATGTGGAAGATACAACAAGTCCATCTGGTGGGTGTCATTAGGAACTGAGTTAACGAATCGAGGCCTTATTATTCTTTTTGGGGCGGGCAGATATATTTGCCAGATTGCTTGTTTTGAAAGCCAGTCTTTCGCTTCTGATTCAGACACCCTAGCAGCTTTACTCAGTTTATCAATAGCAGCCTTTCCTTTCCAATACCCTCTAGGAGAATAATATATTTTGTACTTCGTATCGTCCATAAGAAAGGGCTGTTTTTTTATTACATTTTAACTATGTTTTTAGATTGAATATGCAAGAAGAAAGATTGCTCCCATAGCACCTATAATAAAGCCTATTTCTACCATTTTCTGATCCTCAGATGGTTCATAAAAGTCAGACAGCTCTGGCGGCGGCGATGTTAGAAACTTCTTTCCTGTCACTAAGTAATATTCATTCATTGCTTCATCAACGTCTGTAAATGTGTGCTCTGCATGTCCCTGTTCTCTTAACTTTTTATTAATAAAGTCTAAGTGAGCAATTCTCCTTTTCTCGTAAGCGTCTCTTGCCTTAGCTAAATCTTCCATTGCCTTGTTATGGCGTTCTCTCTCTTCATCAGACCGCAATTTACTAAACATATAATTGCTGCCAGAAAAAGCCAACGCATTAACAATAGCTCCTCCCACCATCAGAACTAATCCAGACATCTTTTTATAAATGAATGAATCTTTTTTTATAAATCAATATTTTCTAGAATGAATCTTTTTTTTTATAAATCAATATTTTCTAGAATCAATCTTTCTATGCATTGATGTTTTCTGGGATAATCCCCTGTGCAACAAGAAAGTCCTTTGAGGCAATCCCCGCCGTTATTACAGCTATAACCTTAACAACATCCTCAATGTCTAACCTTCCTAGATCAGCCGGCCTCATCTTAAACATGTTTTTTGCTAACATGCTATATCCTATACTAAGACCGCTGATTACAGCAGAGTGGTAAATAGTATTGATGATCTTTGCAGTGCTCATGTTTTTTATTAACTAAAAAAATAATTAAAATAATCATAATATGAAAGACTGTCTATGTGCTTTTTAATCAGATAATCTTTTGTTGCCAGAGCTAAAAATAAGGTTGTAACTAGTTTCGGCGAATCTTCTATCTTTCCCATGTTGGGTGGTTTTATTCTTAACAAACATTTTGCTAGGGTTGAATAAACTATAACACCAACAATAGGCACTGCATAATTAACCAGCGTTATACTCATAGTTTTATTTTTTTATTTATTTAATTTTTAGATTTAAAAATGGCGGCCAAACACAGCGAATCTGATCTAATGATTTTAATAGAAAATTGTAATGAACTATTTGACGAAACGATGAAAGTGTTAAACATTGATTTTAGTAAATCTGGGTTTGAGAATGATGTAAACAATTTAATCAAAAATCATAGTGAACTATTTGACAAAGCAATCAAAGAGTTAAACATTGACTGTAGTGATTCAGAAAAAGCTAAAGTATTGGCAGGCGTTCTTGTAAGATTAGGGTGTCTTGAAGTATTGCAACGCTTGGGTGAAGAATAAAAGAGCATTTACTTACTTTTACTTACTTTTATTTTTTTAATTTACGTAAATATTGTGAGTTAAAAAATGAACCCTACAAGTGAGTCCGAGTTTGAAATACTACCTTCCAACAGTACGTTGTTGGGTAGTAACAAATCATTAGGCAATATGTTCATTGAATTAGACATGGACATCATTAACCCCACAAACGTTCAGGAAAGTGTAACACATGCTATTTCTAAAATCCCAGGGTCTCTTCAAATTAACCCGCCAGCAAAAGTGTTGTTGGCCATTCTGATTGAATATATAACCCCCGATGATAGTAGTATGCAAGTCTGGGTTTCAACTAGACAGAAAGAAGTAATCAGCTATTACGACTTTACACCTGGCTGGGCTGATTACATGCTTACACAGTTTAACCATGCAAGTGAAGAAGCGAAATTGCGCGGCTCTGGCTGGTCTGAAGGAACAGTCCTCGAAATCAAATTAAGACAAACCAAATACTCTCCTGTAATCGGCAATTCTTACCTTCCTCTCCCGAGAGAGCTAGTGTTAAAACGAGCAGTCTTAAACATACATAATTCAGACAACTTGTGTTTCATGTGGTGCGTTTTGGCGCATTTACACCCTGTTAAAAAGAATGCAGACAGAGTTTCTAATTATTGGCAGTATAAAGATAGCCTGAACTTTGATAACATAACCTTTCCAGTGAGTATAGAAAGTATATCTCAGTTTGAAGAGCAAAACAAACCAATAACCGTAAGCGTATACACCTGGGATCCAGTAGACAATCTAGTCCCTCTAAGAATTTCTCCCAACGCTCCTACTTTTGGCGATCCACTTAACAAACATGTCGACTTGATACTGTTTGCAGACGGTTCCAAGAGTCATTATGTATTAATCAGATAATTAGCAGACTTATGACTTATACTACAAAGGACAAATCTAAACAAGAGCTTTGTAGAAGGTGTTTGGTCAGAATCCCCACTGTAGAGGCGGCTGCAAAACATAAGAAACATTGTAAAAGTTTTGTAGACTGCAAAATCGAACTTCTTACGCCCAAACCAGGGTCTAAAGTTAGTTTTAAGAATGTACATAAACTGCAGATGAGCCCATACGTAGTCTATGCTGACTTTGAATCAATCTTGCTACAGTACTACGGCCCTCACAAGAACAAAAAACAACCCTATTATCCCGTCATCAGATCTGTTCTTATGCATTTGTTGCTGTTAGGTCAGATGAGGCACACACACAACCAGAGATTTACAGAGGCTCCGACGCAGCTGGTCGATTTTTGGAGCAGATGAAACACCTTCGCAATCAATTCTCCAATCAGCTGAACCTTTCAGACATTAAGATGACCCCCGAAGATGAAGAACGTTATAAATCAGCCACCCACTGCTGGATATGCAAATGCAAGTTATTAGGTGACACTGTAAGAGACCACGATCACATTACTGGAAAATTCAGAGGAGCGGCACACAACAGCTGTAATCTTCAACTCAAGGTTAACTCCGAAAAATGGAAACTGCCAATCTTCTTTCATAACTTGCGGGGCTACGATTCGCACTTTATCATGCAAGCAATAACTTCTGAATGTAAGAGGGTTAGCTGTATTGCACAGTCATCAGAAAAGTACATGACCTTTACTGTAGACTGTTTATCCTTCTATGACTCTGCCCAGCATCTGATGGCAAGTTTGGATAAATTATCAGAATCTCTACAAGACTGTCCAATCACCAAACAATATTTTGACCCATCTTTAGTACGTAAAGGCGTCTATCCTTATGAATACATGAACTCGTGGGAAAGGTTTGATGAAGACTCACTTCCTCCTAAAGGCGCTTTCTTTTCTAGTCTTAGAGGAAAGGACATATCTGACGCCGACTATGAATACGCACAGAAAGCCTGGACAGAATTACACTGCAAAACGATGGGCGATTATCACGATCAGTATCTAATGGCTGACGTGTGTTTATTGGCAGATGTGTTTCAGAATTACAGAGCTACTTGCATGAAACACTACGGTCTAGATTCATCACAGTACGTCTCTGCCCCGGGCCTTTCTTGGGACGCATTCTTGAAGTCTACAAACATTCAGATCGACTTAATATCTGATCTGGATACACTCCAGATGATTGAAGACGGGCTGAGAGGAGGCATTAGCATGGCCTGTCATCCTTACCGCAGAGCCAACAACAAGTATTTAGACGATTATGATCCCACCAAACCATCCAACTATCTAATGTACTTAGACGCCAACAATCTGTATGGGTGGGCCATGAGCCAGGCACTTCCATTAAGAAACTTTAAAATGATAAACGGGCCTCATGATGTTACTGCCGTGTTGAGTATGCTATCGCAGCTTACACCCGATAATCCAATAGGACTAATCTTAGAAGTGGACTTAGATTATCCCGCAGAGTTGCATGACCTTCATAATGATTATCCTCTAGCCGCAGAAAGATTAAAGATGAGTCCCACCGAACTGCCCAAACTCGTGCCTAATCTTCGACACAAGACTAAATATGTCTGTCATTACAGGCTATTACAATTTTACCTAAGACACGGATTAAAACTTACTGCCGTTCACAGAATAATTACCTGTGACCAAGTGCTTTTCATGAGGCCATACATCGCGAAGAACACCGACCTTAGAACCAAGGCCACTGACGCTTCAGAAAAAGACTTTTTTAAACTAATGAACAACAGCTGTTTTGGTAAGACGATGGAAAATCCACACAAGCGTAAAGATGTAAAATTAGTTACGAAAGAAAAACAAGCAATTAAGCTGGTCTCTAAACCTAACTATCAAGACTTTAGACGGTTTAGCGACAGCCTGGTTGGCGTTATGATGAAGAAACAGAATGTGAAGTTGGACAAACCGGTGTTTATCGGCTTTACCGTGCTAGAGCTGTCAAAGTTATTAATGCTAGAATTTCTGTACGACTATCTTAAGCCGCTGTACCCAGAATCAAATGTCCTTTACACAGACACTGATAGTTTTATTCTAGACATCCCAACTGAAGATTTCTATAAGGATTTAGAGGCGGAGGTAGCTAAAGGAGCTGATGGGTGGTACGACACAAGTGACTATCCAAAAGATTCGCCTTTACATTCAACCGTGAACAAGAAAGTGATTGGAAAGATGAAGGATGAACTTAATGGGACGGTTATACAAGAATATGTTGGCCTGCGGTCAAAGATGTATAGTGTTGCTACCCAGACTTCTGTAATGAAGAAAGATAAGGGCATAGGTAAAGAAGTTGTAAAAAAATATATAAGTCACGACAACTACAAGCAGGCTCTCTTTGAACGCAAAGTATTTTATCACGCAAACGTTAATCTGCGCTCTACTCTTCATCAAGTAAACACAACTGCTGTTAATAAGAAGTCACTAGACTCTAACAATAGCAAGCGAACTTACGTCAATCCTGAGTTTTCATATGCTGTAGGTCACTGGAGAACCGACTTGGCTGACTTAAATTAAGATCTTAACTAGTACTTAACTTAAGATCTTAACTATTACTTTACTTAAGAAACTTAACTAGTACTTAACTAGTACTTTACTTAAGAACTTAACTAGTACTTAACTAGTACTTTACTTAAGAACATAACTAGTACTTAACTAGTACTTTACTTAAGAACTTAACTAGTACTTTACTTAAGAACTTAACTAGTACTTAACATGACTTGCACTTAACTTGCACTTAACTTGCGCTTTACTTACACTTAACTTGTTATAACTGACTTAACCAGTACTTAACAACACATTAAAAAAACTAATTTATTAAAAATGGGTCTACAGCAGGAGGTTGTACTTTTTTTGCAGAAGCTGGTTCTTTTACTGTTTTTGTGGGGGTTTGTGACTTTGTTGCTAAGTATGGCTTTAGGCGCTTGTATGCTAAAAGCCCTCCACCAACAACAATACTCCCCAGTACATAATAATACATCTTACAGTTTGATTGTGTTGTTGTTGGTGGCGGCGCTGGTGCAGATGTTGTATTACTATCTAATAATTTTTGTTTTGCTGCTTGGTTTGCTTTTTGCAGTCTGTTCCATTCAGCTAGTTTACGACCGGCCTCAACACGCCCAGAATTTTTAGCTTTAGTAACACTACTCACTTGCGGGACACTCACTTGTGGGACACTCACTTGTGGGTCACTCACTTGTGGAGTCTTCTCCTGCTCGCTCATTTTTTTTAGTCTGATTAAAATTAATATGATTGAAATTAATATGATTGAAAGTAATTAATCCCATGATGAATGGGCATAGCAACGTCCCAAATCTATAATACATGTCACATGCAAGAGATTCTAGGGACTTGGTTAAAACCGGATCTTGTGTTAAGTCATATTTTAAATCTTCTTCTGAATCAATCGGCGCTATCTTGCCTATTAACTTAGCATATAAACTAATCATTGTCTGTCCCACCGATCTAACCATTTTTGACCCTAGCTGTGCCTCGTACCTAGCGTAATACTTCTCAACGTCTGATGTAGACAATTGCTGAATCTGTTCGATACTTAGTTCAACGCCTAAATACTGCCTGGTTTTCCCACAAGCAGCCAGCGAGTATAATCTTTCTTTATGACAGAGGTCTGTTGCCTCCTCACACTTTAATAGCTCGTCGCAATCCATTTTAAACTCTTTTTAAAAGCAATAAAAAAAATAATTGTAAATTCAGCTGTTATTTATTACTCATAGTCTTTTACTAATCTTAAAAACTGCCCAGGTTTAAAGGTAACAGTTACTCCTTCAGGGTCAGTAGAAGCGGTCAAATCAAGATCTTCGGGAGCTATTTGATCAATTAAAATGGCAAACAACTTTATAACTGGATGGGGCCAAGAATGCGGTAGTTTACTGATGGCGTTCCTTACGCTTTCTCGCATATCTACGCGCTCAAAAAGCTCCGTAATTAATTCTTCAAACTCTTCTCTATCAACTCCCCAGCTCCTTTCCTGCTTCTCCCAATCTCTGAATATATTAATAAGCTCTGCAACTATTCCGGGCTTCATTTTTAACTCAGATTAAAAACACCAATTAAAAAATTAAGTAGGCCGCTCCTATTGTTTTGCGCAAGAATCAGAAGAGGAGAGAGACAGTAAATATAAGGGCTCTAAATCACCCGTTTTTGTTTTGCACGTAAGCCCCCATTTTAAAATAACGATTACTTCGATTTTTGGAGGTTTTTGGATGTTAAGTTTGATTGTAAAAAAGGTGTTAATTTTGGTAAAAAGTAGCATGAGATGGACGAGATTTGTTTGTGAAAAGGGGGGTTTTCGTGCAAAATAAGATGTGGTGAGGTAGAGCCCTTATATTTACTGTCTCTAAGTCTCTAAAGAGTCCGTGTTCCGCAGAGAAGAAGGGAGACCATTCCACTGAGCAGGTGCCTGGTAAGAGAAAGATCGTTGGCCTGAAGTTTTCAGGCGAGCGGAGGGAAGCCGAAGCAGACGAGAATCGGTGGGGAGCGTAAGTTGCCAGACGGAACATAAAGATGAAGGAGGTCAGAGAGGTATGAGGAAGCCAGATTATTCAGTGATTTGAAAACCAGGAGAACTTTAAAGTCAATGCAAGGCTGAATTGGGAGCCAGTGTAAGGATGACAGAATTGGTGATATATGATCAGATCTAGAGAGGTGGGAGATCAGACTGGCGGCATTGTTCTGAACTTTTTGAAGTTTAGAGATGAGCCTTAAGGGACAACCGGCAAGGAGGGAGTTACAATAGTCGAGCGGAGACAGAACAAAAGCACAGTTTAGAGTCTTCAGGGCATTTTGAGTGAGAAAGCGGCAAACTGAGCTGATTCTACGAAGTTCAAGATAGCAGGACTTGCAACATTAGAGATATGTTGTTTGAAAGAGAGAGAGTTTGGTCGAGTGTAACGCCGAGGTTACGAACAGACACTGATAGATTTATCTCGTTTCCATCAACATTTATAGAACAAGGGAGAGAATGAGTTCTGATAGTGTGTTTCGAAGCAGTGAGGATTATTTCAGTTTTGTCTGCTTTAAGTTGTAGTTTGTTATTGTGCATCCATGATTTAACATCGGAAATGCATGCTTGAGAAGAGGAGATTATTTCATGAAGCTGACTGATATGGGCAAAGAAGTACTGCTGGTTGTCATCTGAAAAGCTATGGTGAAGGAGAGAGTGTTGGCTGATAATGGCCGAGAGAGGCTGGGTGTATAGCACAAACAAAACCGGTCCCAGGACAGATCCCAAAGGGACACCAAACCGAAGTGCTCTTGCTGGAGACTTAACACCACTCACTGAAACAGTTAGTATGCGATCAGAGAGATATAAAGAGAACCAGGAAATGACAGCCCCAGAAAGACCAAAAGCAGTGTTGAGTCTTGAGAGGAGAATGGAGTGATCTGTTGTATGAAAGGCAGCAGACAGATCTAGGAGAGAGAGATGAGAAACTTTGTTTCCATCAAGAGCTGTGAGGATATTGTTTGCTATTTTCAGAAGCGCTGTCTCGGTGCTATGACCAGCCCGGTAGGCTGACTAGTTTGAGTACAAGAGATTGTTTACGGAGAGATGTTCAGACAGTTGGGCGAGAACAACTTTTTCAATCAGTTTGGAAAGAAATGGGAGATTAGAGACAGGTCTATAGTTCATGAGATTTTCAGGATCTAAGTTTTGCTTCTTCAGGAGAGGTCTGAGAACTGCAGGTTTTTTTTTTTTTGGCTTACAATGGCTTCATTGCTAAAATTCTGTTTTTCCGGTCATCATGGTTTTAACAAGAAAACTGGTTTTGTGGTTAACACTGTTCTTGTTGCCTGATGAACACGGTTCTGTTTTTTATGCTAAGCCTTGTTAGATTTTCTGTTTAACACAAAAATATGCCGAAGATTTTGACTATGGTAACGACCATGACGTGTGATTTGTGTCCACAGGGGTCTATGGGCATTAGCGGTGTTTGGAATGTTAGGTGCCATGATCTTCACCTTATACTCCATGCTAGCTGCTTATGACGAATATCCTGTGAACACCGCCACAAAAGTCAAGGTCGAATCGGCACTTCCGTTTCCGGGGGTCACTCTGTGCAACATCAACGAAGTGGACGTTGACTTGGTCAGTAAGCTGAAGAGAGAGAGAGAGAGAGAGGAGAGAGAGAGAGAGAGAGAGAGAGAGAGAGAGAGAGGAGGGAGGGAGAGAGAGAGAGAGAGAGAGAGAGAGAGAGAGAGAGAGAGAGAGAAGGCTGAGACGAAACAACCAAGAGCATTCCAACAACCCCCTGCACAACAATCACAGTGAGCTAACACAGTGTGATCCAGCACAATGCAGTCAGTACAAGGCCACCCAACAACACTCAATTCACCCCCCATCACAAGCGCTCGGTCTAACGGAAACCCATAAAACCCGCCCACATTCATATATTGTACTCTAATCTGATACATCTAACCCACGAAACCAGACATAGCACAAGCCAATTCAGCACAACACAACTCAGTTAACAATAATCCAGCTTAGCGACATACAATTCAATGAACAAGACTTCAATTCAGCTTAAAACAATCCAGTTAACAATAATCCAGCTCAGCTGAACGTAACTAGATTCGAAATAATCCAACTCAACATAACACAACCCTGTTAACAACAATCCAACTCGACCTAACACAACCCTGTTAACAACAATCCAACTCGACCTAACACAACCCTGTTAACAACAATCCAACTCGACCTAACACAACCCTGTTAACAACAATCCAACTCGACATAACACAGCCCTGTTAACAACAATCCAACTTGACATAACACAATCCTGTTAACAACAATCCAACTTGACATAAAACAACCCTGTTAACAACAATCCAACTCGACACAACACAACCCAGTTAACAATAATCCAACTCAACATAACACAACCCAGTTAACAACAACCCAACTCGACATAGCACAACCCAGTTAACAACAATCCACCTCGACATAACACAACCCAGTTAACAATGATCCAACTCAACATAACACAACCCAGTTAACTACAATTCAACTCGACATAGCACAACCGAGTTAACAACAATCCACCTCGACATAACACAACCCACTTAAATATAATCCAACTCAACGTAACCTAACCAAATTAACAGTAATTTAGCTAAGCTTTGACACAACCTGTCCGGCTGAGATGAAAATCGTGCTGTTTAGTTGAGTTCCAGCCTCGCCGGTAGGCGATAAACGGAAGCGGCGTGACTCACCGCTCAGCGATGACAAACTGCAGCCCCCTGTTAGGGCCCTACCCCTCTCAAGGCAGCGCGTGTGTTCTCATGCTGTGCTGTTGTTGTTGTGCTGTACGGATTATTATTATTGCACACTCCATAACTGGATATAATTAACTGTGTGTGTGATTTTGTGTGTTGTGATTCTCCTTTGTGCCGTTTGATATAACTTCGGTTCATCCCGCGTTCTTGAGTTTTTGTTTTTTTTTCATTGAGAAGTTGTTCGTTTTCATAAGCTAGCCAGGATCCGGCACGTGTATACGTATATCAGCAAGCCGTGTACGTGTGTTGGTGCTACTGCTCGCGAGGAGACATTCTATCAGGCGATTACTTTCCTTCCCCCTCTCTCTTCTCTCTTCTCTCTCTTGTGTGTGTGTGTGTGTGTGTGTGTGTGTGTGTGTGTGTGTGTGTGTACGTGTGTGTGTGTGTGTGTGTGTGTGTGTGTGTGTGTGTGTGTGTGTGTGTACGCACGCGCGCGCGCGCGCACGTGTGTGTGTGTGTGTGTGTGTGTTGTGTGTGTGTGTGTGTGTGATATCTATCTGTTTATATACCGCTGTTGTTGGTGTGTGGGTTTCTGTCAATGTGTGTGTGTGTGTGTGTGTGTGTGTGTGTGTGTGTGTGTGTCGCTTGCTCTCTCTCTTCGTCGTTGTCTCTCTCCTCTCTCTCTCTCTCTCTCTCTTTCCCGTCGTGAGTAGGCGCACCATGAAGATGAAAATGAGACATTTTGCATTGGTGCGTGGAAAAGTGACATCAGTTTCAAATGATTCGAACGGGCGAAAGAACAAGGTCAGGTAGGAAGCATTTCATTGTTTATAACTGACATCTGCATGTGTGGCATGCTAAAATCTTGCTTTACTAAAAGCATGGTGTGGCTGTGATAGAATCAGTTTCGGCATGCTTCACAAGCACGTAGAGCACGCAGATAAACAAGCAAAACATGCCTAGGCCGTGGTAGGGAAACCGCCGCCGTGTTCCCCGTGAAGCTGACCAGAGCCGACACTGTTTATTCAGGCCCAGTACCGGCTGTCAGGTAGGAGTCCCGCGACTAATTTTCTGTCAGTTGTAAAGGAAAGATACGCATGCCCAATTAGCACCAGGTTGAGCGTGATAGCATCAGGAACGCATGCTCTCCACTGAGTTGCAATTTCATTTCACTTTGTGTGTGTTTGTTAGTCTGTTTCAATCGTTTTTTGTTGACAAATCTTCGTGGTGCTTGCCATCATTGCGTATGAAAGAAGACCCATTCATGTTTGGTATCGTTCTGTCAGTCAAAGACCCCACAATCCAGTGACATCAACCGACCACAGTTCGTTGCATTCTGGCGCAAAGTATTAATGAAGAAACACAGCATCCTGTTTTCACCACACTATCAGCCAGACAGCTAGTATCACATTACGCGTAGGGAGGAAAGCTTGTGGGAGGTTAGCGCGAGGAAACTGGCAGGTGTCGGCAGAAGTGCGCTGTTTAAACAAACCGCGGCCGTTCCATCCCTTCCCCTCCCGCGACCGATAGGCGGTCAGGGGTTATTGCCCTTGTCTTCAACTAAGAATGCCTCTGCAGACAAACGTGCCACTTAAAATATTTCAACTCAGCTAAACAGTAGCCCAATTAACAATAAATCAATGCATCGTAACAAAACCCAATTCAAAATCATCCAGCCCAGCTAAACGCAGATCAACCAACAATAATTCAACTCAGCTTAAGAGAAAGCAATCAGCAATAATCTCCAACGCAAGCCAGTTACAACTTAGCTCAAAACAACCCAATTAACGATAATACAACTCAGCTTAACATAACCGACTAACCAGAGTCCAGCTCAGCTTGAGACAGCCCAACTGAAAATTCAGCTTGACACTACCAAATTATCAATAATCCAATTCAGCTTGACACAGCCCAATTATAAAAAGTCCAGTTCAGCTTAACACGATCCAAATATCAATATTCCAATTCAGCTGAACATGACTATTGACAAGAATCCAGCTCAGCTTAACATAAACCAAGACATCTAAAAAACGAAAGGAAGCCAACACAGCTGAAGGAAAATGATTCCTCTTTAGGTCCCAGTAACAGACCAGTGTTTTGCCACACTAAAACGAAGGGAACTCAGACCAACATAACACAGTCCAGCCCATCCTAGCCCAGTTTGCCTAACCCAACCCACCACAAAACGACTAGGCCAAACAAAGCCAACACTGCCCCCCTCCCCCAACCGAATTTATCCCCACCCACTTCAAAGACAGCTGGTCATCCACAGGTCCCAGTCAATGGCACAGTCTTCCGGTCCACCAAGACAGAACTGTTGGTGGGTCGTCCTGTCGACGAGAATGACACCGAGGTGAGCCGCGTGATGAACATCCCCCTCCAGGACATGGTGAACTCTTCCTGGATTCTCCCCGACCAGGCCATTCTCGTCTGCTTAATCAACAACAAGGCGTTGCCTTGCTGGGACATATTCTCCACCATTCAGAGCAGCAGAAGCAGGTGGGGAATAGATTGGTGGATTTTGAACAGTTTGTCACCTGTCTTCTTTGTTCTTTTTTACTGCCTTCGTTTCTGTACTGCTTCTTTCTTGTTATCATCATTATTATCAGCATATATAACGACAGCAGCAGCAGCAGCAGCACCAGCACCAGCAGCAACAGCAGCAAGCACGTTGTTGTTCACTTTTTCACCATGACCTCAGATTGTGGAAGCGTTGTAACGCGTCCTCAGGCAGTCAGATATTTCCAGACCTTTGCCGTCAGATATACACAACAAGGAATAGATGCCGCAGCAATTCCTTCAAGCAGTCCACTCACCACGTTTTGATCTGCCTCTGGAGTAACCACTTAATCTCAACCATGGATTGCCGGCAGCTCACATCCCTATGCCGTCAATGGCCTGACCATTTTACAACCTCATGTTCCAACAATCGCAAACTCCCCACACTTCCTTTCCCATTGCACTCGTTCAGTCGGGCAGGGACCGTAGCTGGCCGGAGGAAGGCTGCAATCAGCTGGCGCTCCTGCACAGGTCCTGTTTGTTCTGTCCGAGACCTAGCTTCTGCTCGTAGATTTTGGCGAATAGCAGTGTTGTCTCACCATCGCCGCGGGATACGCTGCAGAAATACCAGCCCGGAACTTGGTGAATTAGTGGTGTGTCAGTCTGGGGGTTTGAGTTCCCAGCCTCACATTGATCAAGTCTTTCCTGAAGAACAAGTGAGACGCTACAATTCCGTTGAGCTGTTTGATATTCAGAAATGAGTGTTCATGTAACGGACATCACCTAAGCCTTCTGCTGTTAATGATGTTTAACTTGTAAATTGCAAAGCTAGAGTGAACGTCCGCTTTTAGTGTGAAGAACACCACTACATCCCTCCTACAACAGTTTCCACAAAACTGCCGACACCAGCGAATCTGACACGAACTCAGCAGAAATATATATTCATCATGATCATCATCATCATCATCATGATCATCATCATCATCACCATCATCATCATCTTTATATTACATTATCTTCTTTAACATCACATTAACATTGTGTCAATCATCATTGTTACGATTACTGTTATTATTATCATCATTATTATTTTAACGATTATTATTATTATTATCATTATTATTATTGTCATTATCATTATTATTATATTGTTATTATCATTATCATTCTTCTTCTTCTTCTTAATCATCATCACATCATCATCTTCTTCTTCTTCTTCTTCCCTCCTTCTTCTTCTTCTCGTTACTGTTGTTGTTGTTATTATTTTTGTAGTTATTATCATGATCATCATAATCATTATTCATATTTCCTTCATCATCATCATCATCATTGTTATTGTTATGATGATGATGATGATGATGACGATGATTGTCATCGTCATTATCATCATCATCATTATCATCATCACTATCATTATTGTTGTTAATGTTGTTAATGATGATGATGATAATAATGATAATAATGTTGTTGCTTGTCTCAATGGTTGGTGTGATGCGCCTTGTGTGTTGGCGACTTGTGTTTGTGCTTGTCACCGCTGGCTTTCAGTCTCCATCGCTGACTAGCACTGCTGCTTGCAGCATTGCACAAAAGGGGAGCAGAATGCGTCAGTTTTTCCCTATCAGTAAAAGCATCTCCACCAGCAAGACCTATGTAGTGCCTTCTCGTGGCGACACACGTCAACTGGGACATTACGGACTCAGGCTAAACTACAAGGGATTCGGAGGAAGTCGGCTCCGGTGTGTGGATACGCCCTGGTGCCCACAAACCACACTCCCGGCTTTGGGTCAAATAGCTTCTCTGCCTTGTGGATGTCTCGGGAGAGACAAAGGCTAAGGGGGTAAACCCTGAAAGAAAATCTGGAGTGGGGCCCCTAAGGCGGTTGGTCGACACACTGTGTCACCATCCGGTAACTCCTGCAACTGCGCTGGCACCATACTCTACTGGCTTGTCCTTTCCGTTGGAACTTGTCAGAAAAGCCGAGAGGTGGATTCTGGCGATTGGGTACCCCAGGATCTCCATACACTTCGCCCAGGCCTGCGCCCTATCTCAGCGACAGAAACAACACGGGAGACAACAGCTACAAATTATAAACCCAGAACGTATTGGCGTAAGCTCGGGCGCTAGGGGTTGTCTCCGATGGTAGTAGAGACCATCACGTTCCACTGATCAGCTACCTCACGCCTCAAGCAGGGCAGCTCCCAGCTAACAAGGTGCTGACCCGTCGCAGTTTGCCTGCTTCAATGGGTGATTGGAGCTCAGGGAGGAAACCAAAAAGCAGATTGTAATCCCTGCACCAGGCAATAAAAAGAAAAAAAAAGAAAAGAAATTCAAACTACCAGCCTTGTGGCTGGCAACCTGAAACGTCAGAACGATGTGCCCTGGCCTTTCTGACGACCTCCAGCAAGTTGACGACGATAAGAAATCAGCCATCATCGACCGCAAGCTGAAGAGGTACAATATTTACATTGCCGCGCTGCAAGAGACAAGACTCCCTTCCAACAGCAGCCTCAGGGAAGGACTACACGTTCTTTTAGCAAGGACTGGAGCCAGAGGAGAACCGATTGTATGGCGTCGGATTCGCAGTGCGAAACTCTCCTATCCTCAGTTGAACCACCAAAGGGACAGCGTGAATCCTCTCTCCCTGGCTCATGACCTCTTTGGGACTAACAAACATCCTTAGCGTCTATGCCCCCACACTCTGCTCTACAGCCAAGGCTAAGGATGAGTTCTATGAAGAGCTGGAAGCCAAGATCAGAAATGTGCACAGGAACACCTGTTCTTGCTCGGGGACTTCAACTCCCGGATTGGTGCAGACCACAGCTCCTGGCCCCGTTGCATCGGCCGCTTCAGCAATGGCAAGCTCAACGAGAATGGGCAGTGGCTACTTGAGCTTTGCTCCTTCCACGATCTCTGTATCACGAACACATTCTTCCCCATCAAGCCACACCACAGAGGCACCTCAGGTCCCGTCACTGGCATGAGCTGGACTTCGTTATCACCCGAAGACCCTTGCTCAACCACGTGTTCGTCACCCGCGGCTACCACACTGTTGACTGCGACACTGACCACTCCCTGGTTGGCAGCAAGGCGCGTCTTCGGCCCAAGCGAATCCACCGCTCCAAGCAGAAGGGACGTCCTCGAATCAACATAGCCATGACGTCAGGGTCCGAACTGAGCGAACGCTTCTCCAGAGCCATTGACAAGGCCCTTGAGCACTGCTCGACAGACAGCGCTTCATCACGGTGGATACCACCTACCAATCCGCTTCAGACACCTATGGGAAGGGAGCAAGGAAGAGTGAAGACTGGTCTGAAGCAGGAATCGTGAAAATGGAGCCTGCCATTGCTGCTATGCAAGCCGCACTCCTCAATCAGAAGAGAGATCCCTCAAAGAAGACGCTGGCGCACTCCGTAAAGCTCGCAACAACACCAAGCGGACTGCGCGTAAATGTGCCAGCGAGTACTGGGTGAACCCGTGCCAGGGCATCCAGATCACCACCGACCCTGGCAACATCCGTGCCATGTACGAGGGCATGAAGAAAGCGTTCGGCCCTAGCGCCATCAAGATTGCTCCTCTGAAGTCTACGTCGGGGGATGTCATCACCAATCACAGCAAACAGATGGAGAGATGGGCGGAACACTATCAGGAGCTGTACTCCAGGGAAAACTCAGTCACAAACACAGCCATTGAGTACACCACCTCTCTGCTTCCTATGGAGGAGCTCGAGTCCCATTTACCACTGAGGAATTCAACAAGGCCATCGACCTGTTAACCTGTGGTAAAGATCCGGGTAACGACGGCATTTGGACAGATGTCATCGGAGCCGGCCAGGAGAGTTCTCTCTCAGTCACCTCCATGAGCCTCTGCTGCAGTTTTGGGAGAAAGGGACCGTACCCCAGGACATGTGCGATGCAAACATCATCACGCTATATGAGAACAAAGGGGACCGCAGCGATTGCAGTAACTATCCCTCAGCATTGTTGGCAAAGCCTTCACCCACGTCGTCCTCAACAGGGTGCAGCTACTCGCCGAACGCATGTACCCAGAGGCACAGTGCGGCTTCAGGGCTTCCAGGTCAACGATCTACATGATATTCTCCCTGAGGCAGCTACAAGAGAAGTGCTGCGAGCAGAGAAGACCTTTGTTCATCGCCTTCTTCGACCTGACCATGGCGTTCGACTTGGTCAGTAGGTCAAGCCTTGTCACCCCACTACACCGGATTGAATGTCCACCCAAGATGGTCACGTCCTTCCGAGACAACATGAATGACACTGTCCAGTACGACGGTTCATCTTCGGACCTCTTCCCAATCAAGATCGGTGTCAAACAAGGGTACGTGCTCGCTTCAACACTCTTCGGCATCATCTTCATCCTGCTGCTGCGCTAAGCCTTCAGCCAGTTTAAAGACGGCATCTTCCTCCACACTAGGAGAAGAGCAGAAGGGGAGAAAGCAGATGGGTTGGAGAGTAGTAAAACAACGGGGTTTGTTTGGTTTGGTTTTTTTAAATTATTGTTTAATGGTATGATACAATAGTGATGATAGTGATTATGGAAGATTGATGATAATGCTTTGTAGCGAGGAATAGAAAGGATCAATGAATAAAAGCAAACAAAACTAATAAATGTGATCAATATGAAAGTAGTTGTATGTATGATTTTGGTACTGATAACACACACACAAAGAAATGGAATGGAAGTGATCAATGAGTAAAGGGCTATCATTGGTATTGTGGAAGAAAAAAAGAAAAAAAGGAAAAAAAGGGAGAAAGGGATGGGGCTGGGGTGGGGTGGGGGAGGGCCTCATATACCTACACCTACATACACATGTGTGCAGGGAAGAGGGAAGGGAAACTCATGGAAACAGTATTATTATTGTTGGAATGGTAAACAGTACTGTTGGATGATGACCATTGTCATAAATGAAATAAAGTTGGTATTAGTATAATAATACTGGTGGGGAAGAAATGGAAATCATCAATGAAAAAGGCAGCAGTACACACACACACACAACACACACACACACACACACACACACACACACACAAAGGTTGGAAAGATAATCAGAAAAGACAGATCAATATTTGTCGCTGAAAGGGTAGCTGTTATTATGGCGTTGTCATATCTAATTGACTTGCCACAATCAATATCTAAAGCACGCATTTGTGTGGATTCAATGTCTGTTCTGCAATCCATAAAATTCCAAATGCCATTTTTAAAAAAATCTTGTAAATGAAATATGCCATCTCATTCATATTTTGATAAGTAAAGGAACTGATGTCACCTTCTGTTGGATTCCATCGCATTGTGGTATTTGGGGTAATGAGCTAGCTGATAGATGCGCAAAGAGAGGAGCCAGAAATGAAAAGTGTGTCACGGTATTGAAAATACCCTTTTCTTTACCTGAAGTCAATCAATTATTAAAGCAAACCGTCTGGTGCCAAATCAGAAAACACTACAAAAATACGTTGCTTGGCGTGGCTGATAAAAAGACTCATCTAATTATGAACATGTAAACAGCATTCCTCATTTACAAGTTGAAAATATGTGCCAATATAGAATTTTCATTTAACTGTTTTATAAATCAAAACTTGATGCGTTAAAAACTAAATATATGAACGATGCAAAATGCATATGTGGAGAACAAGGAATAACCAGCAAACACCTGCTGTTTGATTGTTTACCTCTTCAAGCACATTTCCCACCATTATCAGGCATGTCTTTGTGTGATGTCTTTTCAGATTTAGTTTGCCTTCAATGTTGTTTTTTCTTTGATTTGTAGTCCAGTTCAGCATTTACTGTAAGACTATTTGCAAGTATGTTGTAGGGATGTAAAGAGGAACATTTATATACGCGTAAATAACCACATTATGCATATACTTGCATAGTCACAGACATTCACGCATCTTCTCTCTCTCTCTCTCTCTCTCTCTCTCTGCCCCTCTTTTCGTCTAATATTATAGATGTGAACAGACGTACAACTAAAGTACTACTACTACTACGACGACGGCGACGACGACGACGACGACGACCATCACACCACCACCACCACCACCACCACCACCACCACACAACAACAGCAACTACTACTACTACTATTACTACTACACACAAAGATACAAAGAGGGAAACTAATGCAAACAGTATTATTGGAAAAGTAAACAGTACTGTTGGATGATGATCATGATACTAATTGTGGTAAAAGAAATACTGTTGGTATTAATATGATAAAACAGTTGAAAAAATATGGAATTGATCAATGGGTAAGGATTAACATAAAAAAGAAAAATGAGAGAGGGGTGAATGGGTTCATATTGCCTACATCTCCACTTACATACAGGGAAGAGGGAAAGGAAAATCATGTGAAGGAGACTGCATATAACACTGAAAGAAAATACGATAGAGATGAGGGAAGGGACTGGTAATGTGGATTGAGTAAATATGGATATAATAATGAAGGTGTAGTGAAGAAAAGGATATACTGCACTAATATAGAGAAAGGGTCAATACTGCACTAAGGGGGGAAAAGGAGTCATATACCTGCACCTACATATACAGGAGGGAAAAGGAGTCATATACCTGCACCTACATACACAGGAGGGAAAAGGAGTCATATACCTGCACCTACATACACAGGAGGAAAAAGGAGTCATATACCTGCACCTACATACACAAGGAAAGGGTCAAACCACACTACCAGGAGGAAAGAGTCATATACCTGCACCTACATACACAGGAGGGAAAAGGAGTCATGTACCTGCACCTACATACACAGGAGGGAAAAGGAGGATAGCTGTAAGTAAAGAGCAGGGTTATGGTAGTGTGATTGTATGTTGGTGGAAGATATAGTGGGCTGTTGTTGCGGTGGTGGATATATGCATGCTAGTTTTGGATGTTGGTGTCTTGTGGATGGAGAGGAGAAGGGGAGGGATTTTACAATTTTAGGGGAAAAAATGAAATTAAGGGAGAGCCATCAGATTCCTACATCTGCACACACACATGGACAAGGAAGAGGGAATGGACACTGATGCAGACAGTATCACTGGAAAAGTAACTATTGTTGGATGATGATTATTGTCATAAGTGAAATAATGTTGATATTGATATGATAATAGTGTTTGGACAGAGATGGGAATGCTTAATGATCAATATAATCACTATCATCACTATTATATCATGCCATTAAACAATAATCAAAAAACAAACAAGCAAACAAACAAACCCCGTTGTTTTACTACTCTCCAACCCCTCTGCTTTCTTCCCTTCCGTGTTTAGCCACTTATACTACAACTAAATCCTCACATTATCATCAAAAGTAACAGTATTTCTCCTATTATTTAAATATTTTCATCATCATCACTGTCATCACTATTATTGCTATAGTTATCATTACTATTATTATTGTCGTCATTATTATTTTAATTCCCACGGTCCCCTTCCCAAAGGCCTCGTTTTCATTCAACAAACATTTTGCGTCGAATATGAGAAGTGGTTGTTCGTTCTTCATTTTCATTGTCCTTTATGTTGTGTGTTTTTGCCTGAACAAGACCCAAGATGTCGAAATTCATCGTGTTTTGTCCTGTAATCTGTTTGTCTGTATTGTCTGCGAAAATGATATCCTTCCTTTTTAAAAATTGTAGTTATTAATATTATTTTCATCATTATTAGTATCATTAGTCATTATCATTGTTGTTATCATTATCATTATTATTATTGTTATTACTATCATCATCTATCATCATCATCATCTCCTCCTCCTCCTCATCGTCATTTATCTCCTCCTCCTCCTCTTCTCATTATCATCCTCATTTTTATCACCAAAATCATTAGTATTAGTGTTATTATGACAGTCATACCTGCCTATTTTAATCATCACTTTCTTCATCAACTACCAATGCAGCCACTTCCAACATTACTATCACTGGCTCCCCCACTATGTGTATAACATAACACACACACACACACACACACACACACACACACACACACAGAGAGAGAGAGAGAGAGAGAGAGAGAGAGAGAGAGAGAACGAAATAATTCATTGCTTTAAAGCAGTACAGCTTCGTTAGCAATGAAACTGGACTTACTATGGTAAAACTGAACGCGATGCATGTTACTTCGACATGGAAACCATGACGAAATTGTCTTTTCCAAACACAGTTCTGACATATTTCATGTCACTGGTAAGGCACTGGTCACGATGATTCCGCCTGCGGCGTGAGTCTTGAGCCCAGGCTGTCATCCCAGGTAGAACAGGATCAGGCCGTGTAGCGTCTCCAACGCCCGAGCAGCACGTGCCTGGAGGTCAGCATGTTGTGTTCTGCCAACACGCTTTCCTCGGCGGAAATTGGCCAGTTTTGTCCGTTCTTCTGTCAGCATGTGTCTGTCATCTTGTTTGACAAACCAAAAAGAACAGTCACTGTCATCCGGCGTACACGGAAACTCTAGCACCAGATCGTCTGATTCACAGATCAGTATATCTGATTCATTTAAGCTATCAAGGACAACTTTTTTAAACAACTTGTTTCTGTCCTTATCCTTCAGTCGCCTTTGCACAGATTTATCTGTCAGGGTGGCAACGTAACTTTTCACAACACTGGCACTGAATCCTGCCACTAGGTTTTCAAAAACTGGTTCGATGTCAGTCAGGTGGTGGAGAGAGGACAGAGCGGTGGATGTATTCACATGAAGTTTCAGTGCCATCGTGCAAATTCAAAACATCAGTCTCCAATCTTACTTGGTCATCCCTCTGACACGAGTATGTAGCCACAGTGTGTTCCACTTCTGTGTCATGTGCACACACGTTTTCAAGTCGCACGTCAGTCGGAGATGGAGTACTCACAGAGATTATAGTGGCTTCTTCACGTTGACCACTTGCCTACCTCTCTTGCTGCTGTCGAGCTCTCTGCTGGTCACGTCGGATCTGGCTGGGAGGTTTCTTCCTGTAATACTGAACCTGTGTGTTGCGGTTCAAAACAGGATCCGCCATATTTGTTGACATCTGGAAAGTGGCGGGCTTGAGGCGCAAGACAACCACAGTGTTTTCACCTTCTCCTGCAACTTTCCAGCTGGTGACGTTATTGTCCATCGGCAGGGCGTTCAGGGTCGTCTCTACAGCCACCGGCAGTCCAGAAACTGGCATGTTTGCGATGAAACTTGTGGAAATTGTCGCAGATCAATCAGTACGCGCGTTGCCGCGTCTGTTCACGTCACGTGATCCCCGAAGAGAGAGAGGAGAGAGAGAGCGAGAGAGCGAGCGCCATCGTGGCTCATAGAAAATGGTTTTTTTTTTTTCACTTTACGAACATGATTTTCTGACTTACTTCTATTGTAGCCCAATATGAGACAGCTGTAGTTTGAAGTGTGTGGCAGGTGCGTGACCCTAAACACAGAGTACCCCAGTCTAAAGGTGATGAGCAATGTTGGCCCCATCAGTGGACTTCGTCTCTACATCTTTATCCACCAGTCGGGATACGTCTACGACAACTCCGTATCTGCTGGACTCAAGGTAACAGCAGTTTTGGGGGGCATTGGCTTGGGAACTTAAACATGTGAAGCAGGAAAGGGGTGGGAGAGGAATGTATGTGTGTGTGTGGTGTGTGTGTGTGGGGGGGGGGGGGGGTATAGAGAAGGACGAAAGAGGGTATGCGGCGGATGAGGGGGAGGATGGAAAGGGGAGTGGGGGAGACAGACTGCAGTAACTGTAAGCATTGAGTATCAGAAAGCGCAAGCTGTGAAAAAAAAAGGAAATCCAGCAAGATACAGATGCAGATGTAAGCTTGTGAAAAATAATAGAACGGAAAATATAGCACAGAAAAAAAAGCATTGACTCTAGTGGACTGCTGAAATTTGGGCCGTAACACAACATGCCTGGGAATGACTTGATGCGCTTGATCCAGAGGCATGGGAAAGAAGACGGTAAGAAAGAACAAGGGAAGTATCAGCCTGGTGGACTCAGCTGCGTGAGGGGGCGATGCGATGAGAGGAGAGGGGAGAACTGCTGAAGTATACTTTCACTCTCCTCAGGGGTAAAAAGGAAGCCTGTACTGCCAGTAAGCTGAGGTGACCTTGTTCCAAGAAAATCCCCTCAACCCCCTTTTTTTTCCTCATCTGTTTATTATGTACATGTTTTAGCACGTCTGTTCTAAATTTGTCTGTCATCTTTCGTTTCATCTGACGCATCCTTTTTAGGTAACGATACAGTAGTCAGCCCGTGTGTGTGTGTGTGTGTGTGTGTGTGTGTGTGTGTGTGTGTGTCTGTGTGTCTGTGTGTGTCTGTGTGTCTATGTGTGTGTGTTTCGTTCAGGGCTTAAAGGTAAATCAACGGAATACTGGAGCCATTTTGCAATTTTTTTTTAGCAGTAAAATAAGACTGCAAATTGCTGCTTTCATGAAACTCATTTAGTCCATACAACACAAATAATAAAATCTTTTTTGTGCTTAGTTTGGAAAGGTATGTGTACATTGTGTCAGTGTTTGTTCTATATAAGTAAAATATTTATTCATATCTGGTCCATTGTTTGACGTTGCAGTATATTGCCTGATCTTGATAGAATGTAGTTAACATTTGTAGTAATGTTTGGATAGAATAAGCGTAACTAAGCACACTTACTAAGTGAATGTAAATGTAATTTTGAAAACATTGTTTGTATGGTTCATCATAGATTTAAGACTGTTACCGTTTGATGACATCTTCCTGCAGGGTCTGGCTGGAAATGCAGTATAATTATGTAGTGTTCTGCCAAGCTCAGCTGTGTTCAATGCGTGTGCTTGGCGGGAAAAAACTAACTTTGAAGTGTGTCAAAAACACATACAAACACACACACACACACACACACACACACACACACACACACACACACACACACACACACACACTCTCTCTCTCTCTCTCTCTCACACACACACATACGCACGCACGCGCGCGCGCGCGCGCACACACACACACACACACACACACAACACACGTACGCACGCACGCGCGTGCACCCACACAAACACACACACAGACACACACACACACACACGCGCGCGCGCGCGCGTTTGCACACACACACACACACACACACACACACACACACACACACACCACACACGCACGCACAGAGACACACACACACACACACACACACACACACACACACACACACAGAAACACACACATACACACAAACACACACACACACACCCCCGCCCACGCGCACACGCACACACACACACACACACACACACACGCGCGCGCGCACGCGCACGCACACACAGACACAGACACACACACACACACACACACACACACACACACACACACATACACACACACAATACATGAAGGAGAATAGATTAATGCTATCACCGGAAAAAACAAATCTTCTACTTTTTAATAGTGGGCCAGATCCACCAGAATTACCCATTTTACAAATAAATGGCGAGACTATAGAGTACAGACAAATGGTGAAATTTCTCGGAGTATACATTACTTCAAAATTGTCGTGGAATTATCATATACAATATTTATTAACAAAGGCTCGAAAAAGCTTTGACTTTTTAAAAGTTATACAAAAACAAAACTGGGGTCATGATGCTAATGTACTGAAACAGCTGACATTGTCACTGATACGTTCTAGACTCTCTTACGGGCAGGAAGTCTTTTTCAGTGCTCCGAAAAGTTTACTTAATAAGATGCAAAGTTTGGATTGCAAAGCTTTCAAACTGGCTCTTGGTGTGCCGTATCATACACCATCTTTGGGAACATATAGCGAAGTAGGAGTATTACCATTAGATGAACATCGACGGCTAGCTGTCGCTAAATATGTCTTACGAATCTCAACACGTGACAGCAACGTTGAGAATGAAGTCAGTTTGAGATCTGACATTAGCTTCCCAAAAAGGGCAAAATCAATTTCTTCACTCACAACTATTGGAATTTTCACTTCAGATCTGTTCAGTGAGTCAAAAGTTAACTTCAACGATATAAATCGACCTAAACTTCCCGCATCTCCCAGCCCGCCATGGGAACTTCAAAGAGCTTCATTTGGTGTTAGCCATACGTCGATGAAAAAAAGTGACAATGAAAACCTGATAGGCCAAATAGTAAAAGAGTATATTGAAAATTCGTATCCCTTTCATCTTAAAATTTATACAGATGGGTCTCTTTTGGATACCAAAGAAGCAGGTGCAGCATTTACAATTCCTTCATTGAAAATTGAAAAATCTTATTATCTTGGAAAAAACAGATCTATTTTTACAGCAGAACTAACTGCCATTCTAATGGCTTTGTATTTTCTACTTGACTTTTCAAATCCAATATTCCAAGTCCTCTTTTGTGTCGATTCAAAATCTGTTTTATTCCCCCTAAGTAAAACAAACCCTATAGTAAGACAAGATCTGATTACAGATGTTCATCACCAAATACATTTCTTGATTATTAGGGGTACAAGAATTAGTTTCTGTTGGGTTCCTTCTCATTGTGGGATTCAGTTTAATGAGAGAGTAGACAGAGCAGCAAAACGGGGAGCGAAAAATACTAGCGGGTCGGAGGTTATCAGTATCCCATTGTCTATCCATGAGGGATACAGTCTTCTAGAAAATGCATGCTGGAAACATTTTAGGAAAAAACAACAAAATTCGGGATGTTCTCTTGATACACACATAAACCAGCTATTACACTTTGACACACTTCATTCTTTTTATCGATGTAGTTTGCCGTTTTCTCGGATCATAATTTCGCTAATATATAAGATCAAACTAAACGCTTTTAAGATAAAGTTTTGCAAAAATATAATATGCCTTTGTGGTGAAATGATAACAAATTCCCACATACTTTTCCACTGCAAGCAATTAAAACCTTATCTACCACCTCTACATAATTGTTCTCTGGATACAGTTGTAACCGATTTATCACTAATGTGTAAAATTGCTGTTTCATTGCATCAAAGTCCTATTTTTTCTGTTTTGTAAAATGGGAACTGGTGTTTTAGTAACGTCCTTGTTATGACCAGTTATTCTTCAATGTTTTATAGTTAGTTATCCATTTTTTGCTGTTGCTGTTAATGTTATTCTTATATACTACGCACAAAAAGTTAAGGATCGGTATGTGAAAACAGGTGCGTAATAAACTCAGTTCGCTACTGTTATTTATTTCTTAGTCCAGCCAAATTGTCATGAATTCTTGTTCAGCTGAAAGTGGGCGATGTTGTGTTAGTGCGAAAATTGCACGGGATTCTCTACTACTGAGCTGGGCCGCAAACGGAAAAGCGGAAACTTGGGAAAAATGACCTTGTTTTGGACCGTTCTGCCTGAACACATTGCACTTGCCAGATGGAAAAACCATTATGCACGTGCAAGCACTGCTGTTTATGTGTGAGATGCTGTCGCTCGCTTGGCTATATAAGAAGACATTCCACCAGTAGTAGGCCTGATCTGACAATGCCTCCACGACGAAAATTAAGCGAGTTGGATAGGGGACGAGCTGTTGCATGGTTCCAAGATGGTGTTCCCAAGCGAGAAGTGGCCAGGCGACTTCATGTGTCCATTTCGGTCATTGTCCGACTGATTCAACGCTTCACAGCCACTGGGATTGTCCATGAAAGACGCAGATCTGGTCGACCGAAGAAGACAACCCCACGTGACGATCGTCTCATTGAACGACAAGCCCTGCAGACAAGAACAGCCTCTTCCAGCATAATTCAAAGGCAGTTCAGGGTGGCTACTAACATCAACATCAGCCAGCAGACCATACAGAACCGCCTACATGGGTTTAATCTCCGTTCTCGTCGCCCAGCAGTACGGCCACGCTTAACTCCAGCCCATAGGGCAGCACGCCGCGCCTTCTGCGCACGTCACGTGAGGTGGACACGTCAGCAATGGTCCCAGGTCCTGTTCAGTGATGAATCACGCTTCACCCTTCACCACAACGACGGCCGACTGAGGGTCTGGAGACGCCCAGGGCAACGCTTTACTGACGCCACTGTCCAAGAAAAGGTGGCCTTTGGTGGAGGTTCTGTAATGGTCTGGGGGGCCTTCAGCCTTCACCACAGAACACCCTTGGATCATGTACAGGGTAACCTGACTGGCATCCGATACTGGGATGAGATCCTTCGACCGCTGGCTGTGCCTACACTGCAGCAGATGGGACCGAGGGCTGTCTACCAGGATGACAATGCTCGCCCCCACAGGGCAAGGGTGGTCAACGACTTCCTGCAGCAGTCTGGAGTCAACAGAATGGAGTGGCCAGCATGCAGTCCCGATCTCAACCCAATTGAGAACCTCTGGGATGAGCTGGATCGCAAAGTGAGGAGCCACCCCCTCCCAGGGATGCCCAACACCTCTACCAGATGCTGCAGGCTGAGTGGCAGGCGCTTCCACAGAGGATCTTCACCAACCTGGTCAACTCGATGAGGACTCGCTGCGTCGAGTGCCAGAACAGCCATGGTGGTTACACGCATTACTGAGCTTTTGGGAGCATCAGTATGCCTTGTCTTGTGATTTCAATGACTTTGGGAAATCAAATTTGGATACGTACCCACTTTAATCAATTGTACACACCAAACGATTGCTCGAGATTGAAGGCAATTGTGTATCGTTATCACTAAAGAATGGAATTAAATGTTGGCCAAACTTCAACGCATTGACTTTCTTATTTTGACAGTTATGAATGTTTGTGAAAGTGATCCTTAACTTTTTGTGTGTAGCTTAGATTAGGTTCGTCTAATATCACAATGTGTATAGACGTTAAATTGAAGACCTAACACACACACACACACACACACACACACACACACACACACACACACACACACACACTGACCATTAAAACAGAGTGATTGCACCGACTCGTTTTGCTACATGCGAATGAAAGTAGATGAATACAAACACAATCTTTGAAAAGCTGAAACTGAAAGCAATGTAAAACGAAATTTCTATCTGAATCTGATTTTTCTTAGCAAAAAGAACGAGTGGACAGAGGCGGACACAGATAGTTTTGAGAACCGGAAAACTGGCACCAGTGATTTCCTCTTGGAAACAAACCCGCGTTGACAATTGGCGGTAACTCCTGTTTGGAAATAGAGTCCCCAGCGAGCGACAGGCGATCTCCCAAACAACACAAATATTTGGTCTCTGGAACAGCCTATTGCCATGGTCTGTTTATCGCCTGACCGTAGGATGGGTGGTGAGGAGGGTGGACATGAGCGCCTAGGGGGTCATTGCACTGTCAGAAATGAGGTGTACACCGCTAGAGCTCAGGTAACGTGAAGGCAAGTAACAGATTGTCAACACCATCTCAAACTCATCGTTGGCAATACCACGACAGAGAGAAGGTTAGAAGTAAGCCGTGGTGGGAGGTGGTGGGTAAAAGAAGCAGAAATGGGGAGGAGGAACAGGGGGGGGGGGGTCTTATAAAGGGCGAAATGAATGTAATACGATGGCTGTGCAAATCATTCTGCCGCGTCACTCATTATCAGACTTTGACGATGCGCAGGAAAGGAGGGTCGGGTGAGGGGGAGTGGGAAGTGGAGCGACATGGGGCTGAGGAGGGAAGGGTAAAAGGTGAAGGTGAAGTTGATGTGAAAGGGGAGAGTGAGGAGAGGGATTGCGGTGATCGGTTGGGTGGGAAATTGTCTTCGCCATTAGCTGATTAATTCAAACTGTTCTGCTATGTCATTTAGCCTGTGCTTCGCGGCACCGATGATCGTATCACCATAGGGCTGGCCTGGGGGCTGACGTTACTGAAAACTGTGGCCATACTCCAGGAGTTCAATTGGAACTGGAAAGACACGCAAGAAAGCAAAGCTAAGACCTCTACTATAGTAGAACGCATCCTCATGTGTGTGTGTGTGTGTGTGTGTGTGTGTGTGTGTGTGTGTGTGTGTGTGTGTGTGTGTGTGTGTGAGTGCATTTACCAAATTTCTGGAAATTGATCTTAGCTTGCTTAAGTGAGAAAGAAGAATGCAGTTAGTATTCAGCCAGTTTGTTTTCTTTTCAAAACAAAAACAAGCGAAAGAAAATCTATAGAAATGTCTGAACATTTACAATAGTGTGTCTGTGCAGTTGTTAGAAAACCGGTAACTGATGTTTTCTTGCATTTTTAAAAGTTTCTTTTTCAGAAAACTGAACTTAACATTGCGCAGTTTTTATTTCAACAACAGAATACTATGTTTTTTCAGTACAAAAGATGTTAATGAAGTACACGATGAAATCTAGAACATATTTCAGTGCAGTTATTTATATGGATATGTGCAGATAGGTCCGTGCAGTTACCAAGAAATTTGATACAGATCTTCACTAACATAGAGTAAAGAGTGTGAAAAAGACAATGAACTATAAACAACTGTCTGCACATGCAATAAAAACTAAGTGCTGCTCGCAAGTTTCAAAATATCATATTCTACAACTTTTGCTTTTCTCACGTTAAAAGAATGACTAGATAAGCCTGAAACAACAGCCAGATGTCCCCAAACTATTTTTACAACTTTTACAGAGATTGCAAGTTTTAATTTTCCAATGGGATATGCATCATTTAGCTTCTCCAGTCCACTCCCACCCAATCCTCACCCCAACCCCTGCACATAACAAATTTTCACGAAGTAAACATGAAAACGGAAGAGTCCATGAGTCTACTTTTAGGACATGGCTTAGTGTATGGCTTTGTATATTAGGCTATTTTCAGAAGTGATTTCCATTTTACTTCAATGTGTTCTAAAAAAAAAATAAATAAAAAAAATAAAAAAGCATTTGCTCACACTTTGAAAATGATCCGACTGCTATTACTTTCCCTGGCGGAAAATAATTGTGACTTCACTTATAGAGTGATTGAGGGTGCGTTCTACTATAGTAGAGATCTTAGCTTTGCTTTCTCGCGTGTCTTTCCAGTTCCAATTGAACTCCTGGAGTATGGCCACAGTTTTCAGTAACGTCAGCCCCCAGGCCAGCCCTATGGTGATACGATCGTCGGTGCCGCGAAGCACAGGCTAAATGACACAGCAGAACAGTTTATACTGAACATATTTGAATTAATCAGCTAATGGCGAAGACAATTTCCCACCCAACCGATCACCGCAATCCCTCTCCTCGCTCTCCCCTTTCACATCAACTTCACCTTCACCCTTTACCCTTCCCTCCTCAGCCCCATGTCGCTCCACTTCCCACTCCCCCTCACCCGACCCTCCTTTCCTGCGCATCGTCAAAGTCTGATAATGAGTGACGCGGCAGAATGATTTGCACAGCCATCGTATTACATTCATTTCGCCCTTTATAAGACCCCCCCCCCCTGTCCCTCCTCCCCATTTCTGCTTCTTTTACCCACCACCTCCCACCACGGCTTACTTCTAACCTTCTCTCTGTCGTGGTATTGCCAACGATGAGTTTGAGATGGTGTTGACAATCTGCTACTTGCCTTCACGTTACCTGAGCTCTAGCGGTGTACACCTCATTTCTGACAGTGCAATGACCCCCTAGGCGCTCATGTCCACCCCCCTCACCACCCATCCTACTGTCAGGCGATAAACAGACCATGGCAATAGGCTGTTCCAGAGACCAAATATTTGTGTTGTTTGGGAGATCGCCTGTCGCTCGCTGGGGACTCTATTTCCAAACAGGAGTTACCGCCAATTGTCAACGCGGGTTTGTTTCCAAGAGGAAATCACTGGTGCCAGTATTCCGGTTCTCAAAACTATCTGTGTCCGCCTCTGTCCACTCGTTCTTTTTGCTAAGAAAAATCAGATTCAGATAGAAATTTCTTTTTACATTGGAAGGGAAAAGAAAGGACATACCTAAGGGGTGGAAGGAAGGGTTGTTGTGGCGCGTAAATAGCTCTTTGGAAGGGGAGAGGGGCATATAGAAGGGGGAGGGGGGGGGGACAAGAGGGCTGAGGAAGGGGGCAGGCAAACAAGGAAGGGGGGCATGATAAATGTAATATATGGGAGGGTGGTGGATGGTAGGGGCGTGGAGAGAAAATGGGATCGTGTATAGCATTTCAATGAGACACAGTAATTAATACCGTACTCGTGATTCAAATTGAACCATGCGGTTGAAATCCTTTCTTAAATTCAGACCCTCAAAAATTGTCCCAACGTCACACTGCCACCGGGTGTCAGACTTCAGTAAACTTTGTTCATCAACAATACTGTCAATTGCAGAAATTTTCAACATTTCATGGAGCTGGTGATTATATTGACGTCCTTCAGGTCCTTGTATCTCAGGCTATTCATATGGTATGATACTGTACATTCTTTAACTTTTTTTCAGCTTAATGTCCGATTTATGATTAGCCCATCTTAATTTGAGTTTTTTGGCTGATCCCACACACACTGCATTGGTGTGAATTTTACATCTTATTATGTAAACAACATTTGGAGTTCTACATTATGTTTCCTAATTTTCCACTTCCTTCCATCCCATGGAGACACAAAGTCCCGAACTTCTACAGAGTGTGCACATGTGTGAAATCGTAGGGCTGAACAGGGGTAAAATCCAGGCTTGTGTTGAGGACCATGTTGGATAAAGCGGTCTGGGATCAGTGGGTTTATAAATTTCTGCTAGATTCTTGTGTCTCCTATCTGCTGCAGTTAGAGATCTTGTGGGAAATATTTTTCGATTTTTTCAGGATTTGCATATAAAAGATGTAGGTTGCGTTTGATGATTGCCAATTTGTTAGGTACACGTGGGTCATAGGTTATCATCCAGGCATGCGTCTCGTTTCTTTCGTTTTCTTTCTTGGCTGAGAAGTGCTGTACGGTATTTATTTGCTCCTTTCTCTCCCTTTGCATGGGCTTGTCCCAGCCTGACATTTCAAAACACTGTGAATATTCCTTGATCCTGTCGTTCAAAACCTTGTCTTCACTGCACAACATCCTTAAACGTGTACCAACACCAGAAATCAGTCCTTTGAATACTGATGGGGCATGACAACTGGTAGGGGAGGTATGCATGACAATGTTTACTGAAATCATCAGTGTAAATCATCCCATCTTTTATGATAAGTTTGATATCAAGGTATTCAGTTTGTGTACCCTCTTTAATGGCCCATTGAATGGAGGGAGGATGGAGAGCTTGTTTGATTTCTAGAAATTTGTGCCCGGCCCCTTCCTCCACCTTCTTGTATCACCCCCCCCCCCCCTTTTATATGCCCCTCTCCCCTTCCAAAGAGCTATTTACACGCCACCAACAACCCCCCGCCCCATAAGTCTGTCCTTTCTATTCCATTCATTATGCCACTACATTCACTTACCCCAACAGTAAAATGTTAGGTAAAATGTTTTGATGACCACCCTCATCCTCCCCTCCATCGCCCTCCCCATCATTCGACCCTTCCCCAGCCTTGCATTTTTTAAAAATCCCCATTGCTCCTTCCCATTGTTTTATCTTTCACTGATCTCTCTCATCCTGTCACCCATCGTTTCGTGTTGACTGCTATTTCAGCCTACCACTGTTTCAGCCTTCTACTCTTGTTCTCTCCCCCTCCCCATCTTCCTTCCCTCATTCCTCTCCCATTCCCTTACCTCTCCCCTTGCCGTCCCTTATGTTCAGGTAACTCTTCCTAACACACACACACACACACACACACACACACACACACACACACACACACACACACACACACACATATATATATATATATATATATGTCATGGATGTCCGTCGTGGTCGACGAAGTCAGTGACTCCGCATGTGTGAGCGCAAGCCAAAGCTGGACAGACAGATACGTCCACACTCTGGATATATGAATATATGAATAACAACAAAACACACATGCGCGCACGTTTTCACATAAGTTTTTCCATGTTATTGTTGACTTACTTCGCAAGTTTAATAGAATACAAGACAACGTTTGCCTTGTCTTCACTCTCGTGCTGTTTTCCATCCATCCAGTGAACAGAACGCATAAGACACTTCAAGACTTAACACACTCCCATTCATGGGAAGGAAACTCCTCAGCGTCTCATTTCTGGCTGATTGCATCGACAAAACCGGAAGCAGCAAAGCAGAAGTCCAGCATATATTCAGCCACCAGCAGAAAGGATACACACTTGAAGAAATGGACCACTGCAGGTCCTTGAGCTAGGAATGTCGCTGAATAGAAGAGGTGGAAACGAGGCCAGGTTTGCGTACGACTACCACAACAAGGTTCGACCATAGGCTGGATTATAGGCTCGACGCATACTTGAAAATCAATTCTGTCAGTTTCGTAATGAAAACAAGTAAATCGTAACGTCCTGATCATCAGCAATGTTAGGGGGTTCGACGTTAAAACCTTCAGACAGTGACAACGTATTTCACACAGGGAATACTGTGAAGCGGGGAATCTCTATAATTGAAACGTTCACCTGCTTGCTCAAGCTCACAAAGTTAATTGCTCTGCATGCTGCTCAAGACTGAAGCAGCCGAACGAAAGTTTCATGTGCTTTTTCGAGCTCACGTTGCATGAAAATGGTCTTCTTTCTCTCTGTCTCTCTGTCTGTCTGTCTGTCTCTCTGTGGTCACATGCTTGTTCTGTATTGAATCGATATCATTCACCCCATTGCACCGTTTCCTGGCGACATTTACGCGCACCCTCGCGCGTCTCCAGTTCGAATACGTTTGTTTGGGGCTGATGAATGGTGCCAGTGTTTGGTCACTCCATCAACCGTGACTCAAGCAGCCGTCTGAACGTCAGTCAACGTTCCTGTTTCCTCTCTAAATGGGTTTGCTTTACTGAGGAGGACTAAACACAGCGTTAATAGAGGGCAGCGTTTGACCATGTTGCGACATGGCCTGCTGCGGTCCTACTTTGTGGACTACTTAACGAACATTATCGTAAAGATAGAAAGGAGCGAAGTGTGTGTGTGTGTGTGTGTGTGTGTGTGTGTGTGTGTGTGTGTGTGTGTGTGTGTGTGTGTGTGTGCATGGGTGCGTGCGTGCGTGCGCGCGTGCGTGCGTGTGAGTGAGTGAGTAAGTGTGTGTGTGTGTGTGTGTGTGTGTGTGTGTGTGCGTGTGTGTGTGTGTGTGTGTGTGTGTGTGTGTGAGAGAGCACGCGCGCGCATGTGTGTGCATGCGTGTGCATTCTTTCAGGGTTATCGTGTCACTTAAGTTGTTTGGGTGAATGAAACCTTTTTTTGTGTGTGTCTAGGTAAAGTGTTTGTCGCTTTTTTTTTCAATCTGTGAGCGACCGTTTTCATTCGGTACCATTTCCCTAAATGAGGTGGAACTAGATACACAGATTGCGGAGGTAAGCTGGTATAATGAAGGATTTTTAACCGTGAGCGATTTCCAAGCCTTATGAATCAGTTGGTATGCCTGAGAAAGGATTAAAATAAGAGAAAACGCATGCGCGTAATCGCAGGAAAATGAGAGAGAGAGAGAGAGAGAGAGAGAGAGAGAGAGAGAGAGAGAGAGGAGAGAGAGAGAGAGAGAGAAGATAAAGGGGTGGGGGTAGGGGCCCGAAAGAAAGAAGGAAGGAAAGAAAGAAAGAAAAAAGAAAGAAAGACAGACAGACGAAAGACAGGCAGACAGACAGACAGACAGAAAGAAAGAAAATGATGTGAAAAATTAACATAGCACTCTGCCACGACAGTTGCGTAATAATCATTACTGGGTTTGAGGTGGTTTAATTACATGCATGTGACCTGCGGTGTATCTATGTATACATGCATCATTTGTCTGTGCGAATTTATGTATGTATGCGTGTGTTCGTAAGCACGCGTGCGTCCATGTGGACATAATTATGTCTCATGACTCATGTGGTATGAGTGCAGATGTATATTCACGAACCTAGACAACAGCCTGACCTCCAGTCCTCTGGGATCTTGCTGTCACCCGGGTTTTCCCACTACGTCGGTGTACGACGTGTGCAGGTCAGTCTGTCGGTCGGTCTGTTTGACTGTCCAGCAGGTGTGTACAGGTTAATCTGTCGGTCTGTTCGACCGTCCAGCAGATGTGTACATGTTAATCTGTCGGTCTGTTTGACTGTCCAGCCTCGTTTTCATTCAACGCCTACCTTGCGCTGAAGAGATCTAAGCTAAGTGACAAACTCGTTCATTTTCATTGTCCTATTTGTTTGTGTCTTGCCTGAAGAAGACCTAAGAGGTCGAAATGCGTCGTGTTTTGTCTTGTGACTCGTTTGTCCACGTTTCTCTTGGCGGTTCGCTAACATTTATTCAAGATTTGTTTAAATGTCAGTATTTCTGACGTGTACAAGTCTAGCTGTCAGCTTGACTAAATGTCAGTATGGCTGTGTCCGACATGTACAAGTAAGCCTACCTGTCTGACGGCCAGCAAGTCTGTGCCCAATGCGCACAAATAAATTTACCTGTCCGCTGTACTATCAGTATGTCTGTGTCCGACATGCACCGGTAAGTTTGCCTGTTTGTTGCATAGTGTTGCATGAGGTGTCTGACGGATACAGGTCTGTCTGTCTGTCTGTCTGTTTGTATGCCAGTACACTAGCTAGTGGGGTAGGTGGCTATTTTGTCAACACGCTAGTCCAAACGTCTGAAAACCCTGGATCTGCAGTTCAAATCTCCCACACGACGATTTATTGTCTTCCCCCATTCGCTGGTGTTACGGATGATGCGACGAACCTATGGTTCCACCTGCTGAGTACCTTCAGCGCACGTCAAAGATCACATGGCAGCTTAGCTCTCCCTGGCGAAATGATGTTAAATGATAAACATGCAAAGGAAAAAAAACTATTGGAACATCATCCTTCAATTTCACATAGTGAAATCTGATGTCAAAAGAAAAGCATTTTAGAAAGATACAGTAGAGAGAGAGAGAGAGAGAGGGGAGAGAGAGAGAGAGAGAGAGAGAGAGAGAGAGAGAGAGAGAGAGAGAGTTATATTCGAAATACAGTCATTATTATTTTCTATCCCTTCTTCGTTCTCCTTTACTCTTTTTTCTCCTCCGCCCTCCTTCCCTTCCTGTATCACTTTTTTTTCTCTTTTCACCGTCATCTTCCTTTTCGTTTTCTTTCTTTCATTCTTCCTTATTGTCAAATATACGCTTTTTTGCTTGAATGTTTTCCTCATCTGATTTTCAAGATATTTTTGTGTGTGCATTGTTAGCAATGTGCAGTTTGATACAAAGTAAAATCACAAACACTTCTATTATGTATATACGCGCAGTGGACTGATTTATCTCAAAAGCTTGTTCAATACTGCTGGCTGAATAGAACGTCTGTTTTCCTTTGCCATCAGTACTCCTTCTTGCCTCAACCATATAAGGCTTTCGGGAACGCAGCATGTTCGGACGTCAACGACCCCTCGTTCTCCAGGCCGCTGCGCCTCACGGAGAGTTACTCCTTCCACATCTGCAACCTGGAGTGTACTCTGGAGGAGGTGGCGGAGAGATGTGGATGCAGGGGGGTGCTCAACTCTGGTGAGTGGGTGTGGGCTTGTGATGTAGTCCACTGTGATCAATCATGATGTTTTGCATCGTGCTGAAGTTTGTTGTAATATATCGCATGGCATCGTGCTCAATTGTGTCTCAATGGACCGAGTTGCATTACGCTGAACTATGTTGTAATAGATTGCAATACTTTGTCCTGAACTGTAATGAATTCAGCTGCATTATGCTGAACTGTTTTGTAATAGATTGCATTGATTTGCGCTGAATTGTAATGAACTGAGGTGTATTAAGTTCAACTGTTTTGTAATAGATTGCATTGATTTGTGCTGAATTGTAATGAGCTGAGGTGTATTATACTGAACTGTGTTGTGATATACTGTATTGTCTTGTGCTAAACTGTGCCGTGATTTATTGAACTGCATTGTACAGTTGTGCTGTATATGACTGAATTGTGCTCAGTTGCGCTGTGATGTTACATTTTGCTGAATTGCCTTGTGGGGTTTTGGGTTACGTTGTTCTGAATTTTCTTTTTTGTGATATGTTGTATTGCTTTAAATTACGTCGTAATGTTTTGGATTGTATTGTGTTTAATCATTTTGTAATATACTACAAGACAGTATATTGAAATAGTATTGTGCAAATCTTATTGTGATATGTTGCATGAAATCGCTCGATATCTTGTTGTTATGTAATTGTGCTGAATTGTGTTGTGCTGTGCTGCATTTTACTGCACCGTACACTGCTGTATTGTATACTGTACTGCACAATACTAGGCTCTGAAATACTGTGCAGTTTTGGACCGTACTCTTGTGTGCTTTCATTCACTGTTCTGTACAGTAATGTGTAGCACTGTCTTGTGGTGTATCGTGTAGTGTTCTCTGAACTGTGCTGTGTGTCACTGCCTTGTGTCACTTTGTGTTGTGTGGCGTGGTGTTGTGTTGTTTCGTATGGTTTTGTTACGCTGTGCAGCTTTGCATTGCTGTGTTCTGTTGCAAAGAGCTGTGTCCCTTTGTGTTGTGCTGTGCTGTGTTGTATTGTTTGCAGGATGTTCTGATGCATCACGTTTGGATTGAGTTGTGATGCGTGATGCTGTGGTGTGCATTGTTTTGCATTGTTGTGTCGGAATGAATTGGATTACTTTGAATTGCAGTGCATTTCCTTGTACTTTGTACTACGCAGACAGATGGCTAGATTTGCTGGTGCTTGTTTTCCTCCAATAGCTATTTATTCCATACAAATAGTTCGTCAGTAAGTGGGCAGGGAGGTGGAGGAGCAATGCATCTGCTAGAAGATCCGGTTAAAGGCTGATTTGTACAATTGTTAGCCCTGACAGTGGTTTGACTATCAAACAGTGGAGCTGCCCACTCTGACTGTCAGCACACTTTGGCCGTCAGTGCATCCGTTTGGGATCCACAAGCACAGGATTACAGATTTGCTTTTATAGTGACTATTCTTACTTAGTTTTTGATATTTATTGCTTTAAAACTGTTTCTCATTTTTTGCCTGTTTTGTGCGTTGGTACTTGACTTCGGGGTCAGTGGTCTTGTGATTCTGTCTTGGGAGGAATGAAATACCACAGGATTACAGGTGGGAAATGTCATACATTTGGTGAGAAGACCAAAAGATCAAAGGTGAAAAATTTCATATGTCAATGGATGCGGTGGGAATACCACAGGATTATTGGTGAAAACTCTCAGATGACATTAACGTGGTGAGAATACCACATGATTACTGGTAAAAACTCTCAGATGTCATTGATGTGGTGAGAATACCATAGGATTACATGTGAAAAATCTCAGATTGTCACGCTAGTGACATAAACATTTACCCATCCCACATAAAACAACAGAACAGACGACACACAATTCACATACATATAGTTTTTTCAAAAGTGTTTTTTAAAAAAGGACAGCCTACAAATCAAACACACACATCATATATAGACTACCATACATTCACGCCTATCAACAATCACGCTCTTAAGATTGCTATAAGACATGACACAACATTTTGACACACACACACACACACACACACACACACACACACACACACACACACATGCACACACACACACACACACACACACACCACACACCACACACACACACGCACGCACACGCAACAGTCAGCCCCACCGTACACCCAATGTCTCTGTCACTGCCGGCAACACTCAGCCCCACCGTACACCCAATGTCTCTGTCTCTGCCGGCAACACTCAGCCCCATCGTACACCCAGTGTCTCTGTCACTGCCGGCAACACTCAACCCCACTGTACACCCAACATCTCTGTCACTGCCGGCAACAGTCAGCCCCACCGTACACCCAATGTCTCTGTCACTGCCGGCAACAGTCAGCCCCATCTTACACCCAATGTCTCTGTCACTGCCGGCAACACTCAGCCCCACCGTACACCCAATGTCTCTGTCACTGCCGGCAACAGTCAGCCCCACCCTACACCCAGTGTCTCTGTCACTGCCGGCAACAGACAGCCCCACCGTACACCCAATGTCTCTGTCACTGCCGGCAAAACTTAGCCCCATCGTGCACCCAATGTATCTGTCACTGCCGGCAACACAGCCCAACAGTAGACCCAATGTCTCTGTCACTGTCGGCAACACAGCCCTGCAGTACACCCAATGTCTGTGTCACTGCCGGCAACACTCAGCCCCACTGTACACCCAATGACTCTGTCACTGCCGGCAACAGTCAGCCCCACCGTGCACCCAATGTCTCTGTCTCTGCCGGCAACACTCAGCCCCACCGTGCACCCAGTGTCTCTGTCTCTGCCAGAAACAGTCAGCCCAACCGAAAACCCAGTGTCTCTGTCACAGCCGGCAACACTCAGACCCACAGTAACACCCAATGTCTCTGTCACTGCCGGCAACAGTCCTCCCCACAGTACACCCAATGTCTCTGTCACTGCCGGCAACAGTCAGCCCCACTGTAAGCCAATGTCTCTGTCACTGCCGGCAACCCTCAGCCCCACCGAACAACCAATGTCTCTGTCACTGCCGGCAACACTCAGCCCCACCGAACACCCAATGTCTCTGTCACTGCCGGCAACACTCAGCCACATCATACACCCAATGTCTGTGTCACTGCCGGCAACACTCAGCCCCACTGTACACTAATGTCTCTGTAACTGCCGGCAAAACTTAGCCCCACTGTACATCCAATGACTCTGTCACTGCCGGCAACAGTCAGCCCCACCGTGCAACCCAATGTCTCTGTCTCTGCCGGCAACACTCAGCCCCACCGTGCACCCAGTGTCTCTGTCTCTGCCGGAAACAGTCAGCCCCACCGAAAACCCAGTGTCTCTGTCACAGCCGGCAACAGTCAGCCCCACTGTAAACCCAATGTCTCTGTCACTGCCGGCAACAGTCAGCCCCACCGTACACTCAGTGTCTCTGTCACTGCCGGCAACACTCAGACCCACAGTACACACAATGTCTCTGTCACTGCCGGCAACAGTCAGCCCCACCGTACACTCAGTGTCTCTGTCACTGCCGGCAACACTCAGACCCACAGTACACCCAATGTCTCTGTCACTGCCGGCAACAGTCCTCCCCATAGTACACCCAATGTCTCTGTCACTGCCGGCAACAGTCAGCCCCACTGTACAGCCAATGTCTCTGTCACTGCTGGCAACCCTCAGCCCCACCGTACACCCAATGTCTCTGTCACTGCCGGCAACACTCAGCCCCACCGAACACCCAATGTCTCTGTCACTGCCGGCAACACTCAGCCACATCATACACCCAATGTCTGTGTCACTGCCGGCAACACTCAGCCCCACTGTACACTAATGTCTCTGTAACTGCCGGCAAAACTTAGCCCCACCGTGCACCCAATGTCTCTGTCACTGCCGGCAACAGTCAGCCCCACTGCACACCCAATGCCTCTGTCACTGCCGGCAACAGTCAGACCCACAGTACACCCAATGTCTCTGTCACTGCCGGCAACAGTCAGCCCCACCACAGTCAGCCCCACATTACACCCAATGTCTCTGTCACTGCCGGCAACAGTCAGCCCCGCTGCACACCTAATGTCTATAGCACTGCCGGCAACAGCCAACCCCACCACAGTCAGCCCCACTGTACACCCAATGTCTCTGTCACTGCCGGCAACACTCAGCCCCACCACAGTCAGCCCCACAGTACACCCAATGTCTCTGTCACTGCCGGCAACATTCAGCCCCACTGTACACCCAATGTCTCTGTCACTGCCGGCAACACTCAGCCCCACCACAGTCAGTCCCACAGTACACCCAATGTCTCTGTCACTGCCGGCAACATTCAGCCCCACTGTACACCCAATGTCTCTGTCACTGCCGGCAACACTCAGCCCCACATTACACACAATGTCTCTGTCACTGCCGGTAACAGTCAGCCCCACAGTACACCCAACGTCTCTGTCACTGTCGGTAACAGTCAGCCCCACAATACACCAAATATCTCTGTCACTGCCGGCAACAGTCAGCCCCACTGTACACCCAATGTCTCTGTCACTGCCTGTAACAGTCAGCCCCACCACAGTCAGCCACACAGTACACCCAATGTCTCTGTCACTGCCGGCAACATCTCCCCACAGTACACCCAACGTCTCTGTCACTGCTGGCAACAGTCAGCCCGACAGTACACCCAATGGCTCTATCACTGCCGGTAACACTCAGCCCCACAGTACACACAATGTCTCTGTCACTGCCGGCAACAGTCAGCACCACAGTACACCCAATGTCTCTGTCACTGGCGGTAACAGTCAGCCCACCATAGTCAGGCCCACAGTACACCGAATGTCTGTGTCACTGCCGCAACAGTCCTCCCCACAGTACACCCATGTCTCTGTCACTGCCGGCAACACTCAGCCCCACAGTACACCCGATGTCTCTGTCACTGCCAGCAACAGTTAGCCCCACAGTACACCCAATGTCTCTGTCACTGCCGGTAACAGTCATCCGCACTGTACACCCAATGTCTCTGTAACTGCCGGTAACAGTCAGCCCCACTGTACACCCAATGTCTCTGTCACTGCCGGAAACAGTCTGCCCCACAGTACACCGAATGTCTCTGTCACTGCCGGTAACAGTCAGCCCCACAGTACACCCAATGTCTCTGTCACTGCCGCCAACACTCAGCACGCACAGTACACCCAACGTCTCTGTCACTGCCGGTAACAGTCAGCCCCACAGTACACCCAATGTCTCTATCACTGCCGTCAACAGTCAGCCCCACACTACACCTAATGTCTCTGTCACTGTCGGCAACAGTCAGACCCTCTGTACACCCAATGTCTCTGTCACTGCCGGTAACAGTCAGCCCCTCAGTACACCCAATGTCTCTGTCACTGCCGGCAACAGTCAGCCCCACAGTGCACCCAATGTCTCTGTCACTGCCGGTAACAGTCAGCCCCACAGTAAACCCTATGTCTCTGTCACTACCGGCAACAGTCAGCCCCGCAGTACACACCCAGTGTCTCTGTCACTGCCGGCAACAGTCAGCCCCACAGTACACCCAATGTCTGTGTCACTGCCAGTAACAGTCAGCCCCACAGTACACCCAATATCTCTGTCACTGCCGGCAACAGTCAGCCACACAGTACACCCAATGTCTCTGTCACTGCCGGTAACAGTCATCCCCACCACAGTCAACCCCACAGTACACCCAGTGTATATGTCACTGCCGGCAACAGTCAGCCTCACAGTACACCGAATGTCTCTGTCACTGCCGGCAATTGTCAGCCCCACTGTACACCCAATGTCTCTGTCACTGCCGGTAACATTCAGCCCCACAGTGCACCCAATGTCTCTGTCACTGCCGGCAATAGTCAGCCCCACAGTACACCCAATGTCTGTGTCACTGCCTGCAACAGTCAGCCCCACAGTACACCCAATGTCTCTGTCACTGCCGGTAACAGTCAGCCCCACAGTACACCCAATGTCTCTTTCACTGCCGGCAACACTCAGCGCCACAGTACACCGAATGTCTCCGTTACTGCTGGTAACAGTCAACCCCACAGTATACCCAATGTCTCTGTCACTGCCGGCAACAGTCAGCCCCACTGTACATCCAATGTCTCTGTCACTGCCGGTAACAGTCAGCCCCACGGTACAGTCAATGTCTATGTCACTGCCGGTAACACTCAGCCCCACTGTACATCCAATGTCTCTGTCACTGCCGGCAACAGTCAGCCCCACCACAGTCAGCCCCACAGTACACCCAATGTCTCTGTCACTGCTGGTAACAGTCCTCCCCACAGTACACCCAATGTCTCTGTCACTGCCGGTAACAGTCAGCCCCACAGTACACCCAATATCTCTGTCACTGCCGGCAACACTCAGCTCCACAGTACACCCAATGTTTCTGTCACTGCCGGTAATAGTCAGCCCCACAGTACACCCAACGTCTCTGTCACTGCCGGTAACAGTCAGCCCCACAGTACACCAATGTGTCTGTCACTGCTGGTAACAGTCAGCCCCACTGTACACCCAATGTCTCTGTCACTGCCTAGCTAGACAGACAGACAGACAGACAGATAGATAGAAGAACAGACAAATGGTTATACGAACAATATATTTAATCACATATACATACATTTATTTATAGACATACCGATTGATCGATGGACAGACAGACAGATATACAGATCAATTCTAAAACAAATAAATGAACAATGAACACGTAAGTGGAAGAGTTAAAAAAAAATCAAATATAATCAATCAATCAATTAAGCGGTCAACCAATCAATCAGTTAATTAAGCATAGAATCAGTTAATCAAACATCCATTTTAATCCATCAACAAACCAACCAACCAGTTTTTGAATTGATTTGTTATTCAATCAGTCAATCAACAATTGAAAGGTAGACCAGTGTCACCTGTTTGTTGTCTGTTGCAGAAAACAGCAGCGTTCCCATGTGTTCAATGAGAAGCTTCTATTCCTGTTACGACCCCCTACTCTGTAAGTAAGCAGGAAGCGCACTTCGGTACGACAGCATCACTCAATTACAAACAAATCAATTACACTGAGGAAAACAAGAGAGACAGTTTGCCTATAATGACTCACGTGTGATAAACTAACACCACAGGAGGACGAAGGGCATAGAGTGGGTGGGGTAGACGGTGAAGGACGTAGCCTACAGAGACCGAAGTTCTCATTTTCACGACCGGATTCTAATCTTACCGACTGCATCTGACAATTTTCACCGGTTTTTTTTTTCAGACCAACCTACGCGGTCTTTCTGATAGCATAAATGGGGTATAAAAAAAAAAAGCGACGCACATTGAAACTTGAACCAGGTGACTTCCCTTGACGTCTTTCCAACTCCTTCACACACACACACCACACACACACACACACACACACACACACACCACGCACGCACGCACGCACGCACGCACGCACGCACGCACGCACGCACGCACGCAGCACCACACACACACACACACACACACACACACACACAGACGCGTGCGCGAACATGACCTGCACGCAATGTGCGGTGCTCGGTTTAGCTCAGAAATAACAGACCCAGTTCTGATAATGTTTTGATGATAAGGTCACCACTGGTCACTCTTCGTTTTGCCCCCCTCCCCCCCCCAGCCCTTCCACACCAGAACATTGATACCACTCTGTTTTTCCCCACATTATATATTTCTCCACATTTCTCTTTCCCTTGGTCCCAGTACCATATTACTTTGTACCAGTGATAAAGCAGCAACAGTTTCCTAATGAATGTAATGGCCACTCTTTGTGGTCATTACGCAGTCAACACCTACATGCAGGAAAGTTACTAAGTCTTATTTCAGCTTCTTCAGTTTTCTCCCCTCCACCTCCTCACCACCACACACTCTCTTCTTCTCTCCGTCCCTTGCCAATCTTTCCCCTTCAAGAATTCACCTCTACACACGTTCGTTTCCCAGTAACACTTATCTGCACTCATGCTTACCCATGGTGCTTTGGTACTCTCCACTGAAGTTCACGTGTTAATGTCCTCTTGTTCCAAACGTGCATAATGAACAGAGCAGACAACATAATTTGATGTAGCTTACATGACAGTGTGTGTGTGTGTGTGTGTGTGTGTGTGTGTGTGTGTGTGTGTGTGTGTGTGTGTTGCTGAAGACTCCATTTCCAACTTCCTGATTTCAGCCACAAACCGAAGCACTCGTTCTTGTACACACACCTCATCACACTCAATAGTAGTCCTGAATTGCGAAACTAATTTTGTCGTTTGTGCTTTTTTTATCGTTTGTTTCATAAAACTGTACTGAGTTTTGGGAGCATGTAGTCAGAAAGTGACCTTGTACACGAGTGTTGATAAGAAATTGTGAATTTCACTGAATGCAGATTTTCCTTTTTCCTTTTTTTTTTTTTTTTTTTTTAAATATCATGTTCATTTCATGTCTTTGAACTGCACACCTGTTCGCAAAGATGGTCAGAGGCATGTCTTTTTCGGAATTGCTCTTGAATATTTTTTCTTGTTTGTCTTTTGTGTGATTTGATTAACATGTCTAGTATGTTGAATTGACGTGAATTTTTTGGAGTTTGTTTCTTTTTTTGTGTTAAGTGGTTCGATGCTTTTCTTGTACATACCATAAAAATATCTAAAAGAAGAGCAAAACAACGATTGAGGAATGTAGCAATGAGCATTGCCAGAGTGTTTTTGAACAAAGGAACACATGAGACAAATGAATAATATAACAATCTCATCACTTAACTGCTAGAACTTAGGGAATTTTCAGAATAGAAGAATTGTATTTTAGTTTCTTCGTAAGAAAAATCTGTCTACTACCTACAGGACACCCATTTTACTAAAAAAAATGTATTGTCAAATTATAGCAGAATGGGGTTACCAATGTCTATTTACATAGAATAGTAATAAATAAGGAGAAGCTATCCTATTACATAACAAAAGTGAGTTTAGGCTTAGAAAGAGAATAACAATGATAAAGGAAATTATATTATGTTAGTGCTAAACACCACGGAAAAAGATATTTCATTAGCTGACATCTTTGGACCAAAGAACGACGAACCATCTCTCTACGCAGAATTACAACAACAACAACAAAGAAAATTTCGGGATCCCTAACATAATTATTGCCGGTGATTGGAATCTTGTAATTGATTTAAACCTTGACTACCACAACTTAAAAAAAAATTAACGACCCTACGTCTTAGGATAAATTCACTATGATGTTAGACCTGGAACGTGTGACTTTGGAGAGAACTAAATCAAGAAATTCTCAGATACACATGGCAAAGATTCAATCTCTACAACAAAGCCGTCTAGACTTTTCCCTTGAATTCAATTCGCTAATCACATATGTTATGGAAGCTGATATTTCATATAGACACAGAAGTGACCACCATCTTATTTCTATCAGTCTGAAATTCAAAGCAGACAGAAGGCACAGACATGGAAAATTAATTCATCTTTAAATAAAGGGAAAAGGTGGCAAAAAGAGTACCTGGAGAGGGGATGGCCGACGTTTCGTGTCGTAGACACTTCAACAGGGAATGGCAGCAGAGGGAAGATGTTGATGGTGGTTGACTTGAGTCACTGAGCGCAGTTCATGGTTTGAAGGGGTGGAAAGGGCAGAGGTGGGAGTGTTGGGCAATATTGAATGTTGGGGTGATCATGATTCACAATAGAAATGGGCAGCAAAGGAGAGACAAAGGAAGGGGGAGGGGGGAGGAGGGGGAAGGGGGGAAAGGGGGGGGGGGGAAGAGGAGGGGGAGAAAGAAAGGAAGGGGGGGGGGGGGAAGAGGAGGGCTGATGGTTTGGGGTGAGGTATCATTCCCTGACGTTGAGCCCATGTGGGCTCAAGGTGCCAAGGCGCTGTATTAACTGGCTTTCCATGTATTTTCTGTAGTTCCCTTCTTGACGACCATTTCTCCAAAGGGCTGCCACTCTGATGTGGGAAAGATGGTGATGGTCCGAATTGAAGTGGTTTGCCACAGGAGTGTCTTTTCCTGTGAGGATGCTGTCTCTATGTTCTTTAAAACGTTCGTTTAGATTTTAATTCATCTTTACTGAAAAATACTACACATATTGAACTTGTCAAAGAAACTACTAAAAAAAAACCTAAAGAGCAGATGATAAGAGCTCAACATATAGTACAATACAATAGGAAAAGATTGATGGCACATAACAAAATTTAGAAAAAGACATTGTAAGACTAGAAAAAAAACCCTCACCTTTATACGAATCTGATATAAAGCTAGCACAAGAGAAAAGAGAAGAGTTAAGTGGGGGTAGGAAAAAGAAGATAGAGGGTATAGTTCTCAGATCAAAAGCCAGATGGGCATCACAGGATAAAAAAAGAAACAACAACAAAAAAGTTTGTTTTCTTTGGAAATGAAGCACTTTGTCAGCAAACAAACGACAAAACTTGCAAGAAAACGAGGAGAAATATTATATGAAGGGGATGATCTTCTTAAGGCAATAATGAATTTTTATAGTAGAAAGAAACTCGTGGAGAGCGTGGCAGCAGAGAGTCCTCAGAAGAGAAGCCCCCTTCAAGCAAGTGTTTCGGCCCTTATCTCCTGACACTCTAGGGGGGTTGGGCCACACCCGGTTCATGACTCCGGATGTCCCTCTGCTGCCCCTTTTTTTTTCCCATCTTGGGACGAGCCATGGCTGGGATTCGAACCCATGACCCTCTGGACATGCTCATTTTCCACTTAATGACTCGCGCTTTAACCACTGAGCCACAGGGACACCTGATATTTGTAGGGAAATTAAGCCTTATGAAGTTCACTTTTGTTCCTCCTTGACCAGATCCAGCTTGAACACCTCTCTGCCGCTTCTGCCATTGCTTTCAGGGCTCTGGTTTTTTCCTTCCCTGCAACTGAGAGCTGTTTCATGAGGCTGTATGCAGACGTTCCTACAAACCCCCTAGCTCCAATTTCTGCAGTGAGGACTTTGACCTGATAGCCTTCTCTCCTCAGGCTGTTTGCCAGATCAGCATACTTTTCAGTCTTGTAGATTTGAGCTGCCTCCATTCTGTTCTCATATGGCACCGTGAGCTCGATCATGATCAGCTGCTTGGTTGACTTAGAGTGGACTACTATGTCTGGTCTCATGCCACTCTTGCTGATGATCTCTGGGTGACTCTTCCATTCTGGGAGGTCTGCAGTGCACTCCCAGTCATCTGCCCCGTCCAGCAGACTCTGCCTGCATGTTTCGAGTGGCACTGTTGTTCTTGGCCATGATTTGCTGCCTCCTGCCGTGAAGAATGTTGCGGGTGCTTTTGGAGTCCTGATTTTCCCTTTTGTGGTGTTGGTACTAGCCCAGACTACTTGTACAATTTCTTTGAGCACTTGGTTGTGCCTCCATGTGTACCTTCCTTGAGCCAGGGCTACTTTACATGAGCTTAGGACATGCTCCACTGTTTGTTTTTCATGGCAGAGGGGGCATGCAGGATCGTCTGTTTTCCCCCACTTCACCAGGTTTGCATTTGAGGGCAGAAGGTCATATGCAGATCTGAGAATGAAGCTGATCCTGAGAGGGGCCATGTGCCAAATGTCATTCCAAGTGAGACTTCTTTGGAGTGCATTCTCCCACGTTGTCCATTGCCCTTGCTGGCTCTGCTGGACTGCTTTTTGGAGTCTTTTTTGGTCTTCTTCTTTTCTCATCTCCTGAATCATCATGTCTCTTTTGGCTTTTCCTTTGGCCTTTGACCACCATTCAGTTTTGGTCACCCCCAGTCCCTGTCTGTTGGTCTGTGTGTGTCCTGTTATTTCTCTGATCTTGAGACTTTCTTTTGCAGAATCCATCGCCTCTTGAACTTTCCATTTTCTGCCTGTCTTCAGCTGGGGCTTAATTGCTTCTACCACCTTGTCTCCTGAGTCCTCCAGCATGCTTTGAAGTCTGATCTTCCCTGCTTTGTATTCCTCCAGGATGGATTTCAGGGTAGTTTCAGCTTTGCTTGGCGACAGTACAGCGCTATGTCAGTCAGACAGGGTGGGACACCAAGCCATTTTCTTGTGAACTTGTTGATTTTGGCTTCCATTGCCTCCACTATGCTGGTGCAGATGTCGTATATCATCAGAGGCCATAGCAGCTTTGGTATCAGCATGAACTGCAGACACCAGACCTTGTATTTGCCAGGGAGCCCACACTGGTCAATGGTCTCCAAGCCTTCCTCCGCCATCTGCTTGGTTTCTTTTGCTCTTTGTGTGTCTTTCAGCGTATCATCATACCATCTTCCAAGGCTCTTGACTGGTTCTTCTGTGACTGTTGGAATGGCCTGGTTGGCAACACTGAAGACCACAGATCCGGCCACTTTTCCTTTCCTCAGTGAGAGACTCCGTGATTTCTTTGGCTTGAACTTCATTCTGGATGAGGCAACTATGTCGTCCAGCCTCTCCAGCACATGACGTGTCTCGTCTTCTCTGGATGAAATCACTGTAGTGTCATCCATGAAGGCCTTGAGAGGAGGCATCTTGTATCCATCGCCAAGGTCTGTTTGTCTCGCGTTGTTTGTTGCTGCTTTCAAGATGAGTTCCATTGCCAGCACGAACAGTATTGGGGAAATTGCACAGCCCATTGCAATACCCACTTCCAAGTTGATCCAGTCTGTTGTGTACTCCTTGGTAGAGAACCGCATTGAGAAGCCATTGAAGTACTTCTTGAGCATGTCGCGGATGTTCTTTGGCACATGGTACATCTCAAGAGCCAACTGTATCATCTCATGGGGCACAGATCCATATGCGTTTGCCAGATCAAGCCACACTACGTCCAGGTCTCTCTTTTCTGTTTTTGCTTTTTGGATTGCGTCCCAGATCATTGTGGCGTGTTCTACACAGCCAGCCACGCCTGGGATGCCACCTTTCTGGACTGACACATCCAAGTACTTGTTTTCCATCAGGTACTTGGTCAGCCTTGCTGCCATGACAGAGAAGAAGATTTTCCCTTCGACGTTCAGTAGTGATATTGGCCTGAACTGGCTAATGTCACTTGAGTTTTGCTCTTTGGGGATGTACACACCATCTGCCGTCATCCACTGGCCGCTGATCTTCTGGTTTCTCCAAGCCGATCGCAGCAGCCTGTGGAGCCACTCCAGCACCTTGGGACATTTCTTGTAAAGCTGGTAAGGTATTCCGTTTGGCCCTGGTGATGATTTGGCTCTGGCTTTGTCGACCACCTTCTTGATTTCCGCCAACGTTGGAGGCTTGCCATTGAACTGTTCCTCAGGGTTGGTTGGCCACACCAGACCTTGAATGTCGAGTGGTGCTTTGCTCTGTGGGTCAGAGTATGTTTTCCTCAGATGCTGCTCAAGAACTCCTTTGTCCACACTTAGGGTCCCAGATTTTGGCTGCTCAAACAGTGTTCTGGCAAACTGGAAGGGGTCTCTGAAGAAGCGCTCTTGTGTCTTCTTCTTTTTGCTCTTCCTCTTCCTCGCAGATTCCGCTTTGCTGAGGGCACTGTGTTTTTCTTTCAGGTCTTTCCACAGTTTTTCCAAGCCTTGTTTTTCAGCTGGCAGTGCGGTCTTCATTTGCATCTTGAGGTTTTTCTTTTGGACCCTGATCTTGTCCATCTTTTCTTGGCGTCTGGATTTCTTTGGAGGTGTTTTCTCTTTGGGTAGTTTTGCTCCATAGGCGTCTCTACATGTGGCATACACAATGTCCCCATATGTGGCTAGTTTGTGTTCCAGGGTGCTTTTCCCTATCAGTGCATCGAGTCTTTGGACGATTTTTGCATCCAGTTTCTCCCAATCTTCAGTTTCGTTTGCTCGTGGCAGGTTGAGTTTCAGGCGCCTGGCATCGAGGGCCTGTGCAAATTCCTCATCCGAACCAACAGCGTGGATGTCCTTGGCACTGTGGTTTAAATCCTGGCCTTGGTCTTCCGACGTCTTATCTGCTGATGCAGTGCGCTGCTGCTCATTCAGATGAGTCTTCACACATCCCATCTTTGTTCTGTGGATCTTCATGCCACGGGTGGTAGCGAAACGCTTTCCACAGACACATGGATATTCCATTTGGTCCATGTTCATAGTCCGTTTGGGATTTGCAGTCATGATTGGTTGAGCACCGATGGATTCATCATTCTCTCCCCCTTTCGGTGAATCCTGGGAGCATCTTTTCCTTTTATTTTTAGTAGCCACATGTTTAAGGCAAAGTGGGGAGCCAGCCCACATAGCCCTTGGTTCTGGTCTTTCCCAGTGTCCTCCGGTCTTTCCCGGACGTCCTCCGGCCTATTCCCGGAAGTCAATGGTTTACCCATGCATCAGTAGAAAGAAACTCGTGGAGAGCGTGGCAGCAGAGAGTCCTCAGAAGAGAAGCCCCCTTCAAGCAAGTGTTTCGGCCCTTATCTCCTGACACTCTAGGGGGGTTGGGCCACACCCGGTTCATGACTCCGGATGTCCCTCTGCTGCCCCTTTTTTTTTTCCCATCTTGGGACGAGCCATGGCTGGGATTCGAACCCATGACCCTCTGGACATGCTCATTTTCCACTTAATGACTCGCGCTTTAACCACTGAGCCACAGGGACACCTGATATTTGTAGGGAAATTAAGCCTTATGAAGTTCACTTTTGTTCCTCCTTGACCAGATCCAGCTTGAACACCTCTCTGCCGCTTCTGCCATTGCTTTCAGGGCTCTGGTTTTTTCCTTCCCTGCAACTGAGAGCTGTTTCATGAGGCTGTATGCAGACGTTCCTACAAACCCCCTAGCTCCAATTTCTGCAGTGAGGACTTTGACCTGATAGCCTTCTCTCCTCAGGCTGTTTGCCAGATCAGCATACTTTTCAGTCTTGTAGATTTGAGCTGCCTCCATTCTGTTCTCATATGGCACCGTGAGCTCGATCATGATCAGCTGCTTGGTTGACTTAGAGTGGACTACTATGTCTGGTCTCATGCCACTCTTGCTGATGATCTCTGGGTGACTCTTCCATTCTGGGAGGTCTGCAGTGCACTCCCAGTCATCTGCCCCGTCCAGCAGACTCTGCCTGCATGTTTCGAGTGGCACTGTTGTTCTTGGCCATGATTTGCTGCCTCCTGCCGTGAAGAATGTTGCGGGTGCTTTTGGAGTCCTGATTTTCCCTTTTGTGGTGTTGGTACTAGCCCAGACTACTTGTACAATTTCTTTGAGCACTTGGTTGTGCCTCCATGTGTACCTTCCTTGAGCCAGGGCTACTTTACATGAGCTTAGGACATGCTCCACTGTTTGTTTTTCATGGCAGAGGGGGCATGCAGGATCGTCTGTTTTCCCCCACTTCACCAGGTTTGCATTTGAGGGCAGAAGGTCATATGCAGATCTGAGAATGAAGCTGATCCTGAGAGGGGCCATGTGCCAAATGTCATTCCAAGTGAGACTTCTTTGGAGTGCATTCTCCCACGTTGTCCATTGCCCTTGCTGGCTCTGCTGGACTGCTTTTTGGAGTCTTTTTTGGTCTTCTTCTTTTCTCATCTCCTGAATCATCATGTCTCTTTTGGCTTTTCCTTTGGCCTTTGACCACCATTCAGTTTTGGTCACCCCCAGTCCCTGTCTGTTGGTCTGTGTGTGTCCTGTTATTTCTCTGATCTTGAGACTTTCTTTTGCAGAATCCATCGCCTCTTGAACTTTCCATTTTCTGCCTGTCTTCAGCTGGGGCTTAATTGCTTCTACCACCTTGTCTCCTGAGTCCTCCAGCATGCTTTGAAGTCTGATCTTCCCTGCTTTGTATTCCTCCAGGATGGATTTCAGGGGTAGTTTCAGCTTTGCTTGGCGACAGTACAGCGCTATGTCAGTCAGACAGGGTGGGACACCAAGCCATTTTCTTGTGAACTTGTTGATTTTGGCTTCCATTGCCTCCACTATGCTGGTGCAGATGTCGTATATCATCAGAGGCCATAGCAGCTTTGGTATCAGCATGAACTGCAGACACCAGACCTTGTATTTGCCAGGGAGCCCACACTGGTCAATGGTCTCCAAGCCTTCCTCCGCCATCTGCTTGGTTTCTTTTGCTCTTTGTGTGTCTTTCAGCGTATCATCATACCATCTTCCAAGGCTCTTGACTGGTTCTTCTGTGACTGTTGGAATGGCCTGGTTGGCAACACTGAAGACCACAGATCCGGCCACTTTTCCTTTCCTCAGTGAGAGACTCCGTGATTTCTTTGGCTTGAACTTCATTCTGGATGAGGCAACTATGTCGTCCAGCCTCTCCAGCACATGACGTGTCTCGTCTTCTCTGGATGAAATCACTGTAGTGTCATCCATGAAGGCCTTGAGAGGAGGCATCTTGTATCCATCGCCAAGGTCTGTTTGTCTCGCGTTGTTTGTTGCTGCTTTCAAGATGAGTTCCATTGCCAGCACGAACAGTATTGGGGAAATTGCACAGCCCATTGCAATACCCACTTCCAAGTTGATCCAGTCTGTTGTGTACTCCTTGGTAGAGAACCGCATTGAGAAGCCATTGAAGTACTTCTTGAGCATGTCGATCAATAAAGCTCAGAAAATATCTTCATGGAAGACTACGTCCACAATTTGCCTAGGTTA
>CM065728.1:8760318-8782818 GCA_033310375.1 Conus canariensis | reverse complement strand
CTCTTAGGTCTTCTTCAGACAAGATACACAACACTCAGGACAACGAAAATGGACGAGCAATCACTTACCTTCATCCAATTCGGCGCAAGATGATCGTTGAATAAAAACGAGACTGCCAGGAAGGAGACAATGTGTGAGTCGAGGTAGTAATGATGATAATAATAATACTGACAGGAATGGTAATAATGATAATGATGATGATCAAAATATTGAAAAAATGAAGAGAGGATTACAACCACTTTTGGTGATAATATGGCAATTACAGTTGTAGTATAGGAGAAAGGAGCCTGGAGGATTGTCAGACAGTATGGTTGCCGTGGCAACAGTCTTAGTGGCGATGACGATGGTGATGTGAATAGTAATGATGGTAATATCAATACTGACAACGGTGTTACTAATAATGATGATAATGCCAACAACAATAGTAACAAACAAGAATAATAAAGTTAGCATTTTTATGAAGGTGATGATAGTGCTGATAATTATGATGTGATGACAGTGCTACTGATAGCAATTATAATAAAAGTAATGTTTGTGCTAGTAATAATAGGTGAAAAGCAATAGAGATAGTCAATGAGTAAAAGTTAACAGTGTACTGGAGTGGGGAGAAGGTGGTGAGGATAAAAATTGTAATGTTGATAATAGTAACGATAGGTGAAAAGGAGTAGGGATGATCAAAGAGTGAAATGTTAACAGTGTTATTGGACCAGGGAAGAGGGGGAGGGTTGGAAAAAACAAAACAAAACAAAAAAGAAGAAAAAAAAGAAGAAAAATGGCTGGGGGTGGAGGGTTGGGGTGGACCACACACTTTCGCACATATACACATTCACTTTTTTTAAAATATAAGTATAATTGCTATCATATTTACAACTGTCTGCTGGTGATGAGATTAGTGATACCAGGACCTTTTATATGCATGATGGTAATGATAATAATGATAGTAAGACTAACAACGACAAAAACATCAGTAATGATGATGATGATGATGATGATGATGACGATTGATGATGATGACGACAGCAATGGTAATAATAATGTCATGATATTCAGTTTTGATGATAATGACGATGACAGTTATGATAGTAATGATATGATGACAGCAGTAAAGATAGTAATAATGGCAGAAGTAATCTTAGTAATAAGAGCAGTTGGTTAAAAGAAATAGAAATGGTCAATGAATAGAAAGTAAACAGTACTAGTGGACGATAATAATGATAGTATCAATGATAAGTGTAATGGCTGGAATTGAATTGAAATGATCAATGATAAAAGAACTAGCATTCCAATTAAAAAAAAAAGAAAAATAGAAAGAAAGGAGATAGATTAGATAGATAGAGAGAGAGAGAGAGAGAGAGAGAGAGAGAGAGAGAGAGAGAGAAAGAAATGTGTGTGTGTGTGTGTGTGTGTGTGTGTGTGTGTGTGTGTGTGTGTGTGTGTGTGTGTGTGTTTCCGCATAGCTACATCTACGCCTACATACACACATTTGCACAGGAAAGAGAGAAGAGGGAAAAGAAGCTCCTGCAGGGGAAATGGCATACGAAATTAAAAGAAAACCAGAAGAAAAGGGAGTGGATAGGTATCTGAACAAATAATTGGTTGATGTGATAAATAGAGAGAAAGAGTGTAGTGGTAGGGGAAAGGGAGATAGATAGCTGTAACCTGTGTGTGAGGTGAATAGTGGGAGGTATGGTAGTGTGTGTGTGTTGTGCTACTATCATTATTATCATCATCATCCAACCGTACTGTTTGCTGTTATTCATTGAGCATTTCATCCCCTTTCCATCTAAACAAATCTTAAATAAATGTTAGCGAACCACAAAAAAAAAAAAAAAAAAAAAAAAAAAAAAAAAAAAAAAACGTGGACAAACGAGTCACAAGACAAAACATGACGCGTTTCGACCTCCTAGATCTTCTTCACTTATCTTCAATCACTTCAGCGCAAGATAGGCGTTGAATCATTTATCTTCAATCACTTCAGCGCAAGATAGGCGTTGAATCACTTATCTTCAATCACTTCAGCGCAAGATAGGCGTTGAATCACTTATCTTCAATCACTTCAGCGCAAGATAGGCGTTGAATCACTTATCTTCAATCACTTCGGCGCAAGATAGGCGTTGAATCACTTATCTTCAATCACTTCAGCGCAAGATAGGCGTTGAATCACTTATCTTCAAGATTTGTTTAGATTTCCGCCCGCAGTCGTCGCACTTTGCAACTAGATCTCCCTTTCCATCTAATATTATTATTACCAGTATTACTTAATACCATTTTCACTATCATTGCTATTCATCACCACCATCACTATTATCAACAAAACTGATGTCATTGTTGTTATTATTACTATCATTATTATCACTATCATTATACTTATAATCACTATGTCCTGTTATTACTAATCCCATTACCAACATTAACAGTAGAATTAATAGTAGTAATACTTATAAACAATAACTTATTAAATTAGAAAAAAGAGTGTGTGCATGTGTGTGTTGTATGAGTGAGTGTGTGTGTGTGTGTGTGTGTGTGTGTGTGTGTGTGTGTGTGTGGTGTGTGTGTGTGTGTGTGTGTGTGAATACGTGTTGGTATGTTGCACCCCGCCCGAGCTTCCTTCCTTTTATTTTATAAACCCATCCCCTTCTTCCCTCCACCCTCATAGCATCAACACCCAAAAGTAGCATGTACCTATCCACCACTGCAATATCAGCCCACTATATCCTCCACCAACACACATATACTACTGTACCATCCACACAAGTTACAGTATCTTCCTTTTCCCTCTCTATTTGTCACATCAGTCCATCTTTTATTCAGATACTTATCCACTCCCTGTATGATGTGTAAAAAAGTAAACAAGTACCATTTAAACAACTGCACAGGGGTTCATGATGCTGCCTTTAAGACACATCTGGCCTGAAAAGACCTCAAATCAATACAGTCCTTCGTTCCCCCTACCCCCTTCACATCATTTATATCATTAATCAGAACAAAGATGAGAAATTAACAAAACAGTAAATACCAAACATTTCCACTGAACGAAGCCCCAGTAACCGGGGCCGGAATAGCTCAGTTGGTAGAGCGCCGGACACGTAATCCAAGGGTTGCAGTTTCGAATCTCCGCCGGGCCATTTCGGTACAAGGGGATTTTTCCCTCGGAGTTGACATTAGTTCTGACTCCATTTCCCATACAGTCCTTCGAATGAGACTATAAACCGAGGTTCCGTGTGTGAACGCACGCATAACATCTTGCACACACATAAAATCCCATCACCAACTTTCGAAAGAGAAGGCCAGTTTGGCCGTTGGTATGGATGACACGTTACACATAGCATGCACCCTGCATGAGAAATGGAAAGAATGAAGGAAATGAGGAAATTGAGTGCACGGTGTTGACCGGATGATACGGGAAACGATTGAATGATGCGCCGGCAGGCACCTCTTCAGTCGGCACTACCCAGGTAGGCAGCCCGTTGTGTAAACGAGAGTGTTTATTATATTATATGTAAAGCGCTTAGAGCCCTAATCTTTAGAGAATAGGCGCTATAAAAATTTTAACATTATTATTATTATTATGCTCTCCTCCTTTGACTAGTGATCTGAATCGTATCGCTGGTTGTGGGGCTTCTCTGAGGGAAAAGATAGATTTACTTGTTTTGTGTTCCTGTATAGATGGAAGCGATTGATAAAAGAAGTTATGCATCACTGAGGGTAATTTCTTGCACAGAAAGAACAGGTGTATTATTGTTTGTGTTATTAATTGTTCTTAACAAATAATCCTGCTTAACAATCCTTGGATTAAAGAACTGATGGATACATGAGTTACTGCTGTGATTGCTGACACAAAACGAAAACAAATGATAGATTTAAGAATGCACGTGCGACTGGTCCTGAGTGTCTACAGAGAAAACTTCATGGAGCTGCGCGTTTACCTGGACAAGCTGATGTGGGAGGAGGTGGTGCACGAGCCAGTGTACACTTACATCTCCGTTATGGGTGAGGGGGCCTCTCTGTTGTGATGATCAGTCTGTCTGTCTGTCTTAGAGTATGCGCCATGGCACACAAGTACCTGTCACTGCAGTCACCAAATGCCGTGCATGTGTCTGGTACCGCATCGTGTTACGACCCACTGTCCAAAACTGTTTTATAGGTTACAGTGAGGGGATGACGTTTCAGAGTCGGAAGAAATCATTTCTGGTTAGGGAAAGTAAAAGACAGGCTGTCGTAAGACTTCTGTTCTGCGTGATTGAGGACAGAGATGTGTCGGAATCCTGAACTGGCCAAAGGTCCTTCAAGGTGCGCATGCCACCAACTGCCGCGGAACTACGAATGAAACCAAACCGTGTTTGTCTTTACATTGAATGGCCAGTCAGTCATTTTGTCTTTACATTGAATGGCCAGTCACTCATTTTGTCTTTACATTGAATGGCCAGTCAGTCATTTTGTCTTTACATTGAATGGCCAGTCAGTCATTCCGTCTCAATACAATAAAATGGCCAGTCAGTCATTCCGTCTCAATACAATAAAATGGACAGTCAGTCATTCCGTCTCAATACAGTAAAATGGACAGTCAGTCATTCCGTCTCAATACAATAAAATGGCCAGTCAGTCATTCCGTCTCAATACAGTAAAATGGCCAGTCAGTCATTCCGTCTCAATACAGTAAAATGGCCAGTCAGTCATTCCGTCTCAATACAGTAAAATGGCCAGTCAGTCATTCCGTCTCAATACAATAAAATGGCCAGTCAGTCATTCCGTCTCAATACAGTAAAATGGCCAGTCAGTCATTCCGTCTCAATACAATAAAATGGCCAGTCAGTCATTCCGTCTCATTGAATGGCCAGTCAGTCATTCCGTCTCAATACAGTAAAATGGCCAGTCAGTCATTCCGTCTCAATACAGTAAAATGGACAGTCAGTCATTCCGTCTCATTGAATGGCCAGTCAGTCATTCCGTCTCAATACAGTAAAATGGCCAGTCAGTCATTCCGTCTCAATACAATAAAATGGCCAGTCAGTCATTCCGTCTCAATACAATGAAATGGCCAGTCAGTCATTCCGTCTCAATACAATAAAATGGCCAGTCAGTCATTCCGTCTCAATACAATGAAATGGCCAGTCAGTCATTCCGTCTCATTGAATGGCCAGTCAGTCATTCCGTCTCAATACAGTAAAATGGACAGTCAGTCATTCCGTCTCAATACAGTAAAATGGACAGTCAGTCATTCCGTCTCAATACAGTAAAATGGACAGTCAGTCATTCCGTCTCAATACAGTAAAATGGCCAGTCAGTCATTCCGTCTCAATACAATAAAATGGCCAGTCAGTCATTCCGTCTCAATACAATAAAATGGCCAGTCAGTCATTCCGTCTCAATACAATGAAATGGCCAGTCAGTCATTCCGTCTCAATACAGTAAAATGGCCAGTCAGTCATTCCGTCTCAATACAGTAAAATGGCCAGTCAGTCATTCCGTCTCAATACAGTAAAATGGCCAGTCAGTCATTCCGTCTCAATACAGTAAAATGATCAGTCAGTCATTCCGTCTCAATACAGTAAAATGGCCAGTCAGTCATTCCGTCTCAATACAGTAAAATGGCCAGTCAGTCATTCCGTCTCAATACAGTAAAATGGCCAGTCAGTCATTCCGTCTCAATACAGTAAATGGACAGTCAGTCATTCCGTCTCAATACAGTAAAATGGACAGTCAGTCATTCCGTCTCAATACAGTAAAATGGACAGTCAGTCATTCCGTCTCAATACAATAAAATGGCCAGTCAGTCATTCCGTCTCAATACAATAAAATGGACAGTCAGTCATTCCGTCTCAATACAGTAAAATGGCCAGTCAGTCATTCCGTCTCAATACAATAAAATGGCCAGTCAGTCATTCCGTCTCAATACAATAAAATGGACAGTCAGTCATTCCGTCTCAATACAGTAAAATGGACAGTCAGTCATTCCGTCTCATTGAATGGCCAGTCAGTCATTCCGTCTCAATACAATAAAATGGCCAGTCAGTCATTCCGTCTCAATACAGTAAAATGGCCAGTCAGTCATTCCGTCTCAATACAATGAAATGGACAGTCAGTCATTCCGTCTCAATACAATGAAATGGACAGTCAGTCATTCCGTCTCAATACAATAAAATGGCCAGTCAGTCATTCCGTCTCAATACAGTAAAATGGACAGTCAGTCATTCCGTCTCAATACAGTAAATGGCCAGGCAAGAATCCGAGATTATTTTTGTTTAATGGTGAGGTCAGCCAACTCTGGAACACATATCATGGACTCCATGGCTAATTGTTGCTCTCCACAAGAAAGGAGCCAGCACTGCCAGAACTACCGCACTATAAGCTGAATTAGCCACGCCAGCAAAGCAATGCTCAGAATCATTCATGAAGATATGGAAGAACTCCATATGGTGCTGGAAATGTTTTTCGCTAAGGATGCGTAAATTAAACGTTTGTTCTATGGAACTTCTGCCTTTTTGGAATCCAGCATATTCTTCAGCAATGATGATATCAGATTGCAGTTAGAGTTTATTCAGAATGCTTTTGAACAGTGAAGTCTAACGGTCTGTTCTAAATCATTCCAAAAAGAACAAACTGAAGTTGTTGCAGGAGCAGTTTACGCTCCCTGCTATGGTCACCGCACAATAAAGAGAACAGTCGGCGGCTGTTCACAACAGCTACAAGAAGATGAAGGCCAATCCATATCAGCTGATCAAGACAGTAAAAATAGCTCTTTTCATTTTCAAATTACTCCTTCATCACAAAATATGACTTTGAAAATCCGTTCTGATTTCTTCATTATTTGGATAACTTGCCAGTGACAACCCGCAATTCTTGGCGCATGACAATATATTTCAGCAGTTAAGAAATGTTTCCCGAAAGCAGCCCGAGATTTGTCATATAGGTATCCAAAATGTTATGTTTATTTTCTTAGGACATATGCCTTCGAATCGTCAGATGAAATGCTCTAGGCTTATTAACGTTGTGTGAACTGCTGTGCACTGTGTCCCTGGCATGAACGGGGCAAGTTCTCTTTGCGTGGTTTGCGCATTTCTCTGCTTAACTGGCTGTGTGTCTGTATCTGTGTTTGCTGGATTGTTTTATGGTCGTGTTCACAAGGTGCTACCACAGGCAGACAGTGCTCAAGCCGTCATGTCTCAGGATCTCTTCTGTGGGCAGAGGGCCTTTGGTGACTCTGCACAACCTGGTGGAGTCGGTGGTAGAGAGCACCGACTTCACAGTCAGATGTTGCTGGTTCGAATCCCCTAGGCGCCAAACATGCAGATGATCGTATTTGCTGCCTGTCTTCACGTTTTGTTACGTAACGGTTATCAATGTAGTGTCAAATGGCTCCCATACCCACACTCTCCTGGGATGGTTATCCCTGTCTGTGTATACCCTGAGGTAAGTGCAATCATAAGATCTTAAAGTAATGACAGCACGACAAAGGATGATTCAAAACACCACATACCTGGTAAAACCGAAGGCAGGATTTCTTGGCCGTGTCAGTAAAAAGACGACAAAAACACAAAGATAGAAATAAGTTTAGGCCACGTGCATGACAGGGACCGTTTGCAGATGGATGCAGAGGCTACCAAGATTCACCTTGCATGGTCGGAAGACCTTCAAACCAGTTTGGAAATAAGAGTTTCAATGAGTATATGGCGTCTTCTACTTTCACATTCTCTATTTTTTCTGTTTAAAACTTTGAGACATTTTTCGAGTTTACCTTGTTTACAAAGAATATATCAAAAATCGATTGATTAATGATTGATTGGTTGGGTTTTTGTTAACTGCTTTTCAGGCACCATCGGGGGTCAAATGGGGTTCTTCCTGGGAGCGAGTGTCCTGACTGTGGCGGAAGTCCTCGAGCTGGTCGTCTGCTTTCTGTTCCGGTTTTTACGCCGGATATCCGGTCCTGCACAGCACATCGCTAAGAGCCAAGTCATCCCTGTCCAGAAAAAGAAACCGGCCACAGGAGCGTCATGAACGGCGCACAGAAATCAGAATAGGACTTATAGTCTGTCATGAAAACAATTCAGCTGATGATTTAAGGAGTACAGACGACTGATGCGGCATTACAGCGGTTTTGTTGCTCTATTGCAACAGAAAGATTGGCAGACAACAGTTCAGAGACAGCCTGTATTCCGTGCAGGAGTGTACAGATGGTTGAGAAAAGCGACGTGAAGCATAGGGTAATCTCTTTGTTCGTATCAATTAGGTCATCTCTTTTTTTCGTACCAAAAGGTAATCTCTTTGTTCGTATCAAAAGGTAATCTCTTTGTTCGTATCAAAAGGTGATCTCTTTGTACGTATCAAAAGCATCAGCTTCCAATACCTTTGTCGTCTTTGGAATATATATATATATATATATATATATATATATATATATATATATATATATATAATAATGAACAATATAAAAATGTCCTTAAAAAATCTGAAAATGCTCAACCCCTTGGGGAGCAACATCTGTTAAAAATATTTTTTTTTAGTGGTTACAATTACAAACTACAATACAGTCCAGACAATAACACGAACAGAAATAAGAAAAATAGGAAAAGAAAGATCATATGGTACAACCCACCATACGATGGACAAGTAAAAACAAATGTAGGGAAAGAATTCTTTAAAATCTTGGCAACATCATTTCCAAAAGAACACAAACTGTCCAAAATATTCAACAAAAACACCATTAAACTATCATACTCATGTATGCCTAACCTCAAAAACATAATTGATTCATCTAACAAAAAGAAAAGCAACACAAAAGAGAAGGGTGCTGAGAGGACATCTTGCAACTGCACTAAAAAAGAACAGTGCCCCCTAAGCAACAAATGTCTTCACAGCAACATTGTATACCAAGCTACGGTAACATCAGAAAATGAAAAAGAAACAAATATAGGGATTACTGAAAACACTTTCAAAACCAGATGCGCAAACCACAAACCGTCATTCAAAAATGAAAAATACAAAAATCAAACAGAGCTGAGTAAATTTGGAGACTCAAAGATAAAAAAAAATAGACTACAACATATCATGGAAAATCATAAAAAGAGCAACACCATACAACAATATTTCAAAAAGATGCAATCTATGCTCAACAGAAAAATGGTTGATATTATGTAAACCACACTTAGCAACTCTGAACACAAAAGTAGAAATTGTAAACAATTGCAGGCACAAGTGGAAATCTTTGCTAGCACATTCCATCTGAACAGGCCCCAATAAGAACCACAAGCCGCACGTGCAGCAAATGAGATCCGCCTGCACACACAGAGTTGAAATCAAGTCCCGCACGCCATAAAAGATCGTTGGCGTGCCCCAGAAAAAGATATCCTGATGATAGCAAGGCTTGAAACAAGCTTGTAGATTTTTATACTTCATTAAAAAAAATAATCAGCGTTATGTTAAAAAGAGTGCTCGACCAGAGTGGGAGCGGCATTTGCTGTATTAAAAGCAAGTTAAAATCAAGCTTAAAACCTACAGATCTGTTTCGCGCTGTCAGTGCGGTCGTCAGGGTGTAGTGAGAGTATATATATATATATATATATATATAATATATATATATAATATAGATCAATATACTTAACTAGCCTAAAACGATTCTAAAAGCGCTCAACCCCTTGGGGAGCAACAATTAAAACGAAGTATTAAAAAGGAATGTTAAAATCTCTACAAATTTGTTTCAAGCTTATTTTCTGGCTCTCTTCAGGATGATGTTTGGGTTGCCCACCGCCGGTGTTATATAGCGTGTGGGGCCCGGTTTCAGCTGTTTTCACGTGTGGGTTGGCTGCACGTGTTTTTTTGAGATTGTCAGGTTGTTGTTCGGGGTGTATTCACTAACAACGATTTCCATTTATGCCTGCAGTTGTTTACTATTTCTGTTTTAGTATTTAGGGTTGCTAAGTGTGGCTTGCATAGTATTAGCCATTTTTCAGTTAAACATAAGTTGCATCTTTTTGAAATGTTGCTGTATGGTGATGCCCTTTTTATTATTTTCCAGGATATATTGTAGTTTATTTTTGCGTCTTTAAGTTTCCAAATGTATTTGCTCAGTTCTGTTTGGTTTTTGTATTTTTCTTTATTAAATGACTGTTTGTGGTTTGCATATCTGGTTTTGAAGTGGTTTTCAGTAATCCCTATATATGTTTCTTTTTCGTTTTCTGATGTCACAGTGGCTTGGTATACAATATTGTTGTAAAGGCATTTATTGCTTAGGGGGCACTGCTCTTTTTTGGTGCAGTTGCAAGATTTCCTTTCTTCACCCTTCTTTGTTGTGTTGATTTTCATTTTGTTGGATGTATCAATTAGATTTTTGAGGTTAGGCATACATGAGTACGATAGTTTGACAGTGTTTTTGTTGAATATTTTAGACAGTTTGTGTTCTTTTGGGAACGAAGTTGTTAAGATTTTAAAGAATTCTTTCCCTATGTTTGTTTTGAGTTTCCCGTCGTATGGTGGGTTGTACCATATGATTTTTCTTTTCCTGTTTTTCTTACTTTTATTTATGTTGTTGTCTGGGTTGTATTGTAGTTTGTAATTGTACCCACTTTTTTTGCAGTGCTTCTTGGTATTCTACTGCTGCGTTGTTGAATACTCTTTCGTTGCATGACAGATTTGATAGTCTCTTGTTTATGCCGTTGGGTATGGTCTTTAATACAGTTGGTGGATGGTTGCTTTTGATGTTTACATAGATAGGTGTGTCGTTAGGTTTCTTGTATGGTTTATATATGTGGTTGTTGAGGTCAAGTGTTATGTCTAAGTAGTTCACTACCTTTTTGTTTGCTTCAATGGTGATTTTTAAGTTGTGATTTTGGAAGATTTTGCATAGTTCTTTTTTCTTGTTTTCAATGGTTCTTGGGTTGTTGGTTAGTGCAGCAAGGCCGTCGTCTCTGTATAGTCCAACTTGTTTTCCAAGTTGTTTCTTGATGTTGGATAGTATGAATAGTCCGACCAGTTCGCATGTTTCTGCACCATCATATGATCCCATGGTTACGTCAAATGTTGAGTTGCTCTTTGTTTTCTTGATCCAGGTTTCGTTTTTGCTGTACAGTAACGTTTTCTTGGTGTGGAGGATGATTTCCATTTCTGACCCTGTTATGTCTGTGTGGTTACTAGCAAATTTCAGAGCTTTGGTGAGCAGTTCCTCATCTATGGATGGGTAGAAGTCTACTATGTCGAATGTGATGAATACTGTATTGCTTTGTTTATTGAGTTTTTTGAACCATTGGATAACTTCGTGTGTGTTCTTCCAGAGGTTGTATTCAGAGTTTGATTTTATGTTCTTTATTATTTTTTCTAGAATTTTCTTGCTTATTTTGCCTAGTTCAGATTTAGATGGGTTTATTAGTCTACAGCAACAAAAGAAGCTTTTATAACACTCAAAGACCACAAGCCCAATTTTCACAACAACCCAACATGTAGACTAATAAACCCATGGGATCATATGATGGTGCAGAAACATGCGAACTGGTCGGACTATTCATACTATCCAACATCAAGAAACAACTTGGAAAACAAGTTGGACTATACAGAGACGACGGCCTTGCTGCACTAACCAACAACCCAAGAACCATTGAAAACAAGAAAAAAGAACTATGCAAAATCTTCCAGAACCACAACTTAAAAATCACCATTGAAGCAAACAAAAAGGTAGTGAACTACTTAGACATAACACTTGACCTCAACAACCACATATATAAACCATACAAGAAACCTAACGACACACCTATCTATGTAAACATCAAAAGCAACCATCCACCAACTGTATTAAAGACCATACCCAACGGCATAAACAAGAGACTATCAAATCTGTCATGCAACGAAAGAGTATTCAACAACGCAGCAGTAGAATACCAAGAAGCACTGCAAAAAAGTGGGTACAATTACAAACTACAATACAACCCAGACAACAACATAAATAAAAGTAAGAAAAACAGGAAAAGAAAAATCATATGGTACAACCCACCATACGACGGGAAACTCAAAACAAACATAGGGAAAGAATTCTTTAAAATCTTAACAACTTCGTTCCCAAAAGAACACAAACTGTCTAAAATATTCAACAAAAACACTGTCAAACTATCGTACTCATGTATGCCTAACCTCAAAAATCTAATTGATACATCCAACAAAATGAAAATCAACACAACAAAGAAGGGTGAAGAAAGGAAATCTTGCAACTGCACCAAAAAAGAGCAGTGCCCCCTAAGCAATAAATGCCTTTACAACAATATTGTATACCAAGCCACTGTGACATCAGAAAACGAAAAAGAAACATACATAGGGATTACTGAAAACCACTTCAAAACCAGATATGCAAACCACAAACAGTCATTTAATAAAGAAAAATACAAAAACCAAACAGAACTGAGCAAATACATTTGGAAACTTAAAGACGCAAAAATAAACTACAATATATCCTGGAAAATAATAAAAAGGGCATCACCATACAGCAACATTTCAAAAAGATGCAACTTATGTTTAACTGAAAAATGGCTAATACTATGCAAGCCACACTTAGCAACCCTAAATACTAAAACAGAAATAGTAAACAACTGCAGGCATAAATGGAAATCGTTGTTAGTGAATACACCCCGAACAACAACCTGACAATCTCAAAAAACACGTGCAGCCAACCCACACGTGAAAACAGCTGAAACCGGGCCCCACACGCTATATAACACCGGCGGTGGGCAACCCAAACATCATCCTGAAGAGAGCCAGAAAATAAGCTTGAAACAAATTTGTAGAGATTTTAACATTCCTTTTTAATACTTCGTTTTAATATATATATATATATATATATATATATATATATATATATATATATATATATATATATAGGTATAAGAAACACCTTAAAGCGACACACCTTCTTTCAGAGCAGTTCTGTGCAGCGGGTATTGATGGAATTCCTGTGCTTGTCTTTAGCAGCTGGCGCTTTGAAACGTGTAGGAAAAATCACAAGGAAGACGCAAGCTGCGTATTTTTCATCAGCAATTAATCAACCCAACCATTCCCTCCCCTCCTTTCCCGCTTCCGCACCTTTGCTCCCTCCCTCCGTATCACCTTCCCCCACAGTCTCACTCCTGCCTGCTGTCTCTTCCCGTCCCCCCAACACACATGCACACACACACACACACACACACCCACACACACACCCACACACACACACCTTCCCTAAATGCATAACTCCACTATACAGAAAGAAGAAGAGAAACCCTCGGAGGGACATTTGGACACACTTGTGCTTCGATTGAAAATTAACCAATAAATGCATAAAACAACACAAAATTGACAAACAGACGTGGTCAGACTTTTATGGTTAGAATTTTTGTAACATTTAAACATGCTTTTTGAGATTAAGTGGGGTGAGGAAGTGGCGGGGGGGGGGGGGGGGGGGGGGGGGGGGAGGGGAAGGGAGGGGAAGGCTGAGGTAGGGGAATGTGGTGGTGGTGGGTGTGTGTGTGTGTGTGTGGTGTGTGTGTGTGTGTGTGTGTGTGAAGGACTGAGAAATAAAGAATGCTTATTTGATCATTTCACATGTAGAACGGAAAAATTGGAGTGAGATGTCTATAATACACGCCTATTCACTGCGGACGTGTGTCACAAAAAGTACAGCAACAACAACAACAAAAACAGCGGCAACAGCAACAACGAAAACAGTTAACAGATAGCCTTCGCACACAGCTTGGTCACACCAAAGATTAAGCACAGATGTTCGAACATGTATAATATGCATACAGGCGCGCGCACGCGCGTGCGCATACACACACACACACACACACACACACACACACACACACACACACACACACACACACACACACACACGCACAAATACACACAGAGGGACAGAAGAAGAAGAAGAAATGGCATAGAAAATTTGAAATACCGCCACTCGAAGGTGTGGGGCTCAGTACACATACGCATGTTCACGTGATGCAATTTTTTAACAACTGGCTTTTAAATCTAGTTTTACAGGAATGAAGTGAAATTAGCTTACCTAACGCGGAGATAATTGAAAGAGACAAGCACTCTAAGATTTATTTCTGAAGCGATATTGCGAGTTTGTCTCAAGAGAGAGAGAGAGAGAGAGAGAGAGAGAGAGGAGAGAGAGAGAGAAGAGAACAATTATTCATGGACCAATCGCAAGACGCTACTGTTTATACGCATAGATGAAGACAATAGTAGCAGTACATAATCAGGTTTCTTTTCACTCTAGCCCGCACAGGAAGCTTTGGAAGTGAAGATTAAATTGATTGTAAACGGTAAAATACTATCTTTTATAACTTAGGTTTCTCATCCGTCACATTATGATGTGTGCTGAAGGGTACGCTGTTCGCCAAATCAAACTTCCTAAAGAAAAATTTTTCACATTTGTTGGAAAGCGAGATATAGTGTAAACAGAAAGCTGATCAGACGCGTGACACAGTGGAGTTCAAGTTACAGTGATGAATCATCCAATTTTGCGTTTGAGTCTCTCCAAGACTAGAAAACAGTTACCTTTAATCATAAATGGTGGTCTAACATCAAGGTGCCTTGCTGATAGAATCGTCACCATATACGAAGTCTTAAAGGGAGCAAATAAATAGAGTCTTACAATTTCCCCGTCATTACGCTGCTGACTTTGTAAAGATATTAGAAAAAATTAGAAAGAAAAAACAAACCAGGGTGAAAGAGAGTTGAAAAAAAATTAATAAAATCGATTAGATGTTTCATATATGCACATATCTTCATTATTAGCATAGGGAGATAACTGGAGACTATCTTGAAGACAGAAACATTCATTCCACCTACTCGATGTCTTTCGTTGGCTGATTCAGACTCATCAAAGAAGCCCGGGTGACAGCTCGTGCTCTCTAGGCATCAAAATAAAGACACACCATGAATATGATATACCATGAATATAATTCTCATACATGCCATGAATATAATTCTGACATACCATGAATATAATTCTCTGTTATTCTCACTTCCAAGGTTAAAAACAGAATTCACCAGCAACACAAAGCAGCCAGCGAAGGGTGGGACAATAGACCTAAAAAAGTGAGGTAAAGAAATGTTACTGAAAAACTAAAATCACTGTGTAAACACAATTAAATGAAGTGGAAAATCTTTGAGCCTATGCTTTAGGATCCATTAAAGCTGCAAGGAAGGTCAAAAGGTGTCCTGTCCAACAGTCAGAGAAGTCAGCTCTACTGTTTCATACACGTAAATGCTGACAACAGCTGAAAATTGTGCAGAATACCCTTTACTTGGATCTCCTAGAAGATGCTATCGCCCACTGATTGACCAAACAATGATATGTTGAACAATATTGTAGTGGGGCGAAACAAGTGTAGGCTAACAATTCCTCCGTCATTACATAAATGACTTGGCAAAACCAAAAAAAAAATGATTGATTACAGCAGATGCTACGAAGATTCTGGACACACACACACACACACACACACACACACACACACACACACACACACACACCACACACACATGAAAGTTTCGTGGACTACCACATATGTCACTAGAAAGTACGCTGGTGGAAGAAGACAAATAACGCCATAGAAAGGCTTATCCCCCCCCCCCCCAACCTTCTACCCCATTCACCCCACCTGCTACTCCAGTCTCCACTCCTAATATATACAGAAAACACCAAAGCTTCCAGCGAATTTGTAGCATCTGCAGTAAATACTTTTCTGATAGATATCCTTTGTCAACTGATTCAAAATAACAACTGTGCCAGACTCTCTAGCTGTGCCGTTTTCTTGTCACAATGGAATACATTGAAGAAACTTTCGTGCACTGTCGTGTGTGTCACTCCACAGCCTATGGGGTGGAGGAAGACAGAGAGCGCTCAAGAACGTCTTATTCAGCCCCCCCTCCCCCCCCCCCCCCCCCCCCCCCCCCCCCCGCTGCGCGTTTGCCCCGTCGGCCTTCGGCCTTCCCTGTCATCTTCCACTGTTGTAGGAACGAAACAGACAGCGCATCAGTTTGAGAGAGAAGTGACTCTGTGGTCGTGTGTGGATTGACTCTCACCTCACAAACGAGAACTGATGTCAGCTGTCATGACAATTGTTGTCATTACTTTTCACCAATTAAATCTTTCTTTCTTACCGAAAATTTGTGTATATTTCTGTGGATTTTTTTCTACGGTCGAACAACATTGTGCCTGTTGGTATTGTGTCGTATGATGTCAACAATCCCTACCCCAACCTCTCCCCGTGTCCCCTCCTTCCTTCTTGCCTAGTGCAATCGGTACTCATTCTCTCCGTAGACATTTAATGAGCGTCGTAACAATCATCTGATCATCTGTTATGGTGGTAATGTTAACGTTGTAATAATCATTTGATCATCTGTTATGGTGATAATGTTTAGCAGTCATTCGTTTCTTTGTTGTCTTGAATAATACTTATCCTTGCTATATTTACTGACACTGTTATGAATTCCTCCGTTCATCCAATAATGTGAATGTATTGTGTATTCCTTGTTTGATTTATTGCTATTGTCACTGTCATCGTTACAATTAATCGTAATTATTATAATTCGTCCGTTCATTCATTAATGTGAACAAAAAGTATTTATCCTTGTTGGATTTATTGACATTGTCATTGTTGTTATTTAATTCCTTCTTTGTTTATCATAATTCGTCCGTTCATCCAGTAATGTCAACAAGGCACTGTAAACTGAATTTTGTTCCAATAATTGGTCAAAAACACTGGTAACATTTGACACAGTAAGTTTTAATTGAACATAAAATGATATCACGAGCATCAGTCACGAACAAAATTAATATTCTTTTGCTCTCTTCGTTCTGTTCTGTGTGCTCGCAATCGCAACAGCCAATGTGGAATGAATGTCAAATCGTTGTTGCACGTTCTGTCTGTCTATTTCGCTTCATGCACATGCAAATGAACAGATGAACCGTAGGCTGTGGATGGACAGGAGCGGGGAAGGGTGGGGGATAGGTGGAGGATGGACAGCTTGCTGTTTTGAGGACGTGCCTGGTTTATTACCAGAATCCTTTGTTTGCCGCTGCTCCACGTGAGTGGCGCTACACTTTAGGTGTGAGTCTGTGCCTCACTTGAGGAAAAGACGTTGTTAAGCATTTAATACTTAATAGCTTAAATTCTCTCCCTGGTTAATCGTTTTAACCTTGCTATTCCATCTCCAAGTGCCATACAGTTCGGGTATCTCGGTGAGATGTTTGATCGTGGTGGCTGTGGAGCCATAAAATTTGTGTTCGTAAGCACCACAGGTTGTGAACATTAGTTTGATGACATTTTTCGTGTTGTTGGTGTTTGTTTTTGTTCTTTGTCTTTTGTTTGTTTGGATTGTTTGTTTACATTTTGTCTCTTTTTAACTTTTTTTGTTCATAGTATTTCAGGGCTGTCCTGGCTTAAACTGATAGACATATGATTGTTAAAAAACAAGATATTGATTACTTTCTGCATAAAAGGGTTGTGTGCTTCTATCAGTAAGAATAAAGGATAAAATCATTCTTCGCTTCAGTTTCTTGAAATGATAGGATTAGACATATGTGGGGAGAGAGAGAGAGAGAGAGAGAGAGAGAGAGAGAGAGAGAGAGAGAGAGAGAGAGAGAGAGAGAGACAGCCAGAGTCGCCTTTTCAACAGAATATTAATTTCTATATTCAAGTAGGTGAGTGGACCTACTAGTACCCTCCTCTCCCAGTCGCCCCACACCTAACAACCGATGTCCCATCGACGTCCTTCCTCCCCCTATCCTTCCTCTCAAACATACCCCAGCCGTTACCCCCCCCCCCCACCTCATTCCCACCCTTTTCCCAACGTCTGCTTCACCCACTGCCCCTTTCCTTCGTTGTCCAGGAAATGAGGTAGACCAAAATTAAGATGTCAATCATGGGCTGTGAGCACGTAACCGCTACCAGGCACCAGAGTTACAGCCCTTCACGTGGGGGGTGCCTTCTCGCGGGCACAGACGCCAGAAGAGAAAATGCAGTAGACGACCATCTCATTTCAGTTATTTACGAATTGTCCATTCTTAAACCAATGACAAGAAATCTACTGCAATACATGAAAAAACGGAACTGACAGAAGACAGGGTCTTTGCTCACAGTGGCGGAATATACACCCCATTGTCGGACTGACCTATATTAATTCGGCTGAAACATCTGGTCGTGATTTGTCTCAACCGACGGTACAATGCCTCTGTTCTTCTTAACTTGAACACTATCTCATTCTTTGCCTTGACATATAGGTGTCACAATATCCAAGCCCTTGAAAAACGAAACAGTCATAGGAAATAACCATTCAGGCCAGCTTGAAACCACTGCTTTTCTCTCCCCATCAAAATGACTCAAACTTAGAGTCAGTGTGTTCAGCCATTTTACCATTGTAGAAAACAAGCTAGATTTATCGAAAAAAAAAAAAAAAAAAAACGATAGGAGGAAATGACTGCTGAAAACCAATCCCGTCGGGAATGTCACAAACCATGGGGGAAAAAATCACGAACAAGTGGGCATGGACATTCTTCATCCGCCATTTTTCTGCAAGTTTTCGACTCCCCAATACAGCTTGAGAATGTAGTATTATTTAATGCTGGATAGATCTAGTTTCTTTGAAACTGAAGTTTGTTCGAACTCCCTACCCCCTTTTTTCAGGATCATAAAAAAAACAGATGTCAGACACTATTTAGAAAGATATAAACATATAAAAAGAGTTTTGTTGGCAGTATATGCCGTTGCTTTTTAAAAATGCATGCTACTTTTGTTTTCAATTTTGCTTCTTTCGTTTCACCTGACTTCAGCTGGATAATGTAACAACATTAAGCGAATTATAAGTTAACTTTCTACATAGCTACTAAAGTAAATTAAGCGGTCCACATTAATTTTCGAATTTAATAGGCTTACTTGCACACCTGTGTGCTGAAGATGATGTGAAGTGGAATGAACTATGTTTTGTCACATACATGTGTTGAGCGTTTTTGACATGGTGCCAACCTCATGCGCTCCAAATGCACATCCTGGTCAACACGCATTTATTCCTCCCTGAGGAGTGGTCTGAATATCTTTACGTCACACGTTTTCCGCTACATCACACTGTCATTGACAAACACTGCTGAAAAAGCCAAACAACCAACCAAGAAATTGATATATAAATGTTCACTGAAGCGCACTCATTTTCTTACTAAAGACATAATAATCACGAAGCACAAAATAACTGACAGAAACGCCATATAGAAGTTACTAACGCGAAATATCCACACGCAAACTAGACAAAACAAGCCAGCTGCATAACAAGGAAATGTAGGAGAGGAAGAACAAAAAGGGGAAGAACCAGCAGCTGTCCAAACACAAGTTCAATAATATTGGAAAACTATGACTATTGCTGGAAATTAGTGACGTAATTAGTGACGTTAACAATAATTATAATCTTCATTAATATAATAACAATGCAATTGTTATTACTACTAGTATCACTACTACTATTGCTGCTTCTGCTACTGCTACTATCATCACTGCTATTAATATCACCAGTACTATTGCTGCTGCTGCTACTATTACCACTACTGCTACTGCCACTAGGTTTACTACTGATAATGGTAACAGATTTCTACTTTTTTCACACACGCCAGAAGTGTTTACAGTGTCTATTGAATACAGACATACGTATCTGCTCTCCAGCCTGAACCGGCTCTCGCGCCCTCGCTGCACAGGCCATTTCCCTCCTTGCTCTGCGCCCTCGCTGCACAGGCCATTTCCCTCCTTGTTCTGCGCCCTCGCTGCACAGGCCATTTCCCTCCTTGCTCTGCGCCCTCGCTGCACAGGCCATTTCCCTCCTTGCTCTGCGCCCTCGCTGCACAGGCCATTTCCCTCCTTGCTCTGCGCCCTCGCTGCACAGGCCATTTCCCTCCTTGCTCTGCGCCCTCGCTGCACAGGCCATTTCCCTCCTTGTTCTGCGCCCTCGCTGCACAGGCCATTTCCCTCCTTGTTCTGCGCCCTCGCTGCACAGGCCATTTCCCTCCTTGCTCTGCGCCCTCGCTGCACAGGCCATTTCCCTCCTTGCTCTGCGCCCTCGCTGCACAGGCCATTTCCCTCCTTGCTCTGCGCCCTCGCTGCACAGGCCATTTCCCTCCTTGCTCTGCGCCCTCGCTGCACAGGCCATTTCCCTCCTTGCTCTGCGCCTCGCTGCACAGGCCATTTCCCTCCTTGCTCTGCGCCCTCGCTGCACAGCCATTTCCCTCCTTGCTCTGCGCCCTCGCTGCACAGGCCATTTCCCTCCTTGCTCTGCGCCCTCGCTGCACAGGCCATTTCCCTCCTTGCTCTGCGCCCTCGCTGCACAGGCCATTTCCCTCCTTGCTCTGCGCCCTCGCTGCACAGGCCATTTCCCTCCTTGCTCTGCGCCCTCGCTGCACAGGCCATTTCCCTCCTTGCTCTGCGCCCTCGCTGCACAGGCCATTTCCCTCCTTGCTCTGCGCCCTCGCTGCACAGGCCATTTCCCTCCTTGCTCTGCGCCCTCGCTGCACAGGCCATTTCCCTCCTTGCTCTGCGCCCTCGCTGCCAGGCCATTACCTTCCCTCCTTGCTCTGCGCCCTCGCTGCACAGGCCATTTCCCTCCTTGCTTGCGCCCTCGCTGCACAGGCCATTTCCCTCCTTGCTCTGCGCCCTCGCTGCACAGGCCATTTCCCTCCTGCTTGCGCCTTCCTGCCGGCCATTCCCTCCTGCTCTGCGCCTCGCTGCACAGCATTTCCCTCCTTGCTCTGCGCCCTCGCTGCACAGGCCATTTCCCTCCTTGCTCTGCGCCCTCGCTGCACAGGCCATTTCCCTCCTTGCTCTGCGCCCTCGCTGCACAGGCCATTTCCCTCCTTGCTCTGCGCCCTCGCTGCACAGGCCATTTCCCTCCTTGTCTGCGCCCTCGCTGCACAGGCCATTTCCCTCCTTGTTCTGCGCCCCTCGCTGCCAGGCCATTTCCCTCCTTGTTCTGCGCCCTCGCTGCACAGGCCATTTCCCTCCTTGCTCTGCGCCCTCGCTGCACAGGCCATTTCCCTCCTTGTCTCTGCGCCCTCGCTGCACAGGCCATTTCCCTCCTTGCTTCTGCGCCCTCGCTGCACAGGCCATTTCCCTCCTTGCTCTGCGCCCTCGCTGCACAGGCCATTTCCCTCCTTGTTCTGCGCCCTCGCTGCACAGGCCATTTCCCTCCTTGTTCTGCGCCCTCGCTGCACAGGCCATTTCCCTCCTTGTCTCTGCGCCCTCGCTGCACAGGCCATTTCCCTCCTTGCTCTGCGCCCTCGCTGCACAGGCCATTTCCCTCCTTGCTTCTGCGCCCTCGCTGCACAGGCCATTTCCCTCCTTGCTCTGCGCCCTCGCTGCACAGGCCATTTCCCTCCTTGCTCTGCGCCCTCGCTGCACAGGCCATTTCCCTCCTTGCTCTGCGCCCTCGCTGCACAGGCCATTTCCCTCCTTGTTCTGCGCCCTCGCTGCACAGGCCATTTCCCTCCTTGCTCTGCGCCCTCGCTGCACAGGCCATTTCCCTCCTTGCTCTGCGCCCTCGCTGCACAGGCCATTTCCCTCCTTGCTCTGCGCCCTCGCTGCACAGGTTCCCTCACTTGTCTCGCCTGCTGCACAGCCATTTCCCTCCTTGCTCTGCCCCTCGCTGCACAGGCCATTTCCCTCCTTGCTCTGCGCCCTCGCTGCACAGGCCATTTCCCTCCTTGCTCTGCGCCCTCGCTGCACAGGCCATTTCCCTCCTTGCTCTGCGCCCTCGCTGCACGGGCCATTTCCCTCCTTGTTCTGCGCCCTCGCTGCACAGGCCATTTCCCTCCTTGTTCTGCGCCCTCGCTGCACAGGCCATTTCCCTCCTTGTTCTGCGCCCTCGCTGCACAGGCCATTTCCCTCCTTGTTCTGCGCCCTCGCTGCACAGGCCATTTCCCCTCTTGCTCTGCGCCCTCGCTGCACAGGCCATTTCCCTCCTTGTCTGCGCCCTCGCTGCACAGGCCATTTCCCTCTTGTTGCGCCCTCGCTGCACAGGCCATTTCCCTCCTTGTTCTGCGCCCTCGCTGCACAGGCCATTTCCCTCCTTGCTCTGTGCCCTCGCTGCACAGGCCATTTCCCTCCTTGCTCTGCGCCCTCGCTGCACAGGCCATTTCCCTCCTTGTTCTGCGCCCTCGCTGCACAGGCCATTTCCCTCCTTGTTCTGCGCCCTCGCTGCACAGGCCATTTCCCTCCTTGCTCTGCGCCCTCGCTGCACAGGCCATTTCCCTCCTTGCTCTGCGCCCTCGCTGCACAGGCCATTTCCCTCCTTGCTCTGCGCCCTCGCTGCACAGGTCATTTCCCTCCTTGCTCTGCGCCCTCGCTGCACAGGCCATTTCCCTCCTTGCTCTGCGCCCTCGCTGCACAGGCCATTTCCCTCCTTGCTCTGCGCCCTCGCTGCACAGGCCATTTCCCTCCTTGCTCTGCGCCCTCGCTGCACAGGCCATTTCCCTCCTTGCTCTGCGCCCTCGCTGCACAGGCC
>CM065728.1:8735318-8755318 GCA_033310375.1 Conus canariensis | reverse complement strand
TGTGTGACTATACTCCTGGCCGCTACGAGCTTTGTTTACCTCCAGACACGTGTGTTGCTTAGCAATGATGTGCAGCTTAACCCAGGGCCTAACCCCACTATCAATGAAAAGATTGATGAAGAAATGAAAAAAGTAGAAAACAAACTGTTAAACAAATTTTTCAGTATGGAATCGCAAATGACCCAGGTACTACAGGCGGTGAAGGCACTCAGTGATTCCCTGACCACTCAAACTGAAGCAATCAAACGAACAGAGGATCAACACTCCCAGCTGTCAGACACCATAATGGGTTGTGCAAAGGTGTCACAGACACTAAACGAGTAGTGCAGGAAAATCAGTTAGCCATGAAATACCTAGATAAGAAGCAGGAAGACATGAAAATGAAGATAGAAAGTCTAGAAGATGAAGCAGACCACCTAGAAAGCTTTTCCAGATGCAACAATATCAAGCTGTCTGGTATCCGAGAGACTAGTGGATCGTCTGGAGCTGAAAGCTGCGCTGATAAGGTAAAACAGATCCTGGACACCTATGTACCTTGGGTGATGACACAATTGAACATGCCCACAGACTGGGCAGACACAACCCATCAAACGACAACCTGGGACCGGTGATCACCAAGGTCCAGAGGTGGGAGATGTGATGAAACTGATGACAAACCGAGATGCCAGAAGCAAGATGCAGGAAGACGGACTGTGAGCTACACAGGACCGGACACGACAACAGACAGCAAAACTGAGAGAAGTGAGAGAGGAGGGAAGACAGGGTTCTTTGTAAAGGATCAATTACACATCAGAGACCAACATGATCGACAATACAACAGTTACACACACAGATAAACACATGCAGACATGCACTCCTCAGAGCTGGTATTTCCCATCCACAGGCAACCCCATTACATCAGGGAATCCCCTACAAACTCACAATTCCCTCCAATCAACAAACAGGCATGCAGAATCAGACAACATAGCCACATGCAAATTAACCAGTGATCGCACAAACTCTGACAAAGCAGCCCCCCATCAGCCAACCAGCAACTGGGGTTCCCCTGACAACGTAACACTGACCCCAGCTGACCCAGGCACTAGCCAATCACACAATGCTCATGCAAACCTTGGTGGCACAACGAACGGCACAGCCACCAGCCAGGGAGATGAAACAAGTCAAGCACACACAGGAGAAAGAGAGAAGGGTGGGGGTGGGAGTGAGGGAGGTAGCTTGTCTCGTGCGCCAGGCAGGCTTAACTTACGATCTAGCTCTTCCATTCGCAAACAGGCTAGCCAACAAAATACAGAAGGCACATGCAACAGCGCATCTAGTGATACTCGTGAGAAAAAGAAATAGGAAAGTGGCCAAGGTCTTTCCAACAAAACACACGCAAAACAGAATAGTGTACACAGCCAACCTAATAATGATCCAACAAGAGATACAAGCAAAACAAAAGTGGTCTCTTTTATGTTTTGGAACATTGAAGGATTGTAGGGGAAAATATCTGACCCAGACGTTGTAAAATATAGTAGTGCCTTTGATATCTGTTGTCTTGGTGAAACCTTCACATTAAAATCGTTTGACTTTAACATTCATTTCAAGGATTTCATGGTTTTTCATTACCCAGCAGTAAAGTTTCACTCGCATGGGCAGGGCTTCAGGGGGTGTCGTTTTGTTGATAAACAATTCTCTTTCAAACTTTGTACAGTATATTGATACAAAAATGGAGAGTGTTCTTTAAGTTCGATTTTCTAAAAGTCTGTTTCAGAGTGAAAAAGATATTTTATTTTTTGGTGTTTATAACCATCCTGTAGACAGCCATTTCTATATCAACAAAGATTATTCCTGTCCACTTGAAATGTTAGAACAGTTTGTTCTAACACTACATGAGGAAGTTAATGATTTCCACCATTTTTAACAAGACTGTTCAATAAAATATACAACAATAGTTATTTCCCCACAGAATGGACTCACTCAGTTATCATACCACTATACAAAAAAGGGGACAACAAAATCCAGGAAATTATAGGGGTATTTCATTATTAAGTATCGTAAGCAAAATATTTACATTGATTTTGAACAGGTGATTATATAAATGGGCTGAGATAGAAGGAAAAGTTTATGAAGAACAGGCGGGTTTTCGTAAAGGCTATTCCACTGTTGATCATATATACACTTGATGTCCATGATAAGTACTGTTTAAATGGTAAACACAAAAGCAAATTTTATGTTTCTTTCATAGATTACCAGAAGGCCTTCGATGCCATTGACAGAGATAAGCTCTGGGCAGTTTTACAAAAGATGTATACCTCTACAAAGATGCTTAACATGTTAAAAGGAATGTACAGCTTTGTGCAGGCTTGTGTGAGGAGTGGGGCAGAGTTGTCTGACTTTTTTGATTGCCCAGCCAGAGTGAAACAGGGTTATTATCTCTCCTGATTTGTTCCTTGCTTATAACTGATGTTGCTGATGCTGTCACTAGAAATGGGAAGCATGGGTACCAATTTCTACCAGGTTTATATGAAATTTTCTTATTGCTATTCGCAGATGACATAGCTTTAATTTCCTCTACTACCTCTGGACTTCAAAGTCAGATTAGAAACTTGCAGCAGACGTCTGATTTACTTGGGTTAAAAAATTTGCAAAAAACAAAGATAATGGTTTTCAGAAAAGGTGGGTATCTAAGTAAACATGAAAAATGGTACTACAAAGGGCAGGAAAAAGAAGTCGTAAATAGCTATAACTATCTAGGATTTACCTTAATGACAAAATTGTCTATAGACATTTCACTTACAGAGTTTGCAGGAAGAGCCAAAAGCAAAGTGATAGATATCATGAAAACTATGTACAGCCTGGGTAATATGGATATGTCCATTTTATTTAAACTATTTGATACACAGGTTAAACCATTGATATTATATTTATCAGAAATATGGGGCCTCACATGTTTTAAAGCAATAGAATGATTACATCTCTTTGCTTGTAAAACGCTCTTGGAAATTGGCAAGAAGATGCCAAATACTCTTGTTTATGGTGAGCTAGGTAAATACCCTCTATATATTGATAGTACTTTACGGGCATGTGATGAAATGCTTGACAAATCCACCTGATCGGTCCCACTCACACCCCAAACCGAAGAATAGAGTTCAAATCTATGTCCACTTTCCCCTCTCATCCCTCCCTCACTCCCAAATGTGGTGCATGACTCTGGAAAAATTTACATTGCATTGTAACAATACTGTCAGTCTCACCCCTCCCCTCTTCCCGCCACTATCTTCACCCCCCCCTCCTATCCCTTGACACAATGGCACCAGGCCTTCTCTCTCTCCCCACACCCCCTCTTAGAACAGCATGGGCCACCCCGCTTAATGCTGTATGTTACAAAGAACGTTTACATAATTCGTGTAGATGTCACTGTCTTTCTCCCTTCTCTCTCTCTACTCAGATTAGTTGTCTGCACACCCATGTGTTACTAGAACAAAGACAATGGGCCCTCGGTTCGCAAACCTCCTTTCTTCACCTTGCTCCCCCTCTCTCTCCACCCCCACCCCCCCTCTCTTAAATATTCTCATGTCCGCACGCTGTCCATCACCCTCCATGCACACAGGTGGCAGGTGATGTCACTGTGTTTATCGGCGCGGGTCTCATCAGCATTTTTGTTCTAACAACGTAGGCATAAATTATCGGCCATTGAACTCAGCGCCAAGTTCAAATGGTTTCCCATGGTAGGAACAGATCCCTCCCCCTCTCACACGCAGTGTTTTGATTGACACTCTGTCAGCCAGATCAGAAACCTGATTTGGCAGTTTAGAATACATATAGCAGACACATAGGGTTGCACATTCACTGTTCCTGAGACCAGCTGTAGGTGAAACACGAAAAGACAGAGGAAACCCAGAGTGGAGGCACCGTTATCTTCCACTCTACTCCCAGTCTAAAGTTTCACTATCATCCCGGGAAATGTGAGTTAAAAATATGTTTTACATTTCGAATCTATACATTGATTTTATGTATGCCCAGTGGTTTAGCAGTGTAACTTTGTGACCATACTGCATGACATTTATCAAAATGATGAATGATTAGTCTGTGTAGTAGTTTGCTATGCTATCACCATGTGGTTATGATTCTTTGTTAACAATCTGACCACTATTCTTTGTGTTCAACCTGACTTTTGCCAGTATGCAATTCTATCTGTTAAGAGGAAAAGTGAATGATAAACTTAGATCAGAAAAAACAGTATGCCTGTACTAGGTAAAAACTGCTAAGCTGATTTATAAATACTGGTGACTGTTGGAATGATTTAGAGTGTATGACTTTAAGTCTACACCACAAGTGTACTTGGACTAAGTGCATTCCAAGTTAATGTGATTTAATTCATAAGAAACATTGAAGAGTTATTTGACTGAAACTGTGTAGCATTGTATTACTCTCTCCTACCCTTTTGTAAGCTTAACTCAGCCTTTAAACAAAAGTGGAGATTGATAGTTATAGTAGAAACTCTACAATAGAGAAAACCTTTGCTGGCTGAGTTCTCACACCTCTTCTGAAAGATAAGAGGGTAAATGTGTGAACTCGACAAGCCAGCCACTCAGCTATTTACCTACAGACAGGTTCTCTTTATCACAGACCTGGGACCATGGTCACACTACAAAACTGTGGCTAAACCACACACAGTGGCTACCCAGAAACCAGGGTGACACCAGATACAACTCTCTGGGCCAGACAGGGTGAAGATGCTCCACAGCCCAGCACTACAACAACCGGTCTACACAGCAGGATCAGTCACCAGCCACAAGAGAGAGATCAACTATCCTCTCCGACTTAGATAAGTCAAGAATATTCCAACTGGACAATCATTTTTTTCAGACTGTTTCCTCACTTAATGATGAAATAGTGAGAACTGAAATTCAGCCTATAGAACAGACATGTATATACTTACCCATGTGTAAGCAAGTAAAGTTGATGTGTGAAATTGCATTTAACTTGTGTCAGTTCTCTGTTGTTCAGTCGGTGTTGACTGTTTGAACTTCTCTCTTCAATTCTGTCTGTCAGAGCTACATGTACTTTTAAGAGTACAGGCCTAAGGAAACTTAGCTCAGAGCCACTATCAAGTATTTTAACAGTACCCAGAATAAATATAAATTTCTTTCGATGACTAATACGGAAAGTTGCTCCTTCCACCACTAGTAAGAGAGAGGGTGGAGGTGAAATGTTAAGATAATTCTCATCGAGAAATTATTCTAAGTCCTTCCCCTAGAGGACCCTCCTACAGCTCGTCATACATCTCGTCACAGGGCAGTGAAATACTGGTTCAAGACATTAAAAAAAGAAATGACGCCAGACCGAATACCGAAACAAGCATATGAAAAAGAATTGAAAGAAGTTAGTAAATCCCCCAACTGGGCTTTAGACATAAAACATTGTTTTGACACCTACGGATTTTCAGAAGTGTGGAGTGGGAGATGAAAAGACATTCTTATCAGTGTTTAGACAGAGAATGGTAGACTGTTTCAAACAGGACTGGCACAGTAAATTAGAAGGTAGTGATCATTATACCATATACTGATCCTTTAAATCACTGCATCAACCTGAGAAATACTTATATGATATCACAATTACAAAATTCAGAAGGGCATCAGCAAAAGTCAGATTAGGTGGAAATGAGCTTCGAACAAATAAAAAGTATACTGATACTACAGCAATAACCACCTGCCCTTTTTGCAGTGAAGAGGAAACTGAAATACTTTTTCTTCTAAAATGCCCAAGTTACAAAAAAATTACGAGAAAAATATGTTCATAAACACTGTCAAGATAGATTTCCTGTCCAGTTGAAGACACTATTGCAAAACGATAATGCTGTCATAATGAGCGATGTTGCTATGTTTGTACATTACGCTTTACGTTTTAGAGAGGAACAGTTGAAATGAAATGTTATAAATCTAAGTTTGTTACTTTTGCTATCGCCAAATAAGCATCCTTTTTTTTTGAAAATTTTTCTATATAAATAATTTATTTTCAATAGCATAAACAATTTCATGTTACGTGTCTCATGTGGATGGGCTGGAGGCCTCACATTAAAGTCACGAGTTCACGAGTTCTCTCTCTCTTTCTCTCTCTCTCTCTCTCTCTCTCTCTCTCTCTCTCTCTCTTGTGTGTGTGTGTGTGTGTGTGTGTGTGTGTGTGTGTGTGTGTGCTCTTCTTTCATGCTTTTTTGTTTCCTTCGTCTTCTCCCCTAGACATGTAAAAGCCCCTAACTTCAGTAGGGGAATCAGAGAAATAATGATCACTATTCTGTTTTGTTTTCTTTGTAGGCATATTTAAACTGGACGACTGTGTGTGTGCATACGCCCACGCCTCCCCCTCCCACCCCCCTCTCTCTCTCTCTGAGCGCGAACACACGCGTGTTTGAGTTTAAGGTGAATGTTCGTATGCGTGGGTATGATGCTGTGCGTGCATTTCTCTCTCTCTCTCTCTCTCTCTCTCTCTCTCTCTCTCTCTCTCTCTCTCTCTCTCTCTCTCTCTGTCTGTCTGTCTGTCTGTGTGTGCGCGCGCGCATGTGTGTGTATGTGTGTGTAACAAATACATAGTTGGGGAAAACACGTGCAAATTAACAAGCCCTCCGTCTTTACAACAAATACCTGGCAACGATATAGAAAAAAGGAGTTGTACCCTGAAACTGATAAAAGGCACCCTGTTGCGTTATCATCATTACCCTCATGTTGCCTGACTGCTGTTGAAGACTGAACAGTGTGTCTCAGTCTGTGTCCCCCTCTGCCCTGCTCTTATCTATCGCCGCCATCCCTGGTGTGGGCAGATTCATTGTGAACGTCATTTGAGAGAGGGGTGGGGGTAGGATGGGGGGAGGAGGTCACTGTTCCGGTGAGTTATCTGTCGCCCAACTTGGCTCTGGCTAAACAATGACCATTTTTGGCAGCGGCCAAAGAAATGTCTTGGTGTGGGAAGGTAAACAGAGAAGCGCTGCCATGAATGTCCCTTTGCTGTGTTGCATGGATTTTGACATGGACAATTCCCAGTGTTCTGGTGTATCTGGAATGGGCCTAGAGGTGGCGGCAAATAGGAAGTCAAAATAAGCGGTGTCGGACAAACACGACTGTGATTTACTTGGATCGATCCAAACCTGGGATCAAAGGGACTTGAGTGAAAGGAGCAACACCTCTGTTACATGCAATTGTTATAAATGTATTCACTTAGCCACAGCATTTTTGAAAAGCACGCATGCAAGTAGATTTTCTCAAGTATAAATGGTGTGACAGCTCCAAGCCATGGAGTCCATCCACTGTTTGTTCAATAATTCCAACCGTCGGGGAGATCAGATGTCACCAAACCGACCGTGACGTCATTTCACAGTAGTCCTCAGTCCATGATGTCAGGAGATTTCGTCCTTCGTAGTGTAACAACTGCATGGCTCTATGTTGGAACGCAACATATATCGTGCATCACCTTAGTGGACGATTTGACTAATTCAAAAAGATTCTGTTGCAGCTGTAGAACTCAACACGCACCGGGCTAATGATCTATGAGGGACACATTAAAGTTGGAGTGCATGAGCAGACGTGAGGTGATACCCTGCCGGAAATGATTGCCCATTGGGAACACCTCTATGTCATTAACAGCAGAAATCAGTGTAGTGCATTGGGAACACCTCTATGTCATTGACAGCAGAAATCAGTGTAGTGCATTGGGAACACCTCTATGTCATTGACAGCAGAAATCAGTGTAGTGCATTGGGAACACCTCTATGTCGTTGACAGCAGAAATCAGTGTAGTGCATTGGGAACACCTCTATGTCATTGACAGCAGAAATCAGTGTAGTGCATTGGGAACACCTCTATGTCATTGACAGCAGAAATCAGTGTAGTGCATTGGGAACACCTCTATGTCATTAACAGCAGAAATCAGTGTAGTGCATTGGGAACACCTCTATGTCATTGACAGCAGAAATCAGTGTAGTGCATTGGGAACACCTCTATGTCATTGACAGCAGAAATCAGTGTAGTGCATTGGGAACACCTCTATGTCATTGACAGCAGAAATCAGTGTAGTGCATTGGGAACACCTCTATGTCATTGACAGCAGAAATCAGTGTAGTGCATTGGGAACACCTCTATGTCATTAACAGCAGAAATCAGTGTAGTGCGATGTATTCATTGCCTCCCATCATGGCGGCACAAAGCACTCTTAGTCAGAACAGAGAGATAATATGTCACTTTGTGTCCATAGCCTTCAAAGGCTTGAACTTTTCGCCCCTTGCTTAATGAATTATTGTAAACCTGCCGTCTGACTTGAACTATTTAACTGCTGCTTACCCTGCAGTCATCCGCCAAACTCTTCTCTCTCTCTCTCTCTCTGGTGTGGAGGAAGGTGGACAATGTTAAAAAAGCGTACGTTTTACGCTACATAGCCTGCAGATCAGCTCTGTGCCATCAAATGTAATTCAACTCCCTTTTACCCTGTAAATCTCCTGACCTATGTTTGAAAATAATCATACAACAATTCTTAATTCTTCCAAAGTTTACACAAATTATTTCTTCAAAGAACTGGTTCATCAGTTCGAGGACATGTTTGCAAGGACTGTATGATGAACGGCACTATTTTAAACAAGTTTTGTGGACCTATATTTTTCTTGCCTTAGCTTTCCCATCACAAAATCATTTTTTGTGTTCTTGATCAACAGACGTCCTCAACAAGCGTGACACGTCGCCTTTTCTCGTGCAACTACCACGTCATCACTCTTGAGTCTAAAATGAAACAGCACAGAGCATCGCCCCATGGGCTGCATGGATTGACAGCCAGGCCTGCTCATGCAGTGTAACCTACGAGGCAGACAGCAAGGGTGGTGTGCGTGTGTGCAGACGTGCGTGACTCTCTGCTCCAATGGTTCCAGCACACAGGAGGCCATGTCTGTCAACGAAGAATTGATATCTTTAGGTCATAAGAGAAGCCATGTTAGTCCAAATGTCACAAAAAGGTGAACTTACTGTTTCAACCTTCTGTCAGTCAGTCATTGATGACTTGCTGTCTGACAGAAAGGCGTGTTTCCTGCCACCCCATCCTCCCCTCCTTTCCTCCTCCCTCCCCTACCCCCCCTCTCTCTCTCTTGCTCTCTCTCCCTCAGAGAGAAAATAGGAGAAAACAATTCTTTATGTTGGGATATTACGTATATATTGTTTATTCAACTATTGCTTTAAGACTGGTATGTACTATGTGAAATATCTAACTGTTATCATTTAGGACAGTTTTTCAAAATCTGAAGTTAGTTGCAACGTATGGCGACTGCAGGCGATCTAAACAAGCCTTAAAAAACAGAATTAAGTACTGTATCCGCCCAACATGAACAAACAAATCACAAGACAAAACACGATCGCTTTTTGACCTCATAGGTCTTCTTCAGGCAAGATAAACAGCACTGAGGACAACGAAAATGAAGGACGAGCAATCACTTATCTGATTCAATTCAGCGCAAGATAAATGAGATAAGTGACTGGGCCTCGAATCTTGCGCTGAATTCAATAACATAAGTGATTGTTTGTTCTTCGTGTTCGTTGTCTTCAGTGTTGTTTATCTTGCCTGAAGAAGACCTAAGAGGTCAAACCGTGTCGTGTTTTGTCTTATGATTCGTTTGTTCATGTTGGGCGGATACAGTATTCAACTTCTGTTTTTAGATTTGTCATCTGAAGGTTCATTTGATTTATATCAGAATCAGTATTATAACTTCCTGAGTCTTAATTTCTCCAAGCCATTATAACTAAAACAATATTTCCTATATATCTGCCATCACAAAATCCACATTCTGTTCTCCTTGACAGTGGTCCTCCATTCATGCTATCTTGACATCTCGCCTTGTGTCCAGCTACAACCATGTCAGGATCTTTATTCTGGATGTACACATCACTGTGAGTGCATCGCCCTTAGGTGCGCAGATATTATGTTGAAAGACTAACAATGGTGGCACAGGCATCAAGCTGAAGGGTGTAGGGCCAGAACGAGAAAAGAAACTTACAGGGGAATCTTACCGGAAATGATTCCCTGCTGGGAACGCTGTCATGCAATGAAGAGCCAGAGGCTAATTTTCTATGACGGATTGCCATTTCTTGGTTGGTAGACTCCAAATAACAATAATCTTAAAAATCATCTGTCAGTCTTTATTTGTTCCGAGTCTCTGTCATCATGAACTAATTCTCATATCTTTTGACAGTGTGTTCTATATTCATACGTTATTGACACCTGTCCTTTCTGGCATCACACCATATCATTGCCCCTTGAAGATGATGGATTCTCCCAACGTGTCCGACGGATGAGTGGGAACGAAGACAATTCTTGAGGCACAGTCTTCCACAGACACTGCATAGAATGGAGTCCTGCAAGGATGGGCCCCGTTTTATTCGATTCCTCTTTTCGTGAATGGCAGCTGCTCTGTTGTGTCAAATGTCTTTGTGCCCTGGGTACACTGTTGCTTCCACTGTGTTCTGTCAAGGGCGACATCTTCCAAGAAAGCAGTGTCGTTGTCGCAGCTTCTGAGGTTGGCCTTCAAGGTGTCTTTTTATTTCTTGAGAGGCCTTCCTTGGTCACGTTGTCCTTCCTATCGGAGCTGGCTTTTGATGAGTATACACTCAATGCTAGGTAAGCCACACTTCTTCAGGACCTGTAGGTTGGACACTCTGTCTTGCCATTTGATACTGCAGATCTTGCACAAGCATCATTGATGGAACTGTTCGAGTTGTTGGATGTGTTAGCAGTACGTGGTCCAAGTCTCACAACAGTAGAGGAGAGCACTCAGAAACCACAGCTCTGTACACGGCAATCTTTGTGCACAATCTGATGCCATGGTCTTGCCACAGACTCTCTGAGAGTCTGCCAGAAGCAGAGCTGGCCTTTGAGATGCGCAACATCACTTCTGCATACAGAGATCCATTGCTGCTTACAGTGCTGCCCAAATAGCAGAACTTGTTCACAGGTTTTATCTCTGTGTTGTTGCTGACGACAGGTGGTGGTGGAACACTGCCAGCAGTGGATGGTGAAGGTTGGAACATGGCCTCAGTCTTACCAAGACTGATTGTAAGTCCAAAGCGTTGGCAGGGCCTTGCAAAGCGATCTGTGATGCATTGGATGTCTTCATGGGAGTGCGCAGCCAGTGTACAGTCATCTGCAAAGAGGAACTCTCTCAGAAGGGCATCAAATACTTGGCCTGAAGTCGTCGAGGGTTGAAACGTTTGCCGTCTGAACGTAATTAGATGTATACTCCCTTGTCACAGTCCCTGAATGCATCAATTAGCATTGCAGCAAACAGAATGGAAACGAAGGTGGGTGCTAAAACGCATCCCTGCCACACTCTGTTTTTCACTGGGAATGGGTCAGAGGTATCTCCGTTTTCTTGCACCCTCGTCTGCACGCCATCATGGAATGAAACTATCAATGAGTAGAGCTTTTCAAGGCAACCAAACTTGTGAAGGATCTTCCACAAGCCAGTCCGATTAACGGTGTCGAAGGCCTTGGTGAGATCAACAAACACCATGTGGAGTTCCTGATTCTGCTCACGACACTTCTCCTGTAGCTGGCGAACAGCAAATACCATGACGGTTGTGCCCCTGCCTGCGTGAAACCTGCACTGTGATTCAGGGACGATAGAGTCTGCTATGTGTGTAATGAGTCTGTTCAAGATGACCCTGGCAAGAATATTTCCTGCCATACACAAAAGGGAAATCCCACGATGATTGTCACATGACGCTTTGTCACCCTTCCTCTTGTAGTTGTGTACAGTAGAGGCGTTTTTGAAGTCTTGGGGCACTTCTCCCTTTTCCCATATGGACTTGGAAGAGGTTGGTCAGCTTTTCCAGGAGTACCTCGCCTCCATTCTTGTGGATGTCAGCTGCTCCTGGTGCTTAAGCGGGCGTGGTCTGCTTCAGAACCTTCGCAGTCTCTGCATTGGAGGGTGGGTCTGCCAGAGATTCCTTCACTGGCAGTTGGGGGAGTGCTGCGATTGCTTCTTCAGATATTGACAAGACTCTATTCTAGAGAGCATTGAAGTGCTCAGCCCAGCGAGCAAGAATGTCAGTCTTTTCTGTCAGCAGTGTGGTCTGGTCAGAATCACGAATGAGTGTTGACCCAGTAGTCTTTGGTCCAAAGATAATGCGAAGGCCCTCGTGAAATGTCTTCATGTCATTGATGTCAGCTGCAGCTTACAGACTTTCTGCTTTCTTTTCCCACCAATCCTGCTTCATCTGCTGAAGCTTCTGTTCGATGAGCTGCCTGGTTTGCTGGTATTTCTGTTGTTTCTTCTCAAATGTCTTGTCGCTGACATGATCTCTGTGGGTCTTGTGGAGCATGTCTATGAGCTTGTTGATCTCTAGGTCGTTTTCATCAAACCAGTATCCATGTTTGTGTTCAACAAAGCCCAGGGTGTCAGCTGCAGCGTTGCACAGTGATTCTTTGAAGGCTTTCCACTTCTTGCCAGTGTCTTCTCCAATGAGGTTGATGTTCGACAGACATTCCTGGATTCTTCCTTGCAGAATGTCTCTGCTGTTACACAGGCGAGCAATGTTCAGCCTTCTTGGGGGCTTATCTCTGGCCGATTTGTGCTTCAGGGCAAGCTGGATGTTCATCTTGCTCCTGATCAGGCGGTGATCTGACCAGCAATCAGCTCCCCTCATGCAGCGTGTAATTAGAACATCACGTATGTCCCTCTGGAGAACAGTCACATAGTCAAGCATGTGCCATTGTTTGGAGCGAGGGTGCATCTGTGTCTTCTTGAACTTGTCTGTCTGCTGGAAAATGGTGTTGGTGATGGAAAGTTCATGTTGTGCACACATGATAACATCAGCAGACCATTGGAGTTGCAGTTTTCCGTGATATATATATATATATGTAAAATATATATATATATATATATATATATATATATATATATATATATATATACAGAGAGAGAGAGAGAGAGAGAGAGAGAGAGAGAGAGAGAGAGAGAGAGAGAGAGAACTGGAATACATTTCAAGACAGTGGTATTAACTTTTTTCTGTTTTCTTTTGGTGTCTGTCTGTCTTTCTTTTCCATTTCCTTTTTGCATCTTTTCACAGCCTTTCATCCTTACAGTTTTCTTTCATTCTCATCATTTCCTTCCCATAGTTTTTGTTCTTTCTTTCTTTTTTTTCCCCTTTCGTTTTCTTTTTCTTTCATCTTTTCTTTCTTTCCTTCGTCTTCTCTCATAAGCATGCAAATGTCTCTAACTCCATTTATTTCTCAGTTGGGTTGTCTGGGAATTAATGGACACTCTTTTTTTTATTCTTTGTTGGGTCACTAGATTAGTCCTACTCTCTCTCTCTCTCTCTCTGCGCGCGCGCGCGCGCGCGCGCGTGTGTGTGTGTGTGTGTGTGTGTGTGTGCGTCTGCATGTCTGTCTGTCTGTGTGCATACCTTAGCATGCATTTATATTTGTTTGTGTGTATGTGTGTGTGTAGTAATAGCAGTAGTAGTAGTAGTAGTAGTTGTAGTGTGATATGACAAGTGCCAGCTACACCATCCTCTACAAATCCTCCCCCTCTCTTTTTTCTTCTCCTTCCCCCATCTCTCTCTCTCTCTCTCTCTCTCTCTCTCTCTCTCTCTTTGTCTTATGAACGGCAGTGAAGATCACAAATCTACATCAACTCTTGGTCTCTGCCATAACTCGCCCCCCTCTGTCTACCCTCCCCGCAGTTTCCTTTGATACTAGCTGCCATGTGCTGGTAACCCATGCTGCACTCCCTCCCCCCCCCCCCCCCAGCCGCCCCACCCCCAAGCGTATCTACGCGAGGGGAGGGGGTGGGGAGGGAGAGGTGCACTTGTGGTTGGGAAAAAGGCCATGCTACTTCAAAAACAATGCTACCACCCCCTTCTCCTCCCTCTTCGCACCACCACTCCCCCCTCTGCTCCCATCCTCCTTCACCATAGTCATGGGAAAGACAGCAACTTGTACACGTGCTTTGCATGTGCAGCCTATGCAGATTTGTCGATTCACATACAGGCTACAAATATTGCCAACATCTAAGAGATAGTATTCTCGATTCGTCTACACGGTCCCTCACACTGTAGGTGGTGGGGGGTGATCACCCCCCCCTCCTCTCTCTGCTTACGATCACCCCCCCCCCCCTTTGTCTATAGTGACAAAAGGCTGTCATGTGTCTCTGATAACCTGTTAATCAAACAGGCAACAGAGACCGGATGTGTAACTTGGCACACAAAAAGTAGAGACCAAGCCTCCTGACTTCACTGCTCCACCGAAGGCTGTAAGACTGATCACCACCAGTGTGGCCACAAAGAAAACAGGTACAGATCAGAAAAGGGAAAGATCATCTCTCCAACTCTGGAAATCCTGTGTAAGATTCATTGGCTAACCCAGAAGAACTGAGAATCGAAACTATGTTGTTAAGTCTTGAGACTATGCATTGTTTGTGTTATGTCGTATGCTTACCAGTATAACTTTGAATACTTGGTGACATATATCAAGATGATAAATTAGTATTCTATGGTAATAGTTTATTTGCCACAACTTGGTAAAACTGTTAAGATGCATTATTAACATTCTCTGTTAACAATCTGACTATTGCCAGTATTCGATATCATCTGTTAAGATAATTGAATATTACCTTCTGACAGGAAAAACAGTATGGTGAAAACTGGTAAGTTGATTTACAAATATGGTTGATTGTCTTAATGCTTTGTAGTAGGTGCCTCTAAGTCTAATCAAGATGTGTACTTGGCTAAGTGTATTCGAAATTACTTCAACTTGATTTACGGGTATAAGAAAAATTGAAGAGTACTTTGACTTTTATTGTTTAGCATTGTACTACTGTCTCCTACCCCTTATTAAAATCCACTCTAAGATCTGAGTGAAAGTGGAGACTGATAATTATGGCAGATATATATATATATGCTAGTCTAGTCTTTAGTTGGCTGAAGTCTCACACCTTTACTCAAAGCCAGAGGGCAGGTGTGAGAAGTCGACAAGTCGGACTCTCAGCTACTTAACTACAAACCAAGTTCTGTCCCATGACCAGATCCTGGGCCCCCAAGGTGTGTGTGTTATCAGCCCAGCAGGGACAACGCTCACTACAGACCAGCTTGCCCAAAGAGAAAGTGGACCAGTCACGAGCAACTAGTGAGAGATCCACACTCCTCTCTAACATCAGATAAGTTCTGATATTCCCAAAGGACTCCTACTCAACTCATCCAGAAATTTCCCTCTCTTAATGATGAGATAATGTGGGGAAAAGTCAGCCCTAACAAAGAATCAGGTTTATTCATGTGTGTGTTTTACCCTTGTATAAACAAGTAAAGTTGATGGGTGAAACCGCGTCAACTTAACTTGTGTCAGTTCTTTGTTGTTCATACAGTATTGAATGGTTGGAACTTATCCCTAATTCTGTCTCTCGGAACTACAAGCACTTTTAAGTGCACAAGCCTGAGGTGAATTATCCTGAGCCACTTTTGAGTATTTTTAACGATCCCGAGAAAAATAAAAATTTCTTTCAATGACTAGTACCGGAAAGTTGCTCCTTCCATAACTAGTAAGAGAAAAATAAAAATTTCTTTCAATGACTAGTACCGGAAAGTTGCTCCTTCCATAACTAGTAAGAGAGAGAGTGGAGGCAAAATTTTAATACGAGGTCTACAGAGAAAATACTATAAGTCCTTCCTCTAGAGAACACAGCTACCCACCCCCAACGCTCGTTACAACAACAACAACAACAACAAAAACAACAACAACAACAACAACAACTACTACTACTACTACTACTAGTAGTAGGCCTAATCCTGCTGCTCTATTTGCAACTGTATACCTGTGTTGGATCATGAGAATGCTGTTTTGGAAACAAAGAGGGAATTTAATTTGGCCTGAGAAAAGAAGAATCATATCAAATGAAAGAATAATGCAGGAATATAGAAAAAAAAAACACCCAAAAAACAACGCAATTAAATCTTGTTTCAATTTAACTGTCAGAAACGCAGGTTAGGATTCCGACAAATACAGAAGGAAAGAAAGAACCGAACCAATAAAAAAGACATCAAAACAATCAGAGCTCAGAATAAAGTAAGAAAGAAAGATAAGAAAGTCCAAGAGACAGAAAGAAAGAAATAAAGAAGGGAAATGATCACAAAGTAGATATGAAGGATAGAAAGAAAGAAAGTGAATAACAGGGGGAAAGAAAGAGAGCCCAAAGAGGGGAAAATCGAGTAACGAACCAAAATGAAAACAAAAAGAAAAGGAAGGAAGAAAGAAAGAAAGAAGGACAGAGGCAAGGAAAAAAGATTGAGACAGAAAAAGAAACAAACACAGAAAACGTGAGAAAATACGAAAGAAAAGAAGGGAAAAAACCAACAAGGAAAGAAATGTGAAAAAGAAAGAAAGGAAATAAAATCTGACAGACAGTTCGAGAAAGGAATAGAAACAAAATATCATAATTCGAAACAAAACAACAACAAAAACCGAAACCAACAAAGGCAGGAAAGAATGAAGGGAACTTAAGCCAGAATGACATAACAAGGAAAGAAGACGGAAATAAAGAATAAAGAACAAATGAATGAATGAAAGAAAAGTAAGAAGAAAAAATAAATAAAAAAGAGGAGAAAATGAAAGGAAAAAAAAGAGAGCAAGGAAGGAAGGAAAGTAAGAATAGAACAAAAGAAATACTTAAGTAAAAGAAAGATAGACAGACAAACAGACATACAGAAAGAAAGAAAGAAAAGAAAGAAAGAAAAACAAAGAAAAGAAATCATGAGAATATGAATTAGAAAGACATTAAACAGTGAACGAAAAGAATTAACAAAGAAAGAAAGAAAGGACAGAAAGAAAAGAAAATATAAACGAAAAGTAGGAATGGAAAACCTGAAAGTAACAGAAGTAAAAAGGAGCTGAAAAGAGAAAGCATTGAAAGAAAGATAGGCATGGAAACAAGAAAGAAAAGAAAGCAAATAAGAAAAAGAAGATGAAAAACAGAAAGTAAAGGAAAAAAGGAAGGAGAAGAAATTAGAAAAAAAGGGGGAAAAAGAAAGAAAAGAAAGGTCGAAATGGACTGAGGAAAAAAAAACATCTAAAAGAAACTAAAAAACGAAAGGAAGAAAAGAGAGAAGTAAAGAAAGGAACTACAGAGAGGACGGAAAGACGAACAACAGTTGCTTGGAACAAGGTTGATCACACATCAGCAGTTATTTATTGCTCTTAAACAGAGAGAGAGAGAGAGAGAGAGATAGAAGAGAGAGAGAGAGAGAGAGAGAGAGAGGGGAGAGAGAGAGAGAGGGAGAGAGAGAGAGAGAGAGAGAGAGAGAGAGAGAGAGAGAGAATAAAAAATTGACAGAGAGAGAATAAAAAAAAATAATTGACAGAAAAAGTGAAGTGGTGATCTCTCTCTCTCTCTCTCTCTCTCTTTCTCTCTCTCTCTCGCTCTCGCTCTCTCTCTGAATACTGTGGTTCTTTCTGGCATTTGTTTTAATAAAATAGCTTTAGGCATGAACACATCTCCTAAGTCAATGTAGGTCTAATCATGTAGTACGTTGTTTCTTGTTTGTTCTTCTCTTATCTATGTCGGAGCCGTACAAAGCCCCCCCCCCCCTCTCTCTCTCTCTCTCTGTCTCTCTCCAGCCATTGGTATGATTTGTTCTGAATTTGAAACTGTATTTCTGTCGTCTGAATTCTTTTTCATTGTCTGTCTGTCTCTGTCTGTCTGTCTCTGTCTGTCTGTCTTTCTCTCTCTCTCTCTCTGAGCCTTCGTGTTTGTTTGGGACAAGCTAGTCTCATCCAGACAAGGAAGAGTCAGCCAGTGTTGCACATTGACAGGGGACTGAGGATGTGGGAGGTGGCGGGTTCTGACCCCATCAGAACCATGATCGTCACCGGATGCATCGGCCCGCGCGCTGCTCCCTGGCAGTGTGATTGCGCTGTTCGTTCAACACGGAAGACATGTGTTATATGACTGAATGGGTGCGTCTCTAACCGAGTTGCTCGTATTTCCTGATCAACACTGCAGGTGTCTTCTGTACATCTCGGGACTCTGAAAATAAATGTTTAAGTACTGAACCGCCAAAACGAACACAACAAACACTGAAGTCTGTAATTTCGATCTGTTGGTCTTCTTCAGTCAGGGCAAGAACAAACAAACAAACATACAATGGGAATAAAGAAATGATGGTGAAAAAATAAATGCAGGTAAACAAATCCTCAGCCACTGTGAAAACGATGTAACACCGCCGTCCTTTACACCTCATTTCTACTACACTTCATCGCCGTCCTTTTCATCCAATCTCTACTACACTTCATCGCCGTCCTTTTCATCCAATCTCTACTACACTTCATCGCCGTCCTTTTCATCCAATCTCTACTACACTTCATTGCCGTCCTCTACATCTCATCTCTTCTACACTTCATTGCCGTCCTCTACATCTCATCTCTACTACACTTCATTGCCGTCCTCTACATCTCATCTCTTCTACACTTCATCGCCGTCCTTTTCATTCCTTCTCTATCTCTACCCCCACCCCCCCTCCTCCTCCAAACCCCGTCTTTTTAAAACTCTTGTTCGGTCATGTTCATGGTGACCAAAAACGTGTTCATCTGCAATCGCTTCCCTCCCCTCCCCAGATCGTTTTTTTCCTCCATTTTTTTTATATCCGTCGTTTGTTTGTAACTTCTTGTCCTGCTGGAAGGAAAGGAAGAGGTCAAGTTTCATGACGTCAGTGTTAGATCCGTTCATTTGGCGACTCAGTGCTTCAACAGTGTTACCGACAGTCCCACTTCACTCCTCATTGCTTCAACAGTGTTACCGACAGTCCCACTTCACTGCTCATTGCTTCAACAGTGTTACCGACCGTCCCACTTCACTGCTCATTGCTTCAACAGTGTTACCGACAGTCCCACTTCACTGCTCATTACCGCCAGTCCATTCACATCTACAGAGCAGCATCACTTTGTACATGTCAGGATTGTTATGACTTTTTAAAATATAGCGCATACACGAATTGCTCGGTGATTCCGAAGGTCTCTTTAAAATGCCAGAATACGGCAGAAAATACTAGAAGTCTCCGGAAATTGGATCTCGAACTTTCCGATAATTCTGACTGAGTATAGCACGGGACGGTTCTCTGTCCTAGGAAGTTCCATGCATTTTGACTGGGTATAGCACGGGACGGTTCTCTGTCCTAGGAAGTTCCATGCATTTTGACTGGGTATAGCACGGGACGGTTCTCTGTCCTAGGAAGTTCCATGCATTTTGACTTGGTATAGCACGGGACGGTTCTCTGTCCTAGGAAGTTCCATGCATTTTGACTGGGTATAGCACGGGACGGTTCTCTGTCCTAGGAAGTTGCATGCATTTTTACTGGCCATGCCTGATCAAAATTCTCGAACATTCTAGAACATACCATGATGTGGCTCTCTTGCTCCGTGTTTTGATTTGATAATCTACAAATAATTGAGAGAATGAGCAAGTGCGAAGGGTGAACTGAACGTGAAAGCGTTTGAGAAGCACAGCTTTTTGTTTTAGGACCGATTCGATGGTCATTGAATATTGATTTGTGAATCATCTGCTGTAAATAGAGACTGAACCTGTTGGTCTTTTCTTCGCGCGGATCGAGAGATCAGAACCAGTTCTTACCTGCAAATCAAGTCAGTCAGCGTTAAGCCCACTTAAGTGCCTGAGAACAAGAGTTCGAGTCATGATCTTACCAAGCACAAAGGGTGTCACAAATGTTGTAAATTCTCGGCATTGACCATAAATTGCAGACCTCTGCAGCATCAGATGTGAACTATGCGCCATCCTGCTAAAGGTTTAAAAACCTTCGTGACAACATGAAACTTGAAAAACCAGTGTCAAGGAAGACGGGAAATGGTATCGTTCTTTCCTAGCAATGTGCAGTCAGCAACCCAGCCCAGTTTCAGACGGGGGGTGCAATATAAAGGCCATTCGTTTTATGCCGAGCGAAGTAGCATTCTGAAGGGGCGCAAAGATTATTTTGAAAGAGTCCACTGTTGCT
>CM065728.1:8717818-8730318 GCA_033310375.1 Conus canariensis | reverse complement strand
TTTAACGCTATCACGTTTGAGAGCGTTTTTGAGAGTGTTTTGAAGCGTTTCCTCTGACCTCCACGGGAACGCACGCCTTTTTGCACTGTAGAGCAGTCTTTGGGGTAGCTGGTGGTCTGGCATACGAGCTACATGACCTGCCCATGAAAGCTGAGCCATTTGTGACAAGAATATACTAGATGTCTCCCCGTTATCTTAGATTTGGACTGCATGCTATCATAGAATTGACGCATCACAGAGACGAATGTCGATGGGCATCCACATCTGGCCATGATCTTTCACAGGCCCTCTTTAGTGATAGTATCGGAGGCCTTGGTCAGGTCGACATAGGTGGAGAACAGGTCGATATTGTGTTCCTGACATTTTTCCTCGAGCTGTCTTGCAGCAAATACTATAACAATAGTTCCTCTGTCTTTCCTGAAGTCGCACTGGATTTCTGACAAAAGCTCTTTCTCAAAGTGTGTTACAAGGCGGTTCAGTAGAATCCTGGCCAGTATTTTACCTGCTGTGAAAAGAAGGGATATGCCTAGGTAGTTGTCAAAAGCCTGTGTGTTCCTTTTGCGCTTGTACAAATGAATAATGGATGCATCTTTGAACTCCTGGGGGATCATCTTCTGCTGCCACATCAGAATAAACAGATGAAGCTTTTCAGTCAGAAGTGTGCCACTTTCTTTGTAGACTTCAGGTGGTATGCAGTCTGAGCCAAGAGCTTTAATCATAAATTTGTATTTAGCTTCATGGGTTTAAAATGGCATTTACTTTGACCAATGTTTTAAAGAAATGCTTCAGTGCATTCGTAGCTAGTGCATGACTGCTAAATCCAGAATCAGATGTTGATTTGGTCTGATAGATAACGTCAACTGTACTTATGGTGTAAAACAAGAACATACGTTTAGTGGTCTTTTTGTTTTCTTTATTTATCAGGAAATAAGGGTCAATGTTATTCGGGAAGGACGACATGACGTAAGACTTCTTCCTGATTATTCCGAATTATTTATTTTGTTTCTAGCTGATGACGTAGCTTTGCTGTTTGGAACCATCCTAGCCTTCAAACACAAAAAAAAAATTGCAAAGGACAGTTTCAATACTCCATATGAAAGTAAATATGAATAAAAGTAATATAAGTGTATTCATGAAAGGAGGATACGTAGGAGTCAAAGTTGGATGTATAATGGACCTGTAATATCCGTCGTTAATTTATTTCGTCAACAAGGTCGAATTATGTTAAAGAACAGCAAAAGATCAAAAATGTGTACTGTGCAGCTTGAAAATAAATTAAGTTAAAAACAATTCTCTAGTGCATTTTTAAGATGTGAAGCGCAGATTTGTCCTGTCATTTAGTGTGATGCCGAGTAATGGACTTTTGGTAGTGTCACATTTGAATGTGAGAGGGTGCATTTGTTTGCTCTTAAAAAAATTTTCCATTTAGAGATGCAAACTCATAACGATTTTATTTACAGAGAGGAAAACAAACAAGCAAACAAATACCTTATATACATAAACTCGTAAATTACGTACAATTCTGGTTACGATTACCAAGCAAAGAAGAACAGATACATGTGAACTTCTGTGTAAGGCGTATTGAATCATGTTTGATTGAGAGGTACGTGGCAAAATAATCAGATTCCCAGTATTCTCTTGAAATTGTCTGTGTTCACATTTGGATATCTATGGCTTCATGAAAGTGTAACGGGATGGACGAATTTTCCCCGAATGTTTACTCGGTGAAATATTCATTTCATGCAGGTGGCACTAATTAAATTCTCATATGATATCGTCTACAGAACTTCAGAAGGAGAGGGGGTTAGTTACCGCCAAGGACACAGCCAAACAGAGTACAGGACTAGACACAATGCATTTCGACCTCTTGGGTTTTCTTCAGGCAAAAACAAATAACATTTAGGACAACAAAAACAAAGAACGAGAAACCACTTATCTTCTCCTGTTTGCCTCACGATCAAAACGGCCGCCGGACGGAAACGAGGCCACCCGGGAGGGGGTCATGGGAAATGTTCCGCTGTGCATTCCGCAGGCCACCCAGGAGGGTCACGAGGCCACCCAGGAGGGGGTCATGGGAAATGTTCCGCTGTGCATTCTATTAAACATACTTACTGATAAGTGTAGTCAGCCGTTTTAGATTTATAATTACCAGATAACTGAAACAGCAGAAAATCTTACCGTTACAAAACATACAAAACATATAATGTATCAATTCTAAATATGTCTGCTTCACCAAAATGAGAAAAGTAGTATATTTTGATTTCTGTTGCCATGTTTTGTTTAAGAGCACACTAAAAATGGTTAAAATCTTTGTAGATCTAAGTCAGTTTAGAATGACATTGCTTATGGTATCTGAATATGAACTACGGAATTTTTTTGTTCTGTTATTGTGTCTTTAATATATCGAAAAATGTGTTGTTGATATAGGTATACTGAAAGTGTAACGGGATGGACGAATTTTTCCAGAATTTTAACTCGAATGTTTTTGTTTTGTTTTGTAAATTGGCATATTTGACAGATGTAATAGCTTATCATTTAAATGCATCCCTTCATGATGAACAGTAGCCTACACATAAATAAACTTTCCCTGTGTGCTGATTCTCTCTCTCTCTCTCTCTCTCTCTCTCTCTCTCTCTCTCTCTCTCTCTCTCTCTCTCTCTCTCTGTTCCTCTTTCTCTGTCTATCTGTGTCTATCTGTCTGTCTCTCTGTCTCTCTGTCTCTGCCTGTGGCTATCTCTCTCTCACACACACACGCACGCACGCACGCACGCACACACACACACACACACACACACACACACGTGCGTCGCTATCCGCTCTATACAAATGTAAATCGGCAGCTTTGCCGTCATTTGGTAAGTATAACATTTACCCCAGGAAAATCTCCATGGGAATACATGGGTGAAACGAAAAAACAAAAAGGAAAAAAAAAGAATAAAAAGAAGCACTGACATTAAGCATACCAAACACACTGGAGGCGAATTCATGGATCCAGGAACTGGAAAAAATCGTACAGATCGTCCTGAAGAATCACTGAATTATGTCATTTCATTGATTCTTCATAATGATCTGTACGAATCTGGCGAATTGAAAAAAAAATGTTATATTCTTCGATGAAAATAAACTGGGAGCCTTTGTTATGCCTAGATGTCTGTCAAACATGACTTTACCAGGTGTAAACAAGAGAAAAAAAAAACGAAGAAAGAAAGAAGAAGAAGAAGAAGAAGAAGAAGAAGAAGAAGAAGAAGAAGAAGAAGAAAAAACACAGAAAAAAGCGAGGTCGAAACATAACATGAAACTGGTCAGCAAGTTTATTTCACACAGTGCATCATCTCTCTCTGCATTTAATTCAGTAAGTTCGTTCTCTCTATATGGCCAGGTTGTGGTCCAGTGTACTAACTTTCAATATACATTTCGTTCAAGGGTCAGGTCAGATTATCAGATATTTTTTTTCAAAGGAAATCGTAAATAAGGCATGGAACAGTAAACAATAAATTACAAATTAGTAGGGTAACCCTTCCTCCCATGATGAAATAATTACAGGTCCATAACTTCAAACGAATGCCGCTTACGACACCAAATCGCCTAGCAGAAATGACAACACAGTGGGGATGTCTCCTTGTTTGTTCTGACAGCTCTTTAAATATTCTGTGATTTAATAACAATGCTGTTTGATGGAGTTCTGCCTGTCATATCTGAGCATACTAATCCTGCATTTTTAGCCTGTATAGCATTTTGAACGATGTGATTTTGAGTTGACTGTTCTGTTAGTGAATTTAAAAACTGTGAAAACCAAGATTATTTCAGGTGTTTTGAACGATCTGAAGGAAGAAGTTTTGTATATGTTGTCATCGAATAACTTCAGCCTAAATGTGCACATAATACCTGATAACATGTCGTTATTCTTAAAATCTATCAACTGGTACAAACAAAACTTAACATCCGGCTTTCGCCCACAATGTCAACTGAATAACAAGCCAACGTACGAAAAACCATACAAGTGGGAGTGGGTCTGCTAGCATTATGACTATTTCAGAAAGGCGTTATCGTAGTTTTACTCACGAATCATATTTGATGGATTTATAGTCTATATCTATAAGGTAAAGTGTTTCTTGTCTCAGTCTTTAATTTGTATTTTTGAAGACAACATCAGTTTTCTGTTTCTACGCAGTGAAAAAGACTTTGCCCTGAAAGCTGTTAAAAAAAACCCAAAACATTCTTCTGTACCAATCTGAACTAATGTTATAATTAAATGTCTATCCAAGACATTGAAAATTACTTGTTACCTTTAGGTTTACTCCAGGTGGGTGGACCTTGAAAAGAGAAAGAACGCTGGCCGTTGGTTTTTTTTCTTTAATCTGACAAAGGGAATCACGTGTCAGCAGCGAGATTGTCGTGAAGGAATGTAAGGAGAAAGATGATCTGACAGACGTTTAGGACCCAATTGAGGACACAAGAAAGCAAGGGAACTGAGATATGCTAGATGTTGAGGACCCAATGAACCAAAGGAACAGAGATCTGATAGATGTTGAGGACCCAATGAACCAAAGGAACAGAGATCTGGTAGATGTTGAGGACCCAATGAACCAAAGGAACAGAGATATGCTAGATGTTGAGGACCCAATGAACCAAAGGAACAGAGATCTGACAGATGTTGAGGACCCAATGAACCAAAGGAACAGAGATCTGACAGATGTTGAGGACCCAATGAACCAAAGGAACAGAGATCTGACAGATGTTGAGGACCCAATGAACCAAAGGAACAGAGATCTGACAGATGTTGAGGACCCAATGAACCAAGAGAATCGAGGCGCAAGGAGACAGTCTTGTACTCCACTTTTTATGAACATTCAAATAATGAAGAGACCGAAGAAGAGCGGACACGTAGTTCTGATTTGGACCGTTTGAAAACAAGGCGGGTGGAGTGGTTTTGATCCATTTTGCTATTTGTCATGAGGTAATTCTAAACAGCCAGAGGGCAGATAACGGGAAGCGAATTATAGTAATCAAGACTGGATAGAAAAAACAGACAAACAAACAAACAAACAAAAAAGATTAGAGTTAAAATCGAGTCTTCAGTAGTAAGTTGATCGACAGAGCTAATAGAATAACGTCCTAAACAATGAATTCTGTAGGGCTCACAGACATGCTGCTTGAAGGACAGAATCTGGTCAAGTATAACGCCAAGATTGCCTACCAAAATCATAAACATGATATCACAGCCATTAACAGATACAGAGGATTTAAGAAGTGCAGTATTTAAGTTCTTAGGCACAACAAGCACTCAGTTAAGTTTTATGTTTGTTGAATTGTAGTTTGTATAGTATCACCCATTGTATAACATCAGAGACACAGGCTTAAGTGGATAGAATCAAGTTTGGTAACTGAGGTTTGGTTTCCTCAAGCGAACGGTATACAACGACTTCATCCTGACATTCTGACATCATCTGAAGTTTGCAATATTTTGAACAGACCTAGATTGACGAAGCATGCTGTCTGGATAAACGTGGTTAGAGCAACGCCACATACTGGCATAGATCGACTCAAAGACTGGACAGAAGGCGAGGGATTTTGGATGAAAAGAACATTAGCCCAGTCACATGTAGTCTTCAAGCGTGCTTCAGCTAAGCGCAGCCATAACGCTGATTGAGAGGCGTACATCGATTTTCCCAGGCTTCATGTCACAGCTCCAGCCATGGAGTGCATTTTCTACATGTCCAATAATTCCAGAGCTTGGAAGCATCAGATGTGAACTGTGCATCAACCCGCAAAAAGATTAGAAAACTCCGTGACAACATGAAACGTGACAAGCCAGTGTCAAGATGGAAAGCAAATGTACAGTTCTTTCCCAGCATTACGCAGTCGGAATCACTGGTCTTGTTCTGAGGTGTGGTAATGTAAGGATGACTTCACCAAGAGCAGGGAGTCTGTGCAGGTTGATTCTGTCAGCAGCACGTTTGATGGGGTGCTATGTATGCAGGACTGTTCTAAAACTTATATTACTTTTTGATGTTGTCATTCGTGAGATTTGAAGTGGCAAATATGGTATGAAATCTTATTGGCTATCCGTGAAACGGCTTATCGAAGTAATCCACATCTTTCTTTCTACATGCAATATGAATATTCTCCATTTAAGTAAAAACAGTTGAAAACACACAGTTATTTGTTTAAAAAAACAGCCTATGATCAAACAAAGAAGTGCCCCTTTTGTCCGTTTAACTGAGTCCATCTATTTTTTTTTTTCAAATAGTTTTTGCTTTTAGTCGTTATTGATCGGACTGAGATCCCATTTGACCCCAGAGAACGGTTCACAGGACATGCACCCCGATTGGCGATACTCAGCTTCAGCACAGTTGTGAGGGAACTGCTCAAGGACTCAGATTCCGTTCTCCCCTGTTGTTTGCCTCTATCCAGCAAGAAGGTTCAGGGTAGTCATTGTGTGATGAGAGTGGCCTTCAGTGTTTGAAAGTTCAAAATGCCCACATTATTTTATATTTTTGATCCTTTCTTTTTCACACTGTCAAAATTCATTATCACGAGAAACATTTTTGTATAACATTTTTCGATTCTTCGATCAGGGCCATTCTTTCTTTGTGATCTTTGAAAGAAAACATAATCAAGGAGAAGGAATTAGAATGGGACTACACTGTTACAGTCCTGCCCTGTTGTTCTGCCCTAAATGGGCTACGCTACGCTCGTGGCGGTTGTGGCGCACCTATGTCCCCTTTTTTCTCCATGAAAGGAGTTCCTTTCGTTACTCCCCCCTCACCCCCACCCCAAAATGTGAAATGTTTCTGTTTGGAATGCAGAGCAGCAAGGTGTCAACCTGCCTGAACTGGAAGGAGGCAACCTGTGCCCATCGATGTTTGAGTGTTGCGTCCTGTGAGGTGACGAAACAAAAAGGAAGTGATTTTTTGTGGGATTCGGGGAAAACTTCAACATTTGAAAGGACCTGCAAGGCCCCCTTCACTACTTTCTGGCGCGGAAAAAATCTTTTTTTGTCATTGCAAATGGGTGGCTGATACGGTCTGTTTCCATTGGTAAGCTTTCTTTCGTATGGCCCCTTTGATTTATAGTTTGAAGTGCGAGATACATTTTCGTTATTGACCTTCTTGGAGCTGTACGCGAGCTGAAATTGTTCATCACTGACTTTGGTAGAAACAAGTCCTAGAATTTTGATAGATAACATATGGATTGTTCGGAAGCATTCTGGAGTGTAATCCTCAAGTATAAATTCACAGTGTAACACCCCCTAGGATAAATTTTAAAAATTGTTTATAAGGCTCCACCCAAAAATGAAGACAAATGAATCACAAGACAAAACACGATACGTTTCGACCTCTTATGTCTTCTTCAGGCAAGATACAAAACACTCAGGACAACGAAAATGGACAAGCGATCACTTATCTTCATCCAATTCGGCGCAAGATGGGCGTTGAATGAAAACGGGGCTGTCGGGAAGGATACAAAGAGTGTCGCGGTAGTAATGATGATTATAATAATATTGATAGGAATAATAACAATAATGATAATAATGATGATAAAAAGAATTGAAAAACAAATAAAGAGAAGATTACCATGCTGTTCGACAATCCTCTACCCCCTCTCCTTTCTCCTATACTACTGCTATTGCCATATTATCACCAAAAGTGGTAGTAATCATAACGACTACCGGATAGACAGGTCACTCAGCTGGGAAATAAGCACTTACTTGGAGCTTTCGACAGACGTTTGTCCGTCTTCATCAGCGGTGGTGTTGCTACTGAATGAACTGGAGTTCAGTGCACACGACCACGGGTCGAACCCTGGTCATGTGACTGAACAATGAGGGTGTTGTACACCGATGGCAAGATGTGTCTGGCCCGGTCCAGGTTGAGTGTGGGGTTGTTGACGGTAATATGGATAGCCTCCTTCACCCCACGCTGAAACCATCTATTGTCACGGTCAAGAACGCTGATGTTGTTATATTCGAACTGATGTTGCTGGGCGCCTACTGGTGATGATTCCCTTTTGTGTTCTGTCAAGCGTTTTCGAAGTTTTATCTCAGTTTTCCCGACATAGTTCTCTTCAGAGTCACGACAGTCTATTTGGTAGATAACTCCAGAGTTGTCCAGTTTGTCAGTTTTGTCCTTGGGGGCGACCAGCTGGCTGCGGATGGTGTTGATAGGTTTGGGATATATGGAGACGCCGGTTTTCCTGATCTTCCTGCTCAAGGCTTTGGTCACACAGCGGATATAGAGGATGGTGACATGTCCTTTACGCCTGATTTGGTCTTGTTTGGTGGTAGGGTGCAGTGTGATCTTCTTACCAGCCGAGATGTTCCACGCCCACTTCTCATAGCCTGATATAGTGAGAACCAGTTTGAAGTGTTCCATTTCCTGGTCTTTGGCATCCTGAGTAGAGGAGATGGTGTTGGCCCAATGGGTGAAGGGTGCGTATCACTCTGAGTTTCTGTTCCAGCGGCTGGCGGCTTTCAAACTGCAGGTACTGGTCGGTGCGGGTAGGTTTGCGGTACACACTGAAGGAGAGGCTGTCCTCTGTCCGTGTGATGAGTGTGTCTAGCATGGCAATCGAGTTGTTCTCCTCCACCTCATGAGTGAATTTGATAGCAGGGTATTGACTGTTCAAGTGGTTAGTGAAGTCTTCCACCACCTCACTCTTGAGAATGGTCATGGTGTCGTCCACGTAGCGGCCCCAGTAGCGTGGAGGAGAATGGTAAGACGCCAGGGCCTTCTCCTCCAAGTCCTTCATGAAGAGGTTGGCTACAATGGGGCTGACTGGAGAGCCCATGGCCGCTCCTGCGGTCCACTGGTAGAAGTTGCCTTGAAACGTGAAGTAGGTGGTGTTGAGGCGGCAAGCCAGGAGCTCGTAGATGCTGTCCACGGAAAGCGTAGTACGCTGGGGCAGAGTGTCGTCAGCCTGGAGTCTTGCTTTGATGATGTGGATGCTTTCTTAGACGGGGATGCTGGTGAACAATGCCGAAATATCATATGATACCAGGCACTCGTCAGGAGAAAGGGTGTAGAGGTAGTACTCGTCAACAGTTCTGCTTACGTTCTTTCACTTGTTTCCCGGAGGTAGTAATCCTCTCTTTATTATTTTTTCAATATTTTGTTTATCATCATCATCATCATCATCATCATCATCATCATCATCATCATCATTATTCCTATCAGTTTTATTATTATCATCATTACTACCTCGACTCACATTGTCTCCTTCCCGACAGCCTCGTTTTCATTCAACGCCCATCTTGCGCCGAATTGGATGAAGATATGTGATTGCTCGTTCATTTTCATTGTCCTGAGTGTTGTGTATCTTGCCTGAAGAAGATCTAAGAGGTCGAAACGCATCGTGTTTTGTCTTGTCATTCGTTTGTCTACGTTTTTCGGCAGAGCCTTATAAATAATTCTAAAAATTTGTTTACATTTCAGCATGCAGGCGCCTCACTTTGTAACTAGACCCCCTAGGATACTTAGGCTTCCTAAGTTCCCCAGACGGTGACTGTTTTCTGAGACCATTCTTCTATTGATTTGCTGTGACTGAATGAGTGTGTTCAAAGAAGTTTATAAACTTAAACCATACGAGGGATTTGTGCTGTCAGACCTGTGTTTGTGCCTACTGCCTGTTTGAGAGGTAGTACTCGTCAAAAGTTCTGCTTACGTTCTTTCACTTGTTTCCCAGATTGCCGTAGCCATTAACGTGCACACCCAGACAGCTTGTGACAAATTCATTTTAGAAACCTTTTCATCAAAAGCGAAAAAAAAAAAAAAAAAACCCAAAAAAACTCAAGCATGATCTGTCAGCCTACATTTCTTCCCCCTCATCTCTCATCACGAAACCCACACTGATGGTCTTTCACAGTGGCCCCAGTTGATGCTGTCATGCTGTCCTCTGTAGTGCCGCAACCACCGCACTGACCTACTGTGGAAAGACGGAACATTGTGCACTGCCCTAGGGGATGTAAGATCATTTCAAAAGACTCCCTTTCAGCTTTAGCACTCTACATGGACCAGATTGATGATCTATGTGGAACGCAGCGAGGTTGGAGTGCGCGAGCAGACATGCAGCGACATTCTGGCGGAAATGATTTCCGGTTGAGATGCCATCATTCTATGAAGTTACATTTCTTGGTAGCCTCCCCTGGTTACAGAAAGCGCCCTTGGACAAGATGGCCTGGAAAAGGTCAGTGTGTTTTCGCAACCTTCAAAGTTTTAAGCTTTTTGCCCGCTTGCTTCATGCACAGTTGACGATTGCTTTAACAAGTTATATTCTACCCACGCCATACCCATTCTCATCTCTCTCTCTCTCTCGCTCTCTCTCTTCCTCTCTCGCTCTCTCTCTCTCTCTCTCTCTCTCTCTCTCTCTCTCTCTGTCTCTGTCTCTGTCTGTCTGTCTGTCTGTATCTCTCTCTGAGAGTTGTGGAGATGATTTGTGGATGAATCCATAATTTCTTAAACATTTGAATGTTATGAATGCTAATATCAATATGCATACATTTTCCCATAAGTGTTTTTCCCTCTGCACCTGTAACAGCCTCAGGTTTAATTAAAGAATTAGTTCCTTTACTACAGGACAGGTTTCCAGTCAATATAATTATGATGTTGATGTCCTTTAGATTAGGAGCAAGTAGAAGTAAACAAGCAGGGAAATGATTGACGAACCAAGCTGTGATCAGATGACTGGAGCCCCAGCATTACATTGAGCTCCAGCCATATGCATATAAGTTCGTCCACGGCAGTTGTTACATCGGAAACGAAGAAAGAGGAAGGAAGACTGGCAAAACTCCAAGAGACACCTTTGGATAGATCATCATTGCATCCTCATGAAAAATCTTGTGAAAGTGTAGATACCAGACTTGATCTGTCTGCCGTTTCTGCAACTCAAACAGCCATTTAGAAGGGGTCACAGGCAGAATATCATCCTTAGTCAGTCTTGTTTCCCAATGTCCCTGTTGAGTTCTGCGTCAGTGGAGCCACTGGAGATCATCTGGTCCTGATCAACACTTTTCTAGATCTTAAAACCAAAGAATCCATCAGGTCGGATCTGGAGGCTGGGACAGTTGTGGCTCCAGTCAATCGTTGGCTTCACAGTCTGTTTGGTGATGGACGTGTATCTGAACAACGTGTCGATTTCACCCTCTGAAAACACATTGCACAGCATACACTGGAAACATCCTCAACTATGGCAGGCACGTTAATAAAAACTTCAGCTACATTTACAAAGATTCCGCTGGGCACAGGGAGGACACCGAGGGGAATGACAAAGTTTGATCGGGAATTCCACGTCAGCTGGCAGCCAGAAGGTCAGACCTGGATACGACTGGGAGACGTCACGCAGATAGTATGAAGCAGGACCGGTACATGATCAACGGTGTGGATGTCAACATCAGGCTGGCTCCTTCCAGCACCTCTTTCAACTTGATGGCGGCAGACGGAGAAGGGATCCTTTCCTTCAGTCTGTCATCACATACACACACTTCAGTGTCTGTTCAGAAAGTAAAAGCAGCACGGCTGTAGTCTGGCCCAAAAGAAGACACTGGTACAGGGAAGACGGAAACATTCACTTTTCTATTCTCCATTTCCTATCATTTTCAGTTCCAGCTTGCCTGACACCTCGCCTTTTCTCGTGCAGGAACTGTGTCATCTCCCTGTGTAGAATGAAACGACACTGAGCAATATTCTAATGGCTACATAGGGCCATGCATGTATCCAGTAGAATGATCTCGGATACCAAGGTCGGAGTGTATGAGTAGACCTAGGATTTCCCTCTGTTATTGTCCTCATTTCATAAAAGCATCAGAAACCTTTTTTCTGCGCTATATGATTACCTTTAGATTATTAGATAAGGCATTCTTAGTCATCAACAATTAGGTTTTTGGCATTCTTGCGTTATTAATAATTGACTGCTTGTCTCACAGAAAGGTGTGTTTCCTGGCCTTTTCTGCTACCTTCTCTCTGTCTGTCGCTTCCCCTCTCTGTCTGTCTGTCTCTCTCTCTCTCTTCTCTGTCTCTCTCTCTCTCTCTGCTCTCTCTCTCTCTCTCTCTCTCTCTCTCTCTCTCCTTCGCTCTCTCTCTCTCGTCTCTCTCTCGCTCTCTCTCTCTCTTTCCTGGGAGAAGGATGGAGTGGGGGTGGTCAGGAGAAGAGAAAGTAAATCTTTCTTGCAGGGTCAAAACAAACAAACAAACAAACATAAAACAAATAAACGAACAAACAGAGCAAAAGATCTATAGACAAAATGTACTCTGTAAAAATGTACAATCGTGTATGCAATTCACAAAGCACCCTAACAAGCTGTTAACGTCTTAAACATGAAATATCAGCCTAAAATGTTTTGCGTCTCGGCCATCTTGAAACTGTTCTCATCTCCTTTCACAGTCGGCCTCCTGTCATGCTATCATGACGACTAGCACTATCTATGACCACAAACAGCTCATCGCCCTTATTCTTGAACTCCTGTCAATCGTGCAATCGCCCCCAGGGAAGCAGAAATCGTTTTG
>CM065728.1:8695318-8710318 GCA_033310375.1 Conus canariensis | reverse complement strand
CTCTCTCTCTCTCTCTGAACCACATGCCCACCGATTCTATAAGAGAACAGTAAAACGACAACCTCAGGCAGAGGACTCTCCATTTCCTGGCTGGACGGCAGCACGTCAAACACCCCAGGGACATTGGGAATGCAGGAACATGTGGCAGCATATCTTGTTAGTTAGGACCTGTTCATCCCTTTTAGCCCAGAATACTGGATAGACCGTAGATACGTGGTGACTTGATGACTGGGGTATGATTTATTGTCCCTGTCTTACTTTGCGCGTGTAATTTTTTTTAACTATCTGTCGGTCTGTTTGTCTGTGAGTCTGTCTGTTTATTGTACAGATCTCTGTCTGTCTGTCTGCCTGTCTGTCTGTCTCTAACGCACATATGTTCTATGAAGCTTTTTGAGCGACGTTTGACTGCTGTTTTCGCTATTCATCGACCAACACTGAAAAAAAACACAGCAAAAACAAATGGATGCCTTCGTTACTGTCTCACAGATAATGCTCAGTTTTCCGGATAGATGGCAGGGCGTAGAGGATCCCCGGGACTCGAGAAATGCAGAGACACGGGTCGGCATGATATCTTGTTATTTAGGACCTGGCTTAGTCCCGTAACTCCAGACAGGCCATGGATGATGGCAGACTTCAGCATACCGGTATAGGGTTGATCATCTCTCTCTCTCTCTCTCTCTCTCTCTCTCTCTCTCTCTCTCTCTCTCTCTCTCTCTCTCTTGTATTGTGAGCACATAAACTGGAGAGGTCTAGTGGATACGTCACTCTCCTAGGAAGCGGGAAAAAAAACTGTTTCGCAGTTCGAGTCCATCCCATGGTGGATTTTATCTACCCTTGTCGATGATACCTCCAGTGACGGTCTGAGCGCAAGTCTTTCAGACAATACCTACCTGTGCGCATGTAAAAAAACTTGTGGCAACAAAGGAGTTGCCCCTGACAACATTCTGTGACACTTCCACTTTGAAAGATGAACCACGGCAACAATGGAGTCGCCCCTGGCAACACTCTGTGGAACTTCCACTTTGGAAGATGAACCAAGGCAACAATGGAGTCGCCCCTGGCAACACTCTGTGGAACTTCCACTTTGAAAGATGAACAACGGCAACAAACGTGACGCCCCTTGCAACATTTTGTGACACTTCCTCTCTGATAGGTGAGCCAAGACAACAAAGAAGTCGTCCCTGGCAACACTGTTAAAAAATCTACATATAACTCTCTCTCTCTCTCTCTCTTCTCTCTCTCTCTCTCTCTCTCTCTCTCTTCTCTGTCCTATTTCACAACTAAAGCATTACATAATCTGGGCTCCCCCCCTCCCCCGACAGCTCGAGGGTGAAGGCCATCGCTGTTGAAAACACGTATTAGCTTGTGTCTTTCTTGTTTTTCTCCTCAGTGGTGAAATCTTTTTCGTGTTCCTCAGCGGAATGTGTTCAGCTGTGCTCCTTCATGTCACATTACAACTTGCAAACAAAAGGAAAATGGCAACAAAAAAAACTGAAATATTTGAAAATTTGGTGGAAAAAAATGAACAGTCAGCAAAATGCAGGAACAGACAGCCAAAAGTTAGACTGTGTAGGACAGAAGAAAGTGGGAACAGGGAGTAAAAAGATGTTAGAAGGTAGCAAGTGACATATATGAAATCTACACAAAAATTTAAAAACAAATAAGAAAGGTACCCAAGATATGAAAAGGAACAATATGTAGCAAAAGTAGAGAAGGTACAAAAAGTTGACGAAAAGGGAAAGCAACAAGAACGTAATTAACAGTAACAAATGGTACAAAAAGGTAACAGAAATAAGAAAATGCACGAAAAGGTAGCAAAACGGAGGAAAAGCTACAAACATTAACGTAAAGGAGAAAAGGATTTTAAAACAATAAGAAAAGGTATAAATCACAACGAAAAATAGGAAAGCTACACAAAGAAAACAGAGCAGGAAAAGGCACCAGCAGGCAACAGAAAGGAAGCACAGATAAAGAAAAATAGAAAGGAGAAAAAGATAGAAAAAGTTCACAAGGAGAAAAAATAGCAAGAAGCATCACAATAAAAAAAAAAAAAAAGGCAGAAAAAGCTCATGACAAGGAGAAAAAATAGAGAAAAAAGTGTCATAACAAAAATAAAAAAAGCAGAAAAGGTCACATCAAAAAGAAAAAACAAAAACATCAAAAAGGGTCACAACAAGATTGAAACGATTGAAAAAGGTCACAACAAGATTGAAACGATTGAAAAAGGTCACAACAAGATTGAAACGATTCAAAAAGGTCACAACAAGGATGAAAAGGTTGAAAAAGTCACAACAAGGAGAACAGAAAAAAGTTCACAGCAAGGAGGAAAAGATGGAACAAGGTCACATCAAGGAGGGAATTATAAGAAAAAAGGTCACATCAAGGAGGGAATTATAAGAAAAAAGGTCACAACAAGGAGGGAATTATAAGAAAAAAGGTCACATCAAGGAGGGAATTATAAGAAAAAAGGTCACAACAAGGAGGGAATTATAAGAAAAAAGGTCACATCAAGGAGGGAATTATAAGAAAAAAAGGTCACATCAAGGAGGGAATTGTAAGAAAAAAGGTCACATCAAGGAGGGAATTATAAGAAAAAAGGTCACAACAAGAAGGAAAACACAGGGAAAAGGTCAAAACAAGGAGGGAACTATAGGGAACATCACAACAAGGAGGGGAATATAGGGGAAAATCACAACAAGGAGGGAACACAGGGAAAAGTCACAACAAGGAGGGAACACAGGGGAAAAGTCACAACAAGGAGGGGAATATAGGGGGAAAGTCACAACAAGGAGGGGAACATAGGGAAAAAATCACAACAAGGAGGGGAATACAGGGGAAAAATCACAACAAGGAGGGGAATATAGGGAAAATCACAACAAGAAGGGGAAATATAGGGGGAAAGTCACAATAAGGAGGGGGAATATAGGGGGGAAGTCACAACAAGGAGGGGAATATAGGGGAAAAGTCACAACAAGGAGGGGAACACAGGGGAAAAGTCACAACAAGGTGGGGAATATAGGGGAAAATCACAAGGAGGGGAATATAGGGGGAAGTCACAACAAGGAGGGCAATACAGGGGGAAAGTCACAATAAGGAGGGGAATACAGGGGAAAAGTCACAACAAGGAGGGGAACACAGGGGAAAAGTCACAACAAGGTGGGGAATATAGGAGAAAAGTCACAAGGGGGGGAATATAGGGGAAAAGTCACAACAAGGAGGGGAATATAGGAAGAAAGGTCACAACAAGGAGGGAAACATAGGAAGAAAGGTCACAACAAGGAGGGAAACATAGAAGAAAGGTCACAACAAGGAGGGGAATATAGGAAGAAAAGTCACAAAAGGACATATAGGAAGAAAGGTCACAACAAGGAGGGAAATATAGGAAGAAAGGTCACAGCGAGGAGGAAAATATGGGAAGAAAGGTCACAGCAAGGAGGGAAATACTGGGAAAGGTCACAACAAGGAGGGAAATATAGGGAAAAGGTCACAGCAAGGAGGGAAATATAGGGAAAAGATCACAACAAGGAGGGAAACAAGGGAAAAGGTCATAACAAAGAGAGAAATACTGGAAGAAAGTATACAACAAAGAGGAAGAAAGGTCACAGCAAGGAGGGAAATAGAGGAAGAAAGGTCACAACAAGGAGGGAAATATAGGAAGAAAGGTCACAAGGAGGGAAATATAGGGAAAAGGTCACAAGGAGGGAAATATAGGAAAAGGTCACAACAAGGACGGAAATATAGGGAAAAGGTTACAACAAGGACGGAAATATAGGGAAAAGGTCACAACAAGGAGGGAAATATAGGGAAAAGGTCACAACAAGGAGGGAAATACAGGGAAAAGGTCACACCAAAGAGGGAAATACTGGAAGAAAGTATGCAACAAAGAGGGAAATGTTGGAAGAAAGGTCACAGCGAGGAGGGAAATATAGGAAGAAAGGTCACAACAAGGAAGGAAATATAGGAAGAGAGGTCACAACAAGGAAGGAAATATAGGAAGAAAGGTCACAACAAGGAGGGAAATATAGGAAGAAAGGTCACAACAAGGAGGGAAATATAGGAGGAAAGGTCACAACAAGGAGGGAAATATAGGAGGAAAGGTCACAACAAGGAGGGAAATATAGGAGGAAAGGTCACAACAAGGAGGGAAAAAAAGGAGGAAAGGTCACAACAAGAAGGGAAATATAGAGAAAAAGATCAGAACAAGGAGGGAAATATAGGAAGAAAGGTCACAACAAGAAGGGAAATATAGAGAAAAAGATCAGAACAAGGAGGGAAATATAGGAAGAAAGGTCACAACAAGAAGGGAAATATAGGAAAAAGATCAGAACAAGGAGGGAAATATAGGGGAAAAGATCACAACAAGGAGGGAAATATAGGGGAAAAGATCACAACAAGGAGGGAAATATAGGAAAAAGATCACAACAAGGAGGGAAATATAGGGGAAAAGATCACAACAAGGAGGGAAATATAGGGGAAAAGATCACAACAAGGAGGGAAATATAGGGAAAAGATCACAACAAGGAGGGAAATATAGGGGAAAAGATCACAACAAGGAGGGAAATATAGGGGAAAAGATCACAACAAGGAGGGAAATATAGGGGAAAAGTCACAACATGGAGGGAAATGTAGGGAAAAGATCAGAACAAGGAGGGAATATAGGGAAAAGATCAAACAAGGAGGGAAATATAGGGAAAAGATCAGAACAAGGAGGGAAATATAGGAAAAAGTCAGAACAAGGAGGGAAATGTAGGGAAAAGATCAGAACAAGGAGGGAAATATAGGGAAAAGATCAGAACAAGGAGGGAAATATAGGGAAAAAGTCACAACATGGAGGGAAATGTAGGGAAAAAGGTCACAACAAGGAGGGATATATAGGGGAAAAGGTCATGAGGAGGGAAATGTAGGGAAAAGAGGTGAAAACAAGGAGGGAAATGCAGGGAAAAAGGTCAGGACAAGGAGGGAAATACAGGGAAAAAGGTCAGGACAAGGAGGGAAATACAGGGAAAAGGTCAGGACAAGGAGGGAAATATAGGGAAAAAGGTCAGGACAAGGAGGGAAATACAGGGAAAAAGGTCAGGACAAGGAGGGAAATACAGGGGAAAAGGTCAGGACAAGGAGGGAAATACAGGGAAAAAGGTCAGGACAAGGAGGGAAATATAGGGAAAGTCACAAAAAGGAGGGATATATAGGGAAAAAGGTCACAGGACAATGAGGCAAATAAAAGAGAAAAAGGTCAGGACAAGGAGGGAAATGTAGGGAAAAGGTCACAACAAGGAGGAAATATAGGAAAAAAGGTTACAACAAGGAGGGAAATTTAGGGAAAAGGTCACAACAAGGAGGGAAATACAGGGAAAAGGTCACAACAAGGAGGAAAATATAGGGAAAAAGGTTACAACAAGGAGGGAAATTTAGGAAAAGGTAAAAAGGAGAATACAGGGAAAGGTCACAAAGGAGGGAAAATATAGGGAAAAAGGTCACAACAAGGAGGGAAATATAGGTAAAAGGTCAGGACAAGGAGGGAAATACAGGGAAAAGGTCACAACGGAGGGAAATATAGGGAAAAAGGTCAGGACAAGGAGGGAAATATAGGGAAAAGGTCACAACAAGGAGGGAAATATAAGGAAAAGGTCACAACAAGGAGGAAAACATAGGAAGAAAGGTCACAACAAGGATGGAAATATAGGGGAAAGATCACAACAAAGAGGGAAATACAGGGGAAAAGGTCACAACAAGCAGGGAAATATTGGGAAAAGGTCACAACAAGGAGGGAAACATAAGGAAAAGGTCACAACAAGGAGGGAAACATAGGAAGAAAGGTCACAAGGAGGGAAGAAAATAGAAAAAAAATCTCAACGAGGACAAGATTGAAAAAGGTCACAAGGAGGACAAGGTTGAAAAAGGTCACATAGAGGACAAGGTTGAAAAAAGGTCACAGGACAAAGTGAAAGGTCAAGAGGACAAAGTTGAAAAAGGTCACAAGGAGGACAAGGTTGAAAAAGGTCACAAGGAGGACAAGGTTGAAAAAGGTCACATAGAGGACAAGGTTGAAAAAAGGTCACAAGGTGGACAAAGTTGAAAAAGGTCACAAGGAGGACAAGGTTGAAAAAGGTCACAAGGAGGACAAGGTTGAAAAAGGTCACAATAAGGACAAGGTTGAACAAAGTCACAAGGAGGACAAGGTTGAAAAAGGTCACAAGGAGGACAAGGTTGAAAAAGGTCACAATAAGGACAAGGTTGAAGAAAGTCACAAGGAGGACAAGGTTAAAAAAAAGTCACTAGAAGGGCAAGGTTAAAAAAAAAAGTCACAAGGAGGACAAGGTTGGAAAAAAGTCACAAGGAGGACAAGGTTGAAAAAGGTCACAAGGAGGACAAGGTTGAAATAGGTCACAAGGAAGGACAAGGTTGAAAAAAGTCACAAGGAGGACAAGGTTGAAAAAAAGTCACAAGGAGGACAAGGTTGAAAAAGGTCACAAGGAGGACAAGGTTGAAAAAAAGTCACAAGGAGGACAAGGTTGAAAAAGGTCACAAGGAGGACAAGTTTGAAATAGGTCACAACCAAGAGGAAAAAGGCTGACAAAGGTCACAACAAAGAGAACATGTTTTGAAAATGGTTAAAACGGGAGGGACAGGCAGCAAATTGTGGGAAAAGGCGCTCCTGCTTGAACAGACTTCAGTGGTATTCCACGGGGACTTCAGTCAGTGAGAAGCTGCCAGGTTTTTTTGCAACGGCTGGAAAACCAGAGCATTGCTGGCATCCATCTGATTAGGATGGAGGGGGACGGGAGTGGGGAGAGATAAGAAAGAGGAGGTCACGGGGAGAAAAAGGACCAAAAAAAAGTGTGTGTGTGTGTGTGTGTGTGTGTGTGTGTGTGTGTGTGTGTGTGTGTGTGTGGTCAACATTAAATTAATTGAGGATTTGTGTGCGTATCAGTGTCCGCGTGTGTTTGAATATGTGTATGGGCACATGAAGTTTACTTTCAGTTCATGTTATCACATTTGATAACAGACGTAATGGCTACCAGACTAAACAGGTCACTCAGTTAAAGAAGGCTACTCACTGTGTGCATAGCTTTCGTCGGCAATCCGGCCGACTTCTTCAGCGCAACTGCTGGGTCAGTGCGCACCGCCGTGAGCGAACTCACGACAATGCGGCTGAATGAGTGAGGAGTACACCGATGGCAGGTTGTGTCGGCCCCGGTCGCGGTTAAGGGTGGGGTTCCTGGCGGCGATGTGGACTGCCTCTTTTACTCCCCTCTGGAACCATCTTTATCCATGAAGCAGTCAGCTGGCCATCTCATCAACCCCAACATAAACGACCACCTGACCAGATTTGTTTCAAAAGGACGGCTCCAGCTGCTCGAAACTAACGCCGTGTGTCATACGTACTACCCACACACGTATCCAAACCATTGTTCTCTTTGTGAATTTCACACAGACACAGTTTCACATGCTCTGAATGGCTGTCGGGCCTTAAAGGGCCTGTACACTCAGAGGCATGATAGGTGTGTGGACATTGTCAAAAAGGAACTTCAAAAACATGTGGTGACTGAAGTGTTTCACAACTGCATTGTTCCCGTTTACAACAACGCAAATCAGTATAAACCTGACCTTTGTCTCATCGATCATAGCAACTCAAAGGCTTTCATGGTCCAATTTCCAACCCCTTTGATCTATTTCTTCAGTTATGCTATGAATAAAAGTTTCAAAAAGACATGCCTCTTTGTTTTTCATTGAGTGAGGCAGGGTTTGATACAAAAGTTATCATTATCGTTATTGGGTCATTAGGAATTGTCCACAGACATGTGGTTCTGGGCCTTTTCCTGCTCGGTTTGTCCAAATATAGGAGCAAAAACTGGCAAAATACTTGAGTATGTCAGTAATGATTGGGTCAAGGCGTGTTTGGGTGAGACGACAGTTCCTCAGGAACAGGCAAGAGCCCTAAATCCATGCAAAGAACAGAAGAGAGAAAAATGGACTCACTGACAATGAGAACGCGAGATGAATAGAGAAGAATAAGGGGAAAGAGCGAGAAAGAAAGAAAGAGAGGGGAGAGGAGGAGAGAGAGAGAGAGAGAGAGAGAGAGAGAGAGAGAGAGAGAGAAAGGAGAGAGAGGAGGGAGGGGGGGCATGAAACAGAAAAATGTCACTCTTTTCAAACATACTTTCTGGACCACGACTGTGTGATCTTATTACAAATACTTACTTTCATAAGACCACCTCCCTCTACCCCACTCAAATACCCCCCCCCACCAAACACACACATCAGACGCGCGCGCGCGCGCACACACACACACACACACACACACACACACACACACACACACACACACACACACACCACCTCGTTTTAAAACACCCATGAGACAGTGAGTTTCGGAGCAAATGCTATGTAAATAAAAAATGAGAAATAATAAGGGGGGGGGGGGGGGGGGGAGGGAGAGAGAGAGAGGAGAGAGAGAGAGAGAATAGTGTGCGTGGATAGTGAGTTTCTATTACAGTGCTGTTGTTGGTGTTTTGAACATTTGTGGACAAGGTTGCATAATTGTAGTTATCACAAAGTTTGCAATAAAAATGATTGGTATGTATGTATATATTATATATATATATATATATAGTAGAAAGAAACTCGTGGAGAGCGTGGCAGCAGAGAATCCTCAGAAGAGAAGCCCCCTTCAAGCAAGTGTTTCGGCCCTTATCTCCTGACACCTGGGCCACACCCGGTTCATGACTCCGGATGTCCCTCTGCTGCCCCTTTTTTTTTCTTTTTTTTCCCCATCTTGGGACGAGCCATGGCTGGGATTCGAACCCATGACCTTCTGGACATGCTCATTTTCCACTTAATGACTCGTGCTCTAACCACTGAGCCACAGGGACACCTGATATTTGTAGGGAAAGTTAAGCCTTATGAAGTTCACTTTTGTTCCTCCTTGACCAGATCCAGCTTGAACACCTCCCTGCCGCTTCTGCCATTGCTTTCAGGGCTCTGGGTTTTTCCCTCCCTGCAACTGAGAGCTGTTTCATGAGGCTGTATGCAGACGTTCCTACAAACCCCCTAGCTCCAATTTCTGCAGTGAGGACTTTGACCTGATAGCCTTCTCTCCTCAGGCTGTTTGCCAGATCAGCATACTTTTCAGTCTTGTAGATTTGAGCTGCCTCCATTCTGTTCTCATATGGCACCGTGAACTCGATCATGATCAGCTGCTTGGTTGACTTAGAGTGGACTACTATGTCTGGTCTCATGCCAGTCTTGCTGATGATCTCTGGGTGACTCTTCCATTCTGGGAGGTCTGCAGTGCACTCCCAGTCATCTGCCCCGTCCAGCAGACTCTGCCTGCATGTTTCGAGTGGCACTGTTGTTCTTGGCCATGATTTGCTGACTCCTACCGTGAAGAATGTTGCGGGTGCTTTTGGAGTCCTGATTTTCCCTTTTGTGGTGTTGGTACTAGCCCAGACTACTTGTACAATCTCTTGGTTGTGCCTCCATGTGTACCTTCCTTGAGCCAGGGCTACTTTACATGAGCTTAGACATGCTCCACTGTTTGTTTTTCATGGCAGAGGGGGCATGCAGGATCGTCTGTTTTTCCCCACTTCACCAGGTTTGCATTTGAGGGTAGAAGGTCATATGCAGATCTGAGAATGAAATTGATCCTGAGAGGGGCCATGTGCCAAATGTCATTCCAAGTGAGACTTCTTTGGAGTGCATTCTCCCACGTTGTCCATTGCCCTTGCTGGCTCTGCTGGACTGCTTTTTGGAGTCTTTTTTGGTCTTCTTCTTTTCTCATCTCCTGAATCATCATGTCTCTTTTGGCTTTTCCTTTGGCCTTTGACCACCATTCAGTTTTGGTCACCCCAGTCCTTGTCTGTTGGTCTGTGTGTGTCCTGTTATTTCTCTGATCTTGAGACTTTCTTTTGCAGAATCCATCGCCTCTTGAACTTTCCATTTTCTGCCTGTCTTCAGCTGGGGCTTGATTGCTTCTACCACATTGTCTCCTGAGCCCTCCAGCATGCTTTGAAGTCTGATCTTCCCTGCTTTGTATTCCTCCAGGATGGATTTCAGTGGTAGTTTCAGCTTTGCTGGGCGACAGTACAGCGCTATGTCAGTCAGACAGGGTGGGACACCAAGCCATTTCCTTGTGAACTTGTTGATTTTGGCTTCCATTGCCTCCACTATGCTTGTGCAGATGTCGTATATCATCAGAGGCCATAGGAGCTTTGGTATCAGCATGAACTGCAGACACCAGACCTTGTATTTGCCAGGGAGCCCACACTGGTCAATGGTCTCCAAGCCTTCTTCCAACATCTGCTTGGTTTCGTTTGCTCTTTGTGTGTCTTTCAGCGTATCATCATACCATCTTCCAAGGCTCTTGACTGGTTCTTCTGTGACTGTTGGAATGGCCTGGTTGGCAACACTGAAGACCACCGATTCGGCCACTTTTCCTTTCCTCAGTGAGAGACTCCGTGATTTCTTTGGCTTGAACTTCATTCTGGATGAGGCAACTATGTCGTCCAGCCTCCCCAGCACATGACGTGTCTCGTCTTCTCTGGATGAAATCACTGTAGTGTCATCCATGAAGGCCTTGGGAGGGGGCATCTTGTATTCATCGCCAAGGTCTGTTTGTCTTGCGTTGCTTGTTGCTGCTTTCAAGATGACTTCCATTGCCAACACGAACAGTATTGGGGAAATTGCACAGCCCATTGCAATGCCCACTTTCAAGTTGATCCAATCTGTTGTGTACTCCTTGGTAGAGAGCCGCATTGAGAAGCCATTGAAGTACTTCTTGAGCATGTCGCGGTGTTCTTTGGCACATGGTACATCTCAAGAGCCAACTGTATCATCTCATGGGGTACAGATCCATATGCGTTTGCCAGATCAAGCCACACTACGTCCAGGTCTCTCTTTTCTGTTTTTGCTTTTTGGATTGCGTCCCAGATCATTGTGGCGTGTTCTACACAGCCAGCCACGCCTGGGATGCCACCTTTTTGGACTGACACATCCAAGTACTTGTTTTCCATCAGGTACTTGGTCAGCCTTGCTGCCATGGCAGAGAAGAAGATTTTCCCTTCGACGTTCAGTAGTGATATTGGCCTGAACTGGCTGATGTCACTTGAGTTTTGCTCTTTGGGGATGTACACACCATCTGCCGTCATCCACTGGCCGCTGATCTTCTGGTTTTTCCAAGCCGATCGCAGCAGCTTGTGGAGCCACTCCAGCACCTTGGGACATTTCTTGTAAAACTGGTAAGGTATTCCGTTTGGCCCTGGTGATGATTTGGCTCTGGCTTTGTCGACCACCTTCTTGATTTCCGCCAACATTGGAGGCTTGCCATTGAACTGTTCCTCAGGGTTGGTTGGCCACACCAGACCTTGAATGTCGAGTGGTGCTTTGCTCTGTGAGTCAGAGTATGTTTTCCTCAGATGCTGCTCAAGAACTCCTTTGTCCACACTTAGGGTCCCAGATTTTGGCTGCTCAAACAGTGTTCTGGCAAACTGGAAGGGGTCTCTGAAGAAGTGCTCTTGTGTCTTCTTCTTTTTGCTCTTCCTCTTCCTCGCAGATTCCGCTTTGCTGAGGGCACTGTGTTTTTCTTTCAGGTCTTTCCACAGTTTTTCCAAGCCTTGTTTTTCATCTGGCAGTGCGGTCTTCATTTGCATCTTGAGGTTTTTCTTTTGGACCCTGATCTTGTCCATCTCTTCTTGGCGTCTGGATTTCTTTGGAGGTGTTTTCTCTTTGGGTAGTTTTGCTCCATAGGCGTCTCTACATGTGGCATACACAATGCCCCCATATGTGGCTAGTTTGTGTTCCAGGGTGCTTTTCCCTATCAGTGCATCGAGTCTTTGGACGATTTTTGCATCCAGTTTCTCCCAATCTTCAGTTTCGTTTGCTCGTGGCAGGTTGAGTTTCAGGCGCCTGGCATCGAGGGCCTGTGCAAATTCCTCATCCGAACCAACAGCGTGGATTCCTTGGCACTGTGGTTTAATCCTGGCCTTGGTCTTCCGACGTCTTATCTGCTGATGCAGTGCGCTGCTGCTCATTCAGATGAGTCTTCACACATCCCATCTTTGTTCTGTGGATCTTCATGCCACGGGTGGTAGCGAAACGCTTTCCACAGACATATGGATATTCCATTTGGTCCATGTTCATAGTCCGTTTGGGATTTGCAGTCGTGATTGGTTGAGCACCGATGGATTCATCATTCTCTCCCCCCTTTCGGTGAATCCTGGGAGCATCTTTTCCTTTTATTCTTAGTAGCCACATGTTGAAGGCAAAGTGGGGAGCCAGCCCACAGAGCCCTTGGTTCTGGTCTTTCCCAGTGTCCTCCGGTCTTTCTCGGACGTCCTCCGGCCTGTTCCCGGAAGTCAATGGTTTACCCATGCATCAGTAGAAAGAAACTCGTGGAGAGCGTGGCAGCAGAGATCCTCAGAAGAGAAGCCCCCTTCAAGCAAGTGTTTCGGCCCTTATCTCCTGACACTCTAGGGGGGTTGGGCCACACCCGGTTCATGACTCCGGATGTCCCTCTGCTGCCCCTTTTTTTCTTTTTCTTTTTTTTCCCATCTTGGGACGAGCCATGGCTGGGATTCGAACCCATGACCTTCTGGACATGCTCATTTTCCACTTAATGACTCGCGCTCTAACCACTCGCGCTATATATACACATATATGTGTATGTATGTACGTACGTATGTTTGTACCTACGTATATATCTCTGCATGTGTGTGTGTGTGTGTGTGTGTGTGTGTGTGTGTGTGTGTGTGTGTGTGTGTGTGTGTTGTGTGTGTGTGTGTGTGTACTAAATATGATTATGTTGTTATGAATGTATGTACGTGTATTTGTACAATTTAACATGGATGCACGCATGTGTGAAGGTAGGTAATGTTGCTATACAGCACCAGGTACGGCAAATCAGGGCTGTTACCAGCCGCTGAAGTCAATTCACAAGTCATTAAAAAAAAAAAAAAAAAAAAAAAAAAAAAAAACATCATTCACACAACCCTTTGAAACACACCTAAAACCACACCGGAAATTTTGTTTAAAATCTTTCTTCTATACAATCTTGGATTAGATGAAAAATGTTGCACGCATACATGTTTATGTGTACGTGAGATACGTATTACATAGTGTTGTACATTTGATGATGATTTGCGTCACTGCACAGGTTAAAAAAGAAAGGAAATCTTATTCCGCGGTATTTTCCATACAAACGGGTGAACCATGCAATGCAGCACATACCGTGATCCACGGTGTAGACAGAAGACTTTTTTTTCTTGAGAAGGAGGATGGGTGGGATGGGGTAGGAGGGAAATGGGGAGGGACAGGAAGAGGGGAGGGTAGAAAATCCCTTTTACCCTTTCACTCTCGCGGTCCGTGGATCTCTCCGTCAGCAACTTGACAAATGAGTCTCTCCCGGCCCTCACCACTCCAGCCAATAGTCCAATCATCCCCACATGACTCACCACTCCAGCCAATAGTCCAATCATCCCCACATGACTCACCACTCCAGCCAATAGTCCAATCATCCCCACATGACTCACCACTCCAGCCAATAGTCCAATCATCCCCACATGACTCCCGGCCCTCACCACTCCAGCCAATAGTCCAATCATCCCCACATGACTCACCACTCCAGCCAATAGTCCAATCATCCCCACATGACTCCCGGCCCTCACCACCCAGCCAATAGTCCAATCATCCCCACATGACTCCCGGCCCTCACCACTCCAGCCAATAGTCCAATCATCCCCACATGACTCCCGGCCCTCACCACGCCAGCCAATAGTCCAATCATCCCCACATGACTCACCATTCCAGCCAATAGTCCAATCATCCCCACATGACTCACCACTCCAGCCAATAGTCCAGTCATCCCCACATGACTCACCATTCCAGTCAATAGTCCAGTCATCCCCACATGACTCACCACTCCAGCCAATAGTCCAATCATCCCCACATGACTGACCACTCCAGCCAATAGTCCAATCATCCCCACATGACTCACCATTCCAGCCAATAGTCCAATCATCCCCACATGACTGGCACGCTCCATCTCCACCTTGACCAATCACATTTCACCAACTGTCAAGACTGTGTGTGATCCTTTTTTTACGCTCAGCCAGTCACCGATCACTAAACTGAAAGCGGTCATTACTAAGAACTGACACATATAGAACTTAAGGCGGTCATTACTAAGAACTGACACATATAGAACCGAAGACGGTCATCCCTAAGAACTGACACATATAGAACTGAAGGCGGTCATTACTAAGAACTGAAACATATAGAACTGAAGGCGGTCATTACTAAGAACTGGCACATATAGAACTGAAGGCGGTCATCCCTAAGAACTGACACATATAGACCTGAACGCGTTTATCACTAAGAACTGGCACATACAGGACGCACACCCCAAAGAAAGGGGACCTGGCGGCTGTGGAAAGCATTTGCGTTGCTGGTCGTAAGAGCATTGCAGAGAGAATGGTATTAGCGCTGATGGAGTTGTGCGTCAGATCCTGGGTGTCTGTCACTGGAATGCTGTTCCCCACGTAGTCAGGAGCCATGCTTTTCAGAGCACACATCGTCAGGCTTTCACGTGACACACGTAACCTGAACATCGATGGACTTCAAGAAATTGTGAAAAGTGACCAGCATAAATATGATTATGTTATGAGTCCATTTTCGTGACGAATGGTTTCATTTTTTTAAATAAAAATCCAAAATGTATGCGTGCAGGCGAGCGCGTGAGTTTGCTCACATGTGTGTGTGTGTGTGTGTGTGTGTGTGTGTGTGTGTGTGTGTGTGTGTGTGTGTGTGTGTGTGTGTGGTGTGTGTGTGTGTGCACGCATTAGCGTGTCTGAGTGTGTGTATGCCTGCATGTGTGTGTGTGTGTGTGTGTGTGTGTGTGTGTGTGTGTGTGTGTGTGTGTGTGTGTGTGTGTGTGTGTAGAGTGAGTTGTAATAAATGACACGTCTTATATATATATATATATATATTATATATATTATATATATA